>OZ030026.1:37096420-37616420 GCA_964023405.1 Apodemus agrarius
AAACTCCATGTTACGATGAGGTGTTTCATTTTAATTGGGCGTGCTAATTAGGTGAGCCACAGTGGTCTTTTGGTTGCTGGACTTCAATACTTCTGTAGCTGGACCTTGGCAGTCACCCTCAGGAGGAAGAAGTAGCAAATAAAAGACCAGACCTTGATAGCCACCCTTAGGAATGGAATCTAACAGATTTTAGCAAGGCAGAGGGAATGGGGGAGAAGGGCAAAGCCTGCTGGAGCCAGGCTGACCACGCTTGAGCTAGTCCAGAGTCTCTTCAAACACTTACAGAGAATGATTCTGGAATTGGGGAAACCCCACCCCCCACCCCAGCCTCACAGATGCAATTCAGGTCTGGTCCGTGAGGAGCCTGGCCCCTCCCAGTGGGGAAGCCCTACCCTTCAAAGCCAAGGGGAGCTCCTGGGCACTGTGGCTGGAGCAGCAGGTTGTGTGTGTGCCATGGCCCATGGATGGCTAACTCTGTGAGTAACAGAACATTAGGCCGGAGGCTGGGAAGGAGAAGGCGCCCACTAACAGCTCTGAGGCTGTTAGGGATTAATCTACCACATCACACAGCATTCAGAGTCTCCTCATCGTTACTGACCTTTCTGGCTACGTGCTGGTTCTCCCGAGGTATTTAATGCCTCCAGCACATTCTATCCAGTTCAGGGAACAGGAGGTTCATTAAATACACCTAGAAACGCTGCTCAAGGCTCTTGTTTGTGGGATGAGTCTAACGAAAGGAAATTGCCACCACAAGAACTTGGGTCGAAAATTGAGAGCTGCCTCGGAGGTCGGTGGGAACACATCCACTTAAATCCTCTCCTTGTCTAACCCTATGTCCTCCGGATGTGGACATGTGTCTTCACACGCCCCGCGCGGGTAACATCATTTGCTCTGAGGGTTGCCAAAATACAGATAAATATCTCTTTCGTACAGAGATGTTTTCTATTAGAACAGCCCCGGACCAAGCTTTAGGTCTGAATATATATGACCTCATTCTCCTTCAAGATAATTTCTGGGAACCTTGGGCAAGACTGTTCGCTTTGTTTATAGTAAGGACATCCTAATGCCTGCATCCTTGGCCTCCAGACATTAACCTTATCAGCTGTAATCCCGTTTGGTGCCCTTGGGACCCACACTGTAATTTCATGTAAGTTTTCTTAGTAAGCCTTTAAGGATTAATAGCTTTAAAACCCATGAAAATTGTTTCTACGGCAATTTTAAGACAATAAAGTAGGGCTTTCTTTTTGAGAGGCTCGCACTCATGTTCTGGGGTAGGTCCTTCTTAACCCTCACGTTTAAAAATCTATACTAGGTTGGAGGACAACTCAGTGTCCAAGAGCCCTGTCTGCTCTACCCGGGGATCTGGGTCGGATTCTAAGCACTCACACGATGACTCACAACCAATTTCAGGGGGATCCGATGGTCCCAGTTGGCGTGCTCATGTTCTAACCTGGGCATACATGTGGTGCATAGATATGCAAGCCAAACATCCACACACATGAAATAAAGATAAAACCTCCCAAAATCTATACTAAAAAAAAAAAAAAAAAAAAAAGTCATTCCATACACTCTAACTCTGCTTCATACTGCCTCATCCTGAAATTCCTTTCATACACATACAAGATTCTGGCTTGAGTTGAGGTCCCTAAAAGATGAGGAGAACTCCTCGGGCTGCTAAGGGTGACAGCAGCACTGAGCGTCTTCCTCATCAACGCAGACACCTTTGAATGTGCTAAGTCAGAAAGCCCTCCTTTATCCCACCAGCAACCTTAACATAGATCCACGAGAGTGCTCTGTGTGACCCTGGGCCCTCTCCACTCCGGGCCTTCCTGGTGAAGCTCCTTTTACATCAGTTGTTGCCTTACAAGTTGCAATGATGTCTTGCGTTTTAGTCAGGGTTTCTGTTCCTGCACAAACATCATGACCAAGAAGCAAGTTGGGGAGGAAAGGGTTTATTCAGCTTACACTTCCACATTGCTGTTCATCACCAAAGGAAGTCAGGACCGGAACTCAAGCAGGTCAGGAAGCAGGAGCTGATGCAGAGGCCATGGAGGGATGTTCCTTACTGACTTGCTTCCCCTGGCTTGCTCAGCCTGCTCTCTTATAGAACCCAAGACCACCAGTCCAGGGATGGTACCACCCACAAGGGGCCCTCCCACCCTTGATCACTAATTGAGAAAATGCCCCACAGCTGGATCTCATGGAGGCATTTTCTCAACTGAAGCTCCTTTCTCTGTAGTAACTCCAGCTTGTTGACACACAAAACCAGCTAATACAACATCTTGTTATTAATAAGCTATTTTTCTTCACCAGAATAAGAACTTCTTTAGGGAGATCTCTCCCCTGTTATGTATGTAATGGAGCCCAATGCTTGGTCAATGTGCTGGCTAGTTTGTTTTGTTTTACGTTTTGTTTTGTTTTTGTTTTTGTTTTTGTCAACTTGACACAAGCTAGGGTCCTCTCTGAGGAGGGAACCTCAATTGAAAAAAATGTCCGCATGAGATCCACCTGTAGAGCATTTTCATAATTAGTGATTGATGTGGGAGGGCCCAGCCCATTGTGGGTGGTGCTATCACTGGGCTGGTGGTCCTGGGTTCTATAAGAAAGTAGGCTGAGCAAGCCATGGTGAGCTAGCCTGCGTGACCCCTTCGAGGCCTCTGTGTGAAACTCCTGCCTGCAGGTTCCTGCCCTTCCTCAGTTCCTGCTCCGTTTGAGGTCCCGTTCCGACTTCCTTCAGAGATGCACCATGATGTGGAAGCGTGAGCCAAGCAAACCCTTTTCGCCTCAACTTACATTTTGGTCACAGTCTTTCATCACAGCAATAGTAACACTGACTAGGTCAGGATTGTGGGGTATTGCTGTGGCAGACCTGGCCGTTCTTTGGAGAGGATTGTGGAAGGACTTTGGAATTTTGGGCTGGAAAAGCCATTGGCCGTTCAAAGCTTGGTGAGCTATCCTATGTGAGCTTGAGAGAAATGCGGGCAACGGACGGTTTGTGACCACCCAAAGGAAAGTTTGAGAATCCCTTAGCGACTCTATCACAGCTGCTGCCTATTTTGTGTTAAGAAACCGTGGTTCTGGTTAGCTGGGGCTGCAGAACCAGCTGCGATTAACAAGAGACTGGAACCCATCAGATGAAACCTTTGTTTACGGAGGCACTAGATGCTGGTCAGCTGGAGCTAAGAAATGAGCAGTGATTAAGAAACCAGCATCACTGAGGTGAAACCCGGCCAGTGCTTTCTCAGAGTCCACAGTCAGAAGCTGTGTTTCCAGAGGTGGCCAAGGTTGGACCGTGTGCGGGCAGCTGAGCTGGGCAGTACTGGTTTGAAGGCATGAAGGGATTGTGAAAAGCAGCTGAGGCTTGGCACAGAGAGAGGCCAGGATAGGCCATTGGAGAAGGTGCAGCCTCAGCACACTTGAAGACCTAGGACTAAAGGGGTCAAGGACAGAAGCTTGGCACTGTGAAGAGAGTTTGCTGTGCATCAATCACAGCAACAGTAATCTTCACGAGAACAGCTGATAAATGCCAGCCTTTTGTTGAATAATGATGAATTAATGCACATTTACATAACGTGCAGAAAAAACTTATTTTTAGGAAATAGGATAACCTTCTAGGATTAAATTCACCATTGTCAAGAGAACATGGTACCATCTTGACTGATTTATCTCTCTGTCCCCATGAAGGTTGCTGGTGAGACGATTTTCATCTGTGAACAACATTCAAATGTCTGAAGACCTGTGAACAATTCTTAGGACAAAGATGTCACCCGGATTTCTGAATTCATTCACAAAAAAGTCAAGACCGGAGATTTGGGCCTGAGGTAAGTTTAGAAATAACAGCTGTGGCCAGGGGCCGGGTGAGCCCTTAGTGTGCAGGGCACACGTGGCCAATTCGACCAAGTCAAGATGATCCTACTTCAAGATCCTGAATTTTATTTGATCACCAAAGACTCCACAGGACGAGCCTCATTTGCCTTACAGCATGTCATTCCCCTCCCCCACTTAACTGGAGTGGGATTCTGTGGCTTGGCAGGCAGGACTTCAAAGTCCATCTGTCTGATTGGCTCTAGAACCTTTCGGGAATTTTCTGAGGGAGGGGAAGATTTCCAGTGTTGTCCTTTTCTTCTTGTTTCATAGTCCAAGCTGTCTCAAGCTTGTGCCCTGCCCTTTTTTTTTGTTTGTTTGTTTGTTTGTTTTTTTTCAAGACAGGGTTTCTCTGTGTAGTCCTGGCTGTCCTGGAACTCACTCTATAGACCAGGCTGGCCTCGAACTCAGAAATCCGCCTGCCTCTGCCTCCCAAGTGCTGGGATTACAGGCATGCGCCACCATACCCGGCAGTGCCCTGCCCTTTCTTACCACAGCCTCTTTCTTAGCTTTCAGTGTGATATTCGGCTGAGAGGATACACTGGTTCTTCTGTGAAGTCTCTCCATTTTGTAACCTTCTATCCCTCCTATCTTCCTTCTTCCGTATTACCGCGAGTTCTCTATGGATTTCTGTAACATGCTTTTATATGCCATCTCGACTCACAAGAGTTATCCTTCCCCCTGGCATTCAAGGTGTCTGTTCCCAGGACTGTCTTTTAACAGCTGCATCCTTGGGCAATGAAACGAATTTCTAAGTCTCTTTGTTCTTATGTCTGTGCTTTCTTATGAAGTCATTTAAAAAGATCACACAAGAATGGTCTGAACAGGCTAGGATGACCTGCTACCACAAACCCTTTACGACTCCATGGCTTCTCTCTCCTTGGTGCTGTGTGCTCACAGCAAAGTCATGAGCTTCATGTCCACCAACAGGTCGATGGAGCAGCCTTTAGCTGGAACGTGTACAGCTCATGTGGACCAATGACAGATGTAGAATTGTCTTTATGTAAAACCTAGTTCCTGTAGGGAACACGTATGTTTAGATACCAACCATACTGAATCATAAAATCATCTTTGGGTCTCCTGGCTTCATTGTCTGAGTGGGTTGCTATATTGGCTTCCTGGAGAAATCATGACAAATAATCATAAACTTTGGCTGCTAAAAAGAACATAAATAAAGGCTCACAATTTCTGGAGGTCAGAAGTCTAGGATTAAGATGCTGGCAGGCCCTCCATGGCTCTGGAAGAGGCTCTGAGCTTTGCTTCCTACACCATCTGGTGGCTATGACATTCCTTGACTATTGGCGCCGTCATTCCAACCCCTGACTTATAAGGATATTCGTCAGTGAAGTGTTTAGGGCAGATCTGGATAATCCAGCATGACCTCCTCTCAAGATCACTAATTACAGCTTTAAAGCCTTTTTTTCTTTGAAATAATATCATAGCCATAGGTTCTAGGAAATAGGATACAAGAATATCTTTGGAGACCAGCATTTAACCAACTGCAGTTACCAAGTGACATTATTTAAAAATGAGATTGGCTTTATGTTTAACCTGTTTTTTTTTTTTTGTGACCAAAGATTTAATTGACATCCATATATTAAGGAACACACAGCTGCCAAAGCCCTGTGTGTCACTGAGAAATTTCCAAGTGACGTGTTGGTTCACACATGTGCATATGTGTGTAGGACTAATGTGTTGGTTCACACGTGAGCACAGGTATGTAGGATTGACATGTTGTCTCACACATGTGATATGTCTATAGGACTTATACCATTTTTTCCATGAAGTTACTTTCAGATTGTTAATGCCTCTAAATCATACAAATGAACACTGAAGTATGAAAACCGTGAATTTTTTCACATCTGACCAAAATGGAAAAGAGGGAACTTTTCCGTGTAACTCTGGACTAAAGCTTTCTAGGAAATTCTCTGGGGCAGTCTGTACCCAAAAGACACAATCATTATGAGAGATGTTCCATAAGAACCATTTTAATTCCTAAGAAGTTTTGCCCGTGATTAATTATGTTTTAGAATAAGTTATACTTGCTTCCGTGCTTTGGGGGAAGAATTAGATGTAATTGGGTATCAACGAAGAAAATGTCAACCTAGCCCCGTCGGCTCTTGTTTTGTTCTCTCTGGCTCTTGATAAAAGTTAATGAGGCACACTCTTCTGTTAGCACATGCCCCTGCTCTTCGTGTAGAAATGCACTGACGCTTGCTGCCCCTTTCCTGTCGTGTAATGAAGGCCAGGTGACAAGAAAGAGCAGTAATTTGTTGTCATGGAAATGAGTTAACACACGCATCGGGTTTGAACTTTGCAGGGAGCTTCTTGGGAAAGGGTGAGGGAGAAGGATGATACAGTTATACCACCAAGGATGTCCTCAGAGAGACCGGGGCAAGGTGGCTTGGCAGGCTTTTGTATGTTTCTCCACACTTAAATATTCGGAGCTTACACTGATCACGAGGAAGTGGCCAAGTCCTTGTGAGCGTTTACCTCCTCTGAGTACACTGTGGCCAAGTATACTCTTCAGTAGGTATGGCATCCGGGCTCTGCATTTCTTGGATAAATATGACTCCGACCTTAATTAAAAGACTTAACCCGAAGGCACTTTTAGCAGCTCACTTTACTTCCCATATTTACATTGGCTGCAGCTTCTAACGCTGCCGTGAATGCTTTTTCAATGGCCCTAAATGACAGCGGTCCTCTTGACCATATCTGGATTATTGATCCTGACTGTCCCTCCCCCCTCTAGCCTTTATATCTCACTCAGTGTGGCCAGTTATGGGTAGTCGTCCTTGCAGACACGATCGATTGATCCAAAGGTGAACTTGTGGGGATTACCAGACTGATCGTGGTTATTTCTCAGAACCTTACAAATGGGAACTTTAAAAAAAAAAAAAAAAGGTTAATTTCATTTTGGTGGGGTAGGCTGGCCTCTGGATATGGTCCTGTGGATCGTGTCTTCAAAGAAATCCTGTTAAGAGAAAATAAAACCATAGAAGAGCAGACAAAAGGTGTAAAGAGGAGGGGGTTTTGAGATGGCTCAGAAGAGGGACACATTCTGTCAAGCCTGACACCCTGAGTGCTGTCCCTTAAATCCACAGAGCAGGAGAGGACTGACTCCTGGAAGTTGTCCTCTGACATCCACACACACGGTACAGCATGCTCGTTCTACCCCGTAAATGTTTCATTGCAAAGATGGAAGGCTGCCTACCGGCCAGAAGCAAGTCCCAAGCTGCCTTGTCCCCACCATCCAGCTACACTTTCCCATGGTCATGAAATTTACCTCCCAACAGACTCAGCACTGGACTCCACTGTTGACAGACGGGCTTCTGACCCAGGAAATAAGGTCTTAGCTGGTGGGTCCTCTTACCTTTGCTGACTGGGACTAGAGCACTCTCAGTCAAATCATCAGATACTTAGGAAGCTAGGGATTTGGATGACCAAGGGAAGAAAGTCACAAAGTCCTAAATATCCTAAGTACCCCTGGGTTACCTAAGGAGGCAGTTCAGTGGTACAGTGCTTACCCAGCATGCGTAAAGACTTGAGCTTAATTCCCAGCAACACACACACACACACACACACACCCCTACACACACACACACACACACACACACACACACACACACTTTCATTATCATGCCAAAAGCTGGTTATTACACACATGCCCATAAAAAGGCTGAAGCAGGAAGATCAAGAGCTCAAGTCCAGCTTGGGCTACATAGAAATACGTTGTGAGCACGTTACTGCAGAAACAGATGGACATTTGTGTCTTTCCACAGTGTCAAAATGTATTGAATAAAAATAGACTCACGAGCTGTATTGCTTTTCGCTGTCTGCCATTTGCCAAATAACTCCCAGTTTCCCTTGGTAGCTGGCTATTGGCCATCACAGGTTCTTACATGCTAATCTTTATTAACTCTGTGACCACGCATTATTCTTTACACAAGTATTTGTGTATGTGTGTGTGTGCGCGCGCGTACCTATACATATATGTGTCTATGTTTATGTGTGTCTGCATGCATGTGTGTATACATGCATGTATATGTGTACATGCATGTGTGTGTGTGCGTGTGTATGTGTGCACGTGTGTGAGCTAGCATGTAGTTAAGGAGGCTGTAGAGTCTACAAAGGTTGTCCTGAAATTGAGACAGAAAGCTAATACAGGCACAAGGAAAAGTCTGTAGTAGATCATACAAGAAGTCTTAGCACAGGTGGTAGGTACCGGCTGAGTGGCAGGCCATTTTAAGCATCCCCGTGAAGTAGACTGTCAGAGGCAAGAAAAACTGTTGCCGTGTTGGTACAGACACAGGGGCCTTTCCCAGTAGCAATTTTCCTGGACAAAGCTCGTGACAGGTGACCAGGAGATGAACCATGCCTGCCACATTTTGCGGCCTTGGTGTGCCCGTTATTTTCTAGGCCCGACGGAAGGGGAGTTTAAATCTGGCACAACCTGACAAACTTGTGTCTGGTGCTTCTCAAATGATTGGATGTATTTGCAGGTCTTATTTGTTGCACAAATAAATTATTCCGCTATTTGTGCCTCCTTGTGTGCTGGCAAACAGTTGGTATTTACTTATGTAAACAAGATATTGTCAGTCTTCTTTTAAGAGTTAATTTTGTTTCTCTCTCACTCTGTGTGTGTGTGTGTGTGTGTGTGTGTGTGTGTGTGTGTGTGAGCGCGTGCATCTGAGGAGGCCTGAAGAAGGCACTTAGAACTGGAGTGACAGGTGGTTGGATCCTCCCAAAATGGCTGCTGGGAATCGAACTGAAGTTCTCTCCGAGAGCAGCAAGTGCTCTTACCCTCTGAGTCATTTCCCTATCCATTCTTGGAACTCACACTCAATAATCCAAAGTTAGGCACAACCTCAAAGCTGATATTCCATACAACATAGATGAGGCTTAGCCTGTTCTCCATTCAATCCCCAGTCCTCCTCCCCTCCAACCAACCAACCAACCAACCAACCAATCAATCAAATGCCCCAAAAGTCAGAGTATTTGTTATAAGAGAATGAGGCTTCCTTACTTTCCACAATAGATTACAACCTTGTCTAACTCCACTTTCAGGGGATCCAATGTCACCTTTTTGGCTTCCAAAACTACCAGGCACACATGTGGTGCACAGACACACATGTAGGCAAAACACTCACATAAAATGAATCTAGCATTTTTTTTTCTTCTAAGAACATGGGACTTCCTTATTCCCCAGACGTTATTTTTGCTCTATGCACATTTGGCGAAAACCAAAATTAGTTCTTTGAGTTTTTCTGGTTTCTCGTCTGAGGAAACTGGAGTCAAGGAGCCGAGAATACTGCTGGTTTTGCTGTGAAGGCTTTAATGGAAAACAACACAGTGATTTGGGAAGTTCTTGGAACTGGCCGGGGCTGGCAAGGGGGAGGGGTGGCTCGAACAGTCAATCATGGAAATGGGAGAGGGAGGAGTCCAACGCTGGTAGCGCTTGTTGGAAATCTACCCAGTGGAAAAGTGAACTTAGTAGATCTATAACACCTTTCCTAATGCGTGGATACACCTAGAATTCACATCCTGTCTGAAAGAATGTCCTTGGGTGGTGTGAACCGGGCATGAGGTTACATCTTGCTGCACTGATATGACTTTCTGGGTAATCTCCGTCTATTTGATCTCACATCACATTCGGAAATCTTCCGTTAAGACTTAGCTGCTTCTGGGAAATAATGTATCGTAATTGTGCCTTCCCTTGCTCATGTCCTTCTGAAGGTGCTTTCTGCTTGCAAAGGGTAAGCTGATTTCCCCACCAGCCTCTTGAACATGATTAACATGAGCCTGACTTGGATATAGATAAAACTGCTGGCATGCTCACAAGGTCAGGTTTTGACTTTGCCTAATCATCAGAACACTGGGGTTATAAATTTGTAAGGTGATAAATAACACCAAGACTGCATCGTTAGCCAAGACAGCCAGCCAATATTTTTGTAGCAGAGTATGCTGACATAGCTATCTGACTAAGAAGGCGCACTAAACTTTTCTATCAGGCACATTCTCAAGTACAGGTGCTAGCTTGTCTGCTGTTCTGTCTGTCTTTCAAGAATTTTCCTACCATTCTCACCTTCTTTTTAGACAGAGCCTTGCTATGCAACACTTGTTGGCCTGAATCTCACTTTATAGTCCAGATTGGCCTTGAAATCACAGAGATCCACCTCCCTCTGACTTCCAAATGCTGGGATTGAAAGTGTATACCACCGTGCTTGGCCATGTTTTGAACTTGAATGCAACCCTCGTAGGGGAAAATAGTTATAGCAAAGTGAAAACGGAGTCCTCGGTGCAAGGTTGGAGATAATACCAAAAGTGTTGGTGGACTGGAAAGATGGCTCAGCAGCTAAGAGCACTGACTGCTCTTCCTGAGGTCCTGAGTTCAAGTCCCAGCAACCACATGGCGGCTCACAACCATCTGTAATGGAATCCGATGCCTTCTTCTGGTGTGTCTGAAGACAGAGACAGTGTACTACATACATAACATAATTTTTTTTAAAAAAAATGTGTTGATGGAATGAATGTGGGGGCCCTGAAAGTCAAACCTCAGAGGCCGTCACACACAGGTGCTCTGGAGCCCGCCACTAGATTTTCATAGAGGCCATACTCTGTCCTAACCAGAGACAGAGCCCAGTAAGAATGAGGCAGCCTATCCTAGGAGACACAGGAATCCTCGTGTGTCTGGCTTTTGCCTGAGACTTCCCATCAGTCCAGCCAAACCTCTTCTGGATTGTACAGTAGTCTAGAATGCTCCCGTCCAGCCTTCCTCCCTCCTTGGCTTCCTGGGGCTGTGGTTTTACTGTGCTTACCTATTAAATCTTGCCCTGGCATCTGTTTTTCAAATGCCCCAGATGAGCACAATGAATAAGCCCTGTTGGGATCCAAACACAACAGAGAAGCAGACTCGAAGCAGAATTCTAGAGAACCGTAGAGCCTATAGTTGCCCAGGAATGATAAGAGAAGGGGGCAGGAGGCAGGGTTCCCCACGTTAGACAAGGAGCAGAGGCAGGGAGCGGTTTCTGGAGTCCAGAGGCTTTGAGGATGGACTGCTTTAAGGAGTTGGGAAGTTTCCACAAGGACTGTAGTGAAGTGGAGACTTAAGGGTTCTTTGGAAAGTCGGTTGGATGGGATTTTGCTGGGGCAAACTCGTGAAGGAAGGTTTAGCTGAAGCAGACATAGGAGGGAGGATGTTCTGTTAAAGCAAGCCCGTGAAAGCACGTGTGATGAAGGAGTCTTCCTTAGTCATTCCTGTACTGGTTCACCCTACTTTGTGTAGTTCAGCTGCATTTGTTGGGACTCCACTGGGAGAAATGCACCCCCAAAAAAACAAAAACAAAAACAAAAACAAAAACAAACCAAAAAAACCAAAAAAACAACTTCTGGTGGTATACTGCAGTTTGTGGTGGTTTTATTTATTTATTTATTTATTTATTTATTTATTTTTTTGCCGCTTCCAAGGACTCAGGCTGATTGGCAGAGTAATGTCACCTGAGACAGACATAATGTGCTGAGGTGAGACCCGAGGAGGACACTTGCTACTTGGAGGGCCTATAAAAAGGATTTGATGGGACACTGATGAAGGCTGGGCTAGGCTTGTTTATAGACCTAGCCGTGCCACGCTTGGGGGTCTCGGTCTCGAGCCTTTGCTGATCTTCTCTTTGCTGAGAGAGGCACAGCTGAGAACTTCTGGTGCCCCTCCTACTGACTTGTGCCCAGGCCTCAGCCTGGCTGTCTCTGCTAGGTGGTGTCACCGCTGCTGACTCATGTTTGCTAACTCAGTTCCGCTGAGCTGAACTGCTGGTGTATCTGTCAAGGATTTATTTGCAAGTGGATAGAGCTGCCGCAGCTGACCTGTGAACTGAACTGCCCATTTCCAGACAACACAGACGGGAGTTACTCCGAAGAACCTCTCTAAACAGGTCCGTTTCCCCCATATCCTTTGTTTTCCACTGCCTGTGGTGGGTGGTGGGCTAAAAGGGAGGTTAAAGCATTTAAAAACTATCATTAAAAGTAGACTTTGAAAAAACGATACACTGTAGGCCATAGGAAGGTTCCCAGGTAATAGGAACATCAACCTTAATCCTATGGGACTCAGCACTCTAAATTCACTAGACTGCCCCCCTAATTCAAATCTTACTGGTATTCAACACAATTGGAAACTAGGGGGTTCGTGGGCATGTCGAAAGCTCACGTGTGCTCCTCCTGGGTCTCACACAGGCAGAATGAGTGTGGCAGGGCTATCTGGGGAGCCTGGAGATGTCTCCAGCTAAGGGACAGAAGCCAGCTTTTGGGTGGTGGCAGCACGCCCTCCCTCTGGGGTTTGCCAGGAGCAGCAATCCCAAAAGAAAACAGCAAGTCAGCAAATCAAAGAGCAGTTTCCCTCCAAGGCTCTCTGCTTCGGGGCAGAAGCACATCAGCTGAACCCGCCACATCTCTCAGTCTCAAACTCCCCCAAGTGGCAGATTCATCCTCCAGCTAGTCGGCCAGATTCCTTCCCCGGGTGATACTATTCAGAGTCTAGGTTGTCAGAGATAGGACGGAGCCATCTCTTCTGACATGCCTCACTTAGGAGGGAGAAAAACCTCTCCAGAATATCTTGGAAGATTCTTATCAACGCTGCCATGGTTATGAGAAGTCTGAACAAACCCTGGGTTCTTTTGGAAAGGGTGGAGCCTGCTGTACAGCCCTCCCTTTCTTTCTTGGCTCTGAGTTTACCCATCTGCCTTCTGTGCACCCCACCCACCCACCCACCCACCGCATGTAATTTCTACATTACAAACTGAGTTATCTCCCTAGTGTATACATCTGATTACTGCATCAGTCTCCTCTGCTTACCCTTCAATGGGTCCAACTAATCTCACCCCATCATGCAGTACCCGTTGTTCTAGGATCCCAGTGAAAAAGCCCCAGTCTCACTCCTCTGCCGACTCCCCTGGTTTCTAGGATGGCGGGAGAAGCCTGTACTTCTAAGGAGGCGTGGCTGGAGGCTTGTGTCAGCACTCAGCCCCCCAGCCTCGGGCAGCCTGGGTTTGACTCTTCTCAGCTTTGTTGTTCTTTTCTAGTGACCCTGGACAAGTTATTTAACTCCCCCGAGCGTCTGCTTCCCCACCCGTCAGTCGGAATCTAATATTAACAGGCTAATGGGATTTATGATGCGCGCCAAGCAAGGTGACTTATGTAAAGTACTTAGCAGGGCGTCCGGTGCAGGGTCACTGCACAGTGAGTATTTGCAGACTGAATGGTGATGAGATAAAATATGTTAAGCAGCACTGAGTCTCTCCCTCAATTCTGGAGTGTTGCATTATGCCCTAATACACTTGTCTGGATAGAGGACTGTCAAGGCCAATCTTTTTCTGTATGACTGGGAAGGAAAAATGTAACTGTCTGCCGATCTCCCAGCCCCGTTAGCAACCGTGACGCTGCTCAGATCCGCCATCACAGACTGAGCCTCTCAACTGGGCCAGCGACGAACCAATACTTACCAAGCAGAAAGGCTAGGTTTGAGAGCAAGGGGCTGGCTTCCTGCCACAAACGCTTCAGTCTTGTCCAGTTAGTCAGCGAATCAACAGCAAATACATGAACCTTCAAAGGAGAGCTTTACATTGAACTTGGGAGGATAGATGGCATTTAGACAAGAGGAGTGGGAAGAAAGATTACCCAGATAATACAATGGGAAGAAAAGAGAAGTGGGAGCTCAATCACTAGCAAGGGTGGGGGAAAGGCACATCGGGGAGGGACGGCAGGGTCTTGCAAGAAGAAAGTCTTGGATATATTTCTGTATCCTGTATTCCTGTATATGTATATATATACATATATACATATATATATGTATACAGGAATATATATATACATATATATGTGTGTGTGTATGTGTATATGTATATGTGTGTATGTGTATGTATATATATATACATATATATGTGTGTGTGTGTGTGTATATATATATATATATATATATATATATATATAACCTTAAATTAATGTTTTGTTGCAGAAGTGTAGGACCAGGAAGGAATTTTAAATCCCCTTGTTTGAAGAAACTGGAGCTCAGAATGGGATTTTGACCAAAGTCACCTCATTAGTCGACACCCCCAGATTCTAGGCTGCAAATTTCCTTTACCTGTACTAAAGCATCTCTTTAAGGGTTTAGACAATTCCGAGTCTTAAAGAGACACCGAGGGTGAGTGAGTGGGAAAGGCTCGGATTGATTATGGGTGGGGAGGAGAGAGAATACCGGGCGTGGAGAACGGGGACTGAGAAGAGGGGCGGAAGGCAGTGGGAGGACAATCCTCAGCCTCCTCTAAGGCCACCTTCCCTCTGTAGAGAGCCTAAGCCACACAATCATACTGAAGGTTGAATGACCCAAAGCCATTCTTAAATGGCTTCTGCTAGGAAGGGCGTGTGGTCATAAGAACTACCTGAGGCGCGACTTCTCTCCAATCCCATCTGCCTCGGAGTCGTGCAAACACCTTGAGGAAAAACTTCCCCAGCCAAGGGAACCACCCAGAACATTCTAAAGGGATATTCTAAGATATTCGAGGACAGGTGCCACACCACAACCCTCGTGCCTCAGTTATGCAAGCTAAACATAGTTCCCTCTTTCTGCTGCGTACCCCCAGTTTACCCTTGTTGCCCTGTCCGGAATGAGCGGCCGTCTGTCCATCTGTCTGTGTCAAAGCACCATGAATGGTACATATGAGACCAGCTGTGCAGGAAGCTTGGGACAGCCCCCTCCCACTCACCCACCCCCGTGGCTCACGAGAAGTTGCTCTTCATGGAGGCTGAGTAACAGGGTCTCTCTTCAGCAGCTTATAGGCAAGCCCTTACCAACAGACACTGAAACCGCAGTGTGATATTTGAACGTGTGATCTTTGCGCTGAGGAGGGCGACGCCCAACCTACCGGTCCAGTTACACTGGAGAAGAGCAGACAGATGTTGGAGAAAAGGTAGGAGTTGTTGTTGCATTCCAAGCCAGCTCCTCACGAATACTCAAAAGGATACTTACGCTCTCCCAGATCTCAAGCCACAGTCGCGACTGCATATGCTTCATGTCTGCATATCCTATTTCTTTCATACTTATAACATTTCGTTGCTTTTATTTGTACCAAGTCCATTTTTACATGTTGAAATGCTTTTGCGCACATCCCTCCCGTTTCCTCCTGTTTCCACACTCGCCACCGTCCGCTCACATCGATGCCTTCCATCGGCTGCTTCCCAGGGTGGATGGAGAACTCTGTGCTGGCCTGGGACATTCCTCTCTGTCGCCCATTTGGGGTTGGGCTAGGGATGTAATCAGTTTTCCGATTGTGCTTCTCCTCCTCAGGAGAGAGGAGGAGTTTCCTCTTCTCCCACCGTGACTTCCATTTCTGCTGGCCTCAGCTCCGCCCTGCGGCCTGTCTGTCATTTCTCCGCTGTCTGCGTCACATCCTGTACCTGTAAGACTATATATTTGACATTTTAAAAGAATGTAAGAGCAGGGCGGCGGTGGTGGCGCACGCCTGTAATCCCAGCACTCTGGGAGGCAGAGGCAGGCGGATTTCTGAGTTCGAGGCCAGCCTGGTCTACAGAGTGAGTTCCAGGACAGCCAGGGCTACACAAAGAAACCCTGTCTTTAAAACAAACAAACAAACAAAAAAGAATGTAAGAGTCTTCTTTTCCTGATATGTTGTTGTTGATGTTGTTGGCATTTTTAAAGATAGGGTCTTCTATTGTCCAGGCTGTCTTAAACTCACTGTCAACTACCTTAGCCTTGTCTTCCTGCCTCTTCTCTAACACTGTGAACAGGCAAGCACCACCATGCCCAGGTTAGAGGATCTGGGGACCAAACCCAGGGGCTCTGAACATGTAGGCAGGGCTGCTTTGCCAACTGAACTGTCTCCACGGCCCCCTGGGAGACCTCTACTTATTTCTTTGAAAGCATCCTGTCTGCCTCTGATCCATTCCGGGCAGAGCCTAACTGGCCCCTTTAAAAATAATAATTTTATTTTCAGAGACTCTTCCTCCTTAAAATCTCTAGATATCGAAGCATCAGGGATGATGAACTCAACCTGCTCAAAGCTGATCTTCCTAATTGATCAAGACATTCTATTCTTCTCTGCTTTCGAGAAGAGTCATCAGAATCTTTCTCCTGGGCCCTTACCACCAGCGTTCCGAGACTGGCTTGGGAAGGTCTTCTTCAGCCTGTAAAATTACCGGCAAAGTTGGGCTTTGACGGTCCTCTCTGAGTGTTCTTGTGTGGTGTACCACATCTTGTCGGTCCATTCACGCAGGCCCTGTTTCCTGAAGTGGGCTGTGAGTTCTGTTTGTGTTTTTATTTTATTTTATTATTATTTTATTTTTTTTAACGATTGGGTTCTGCTCACAAGAGTAGAGGCAGACGCTGTCCTCAGGTGTCCTTAGGTCAAAGAGAGAGAATGCTGGAGGCTGGGGTTGAGCTGGTAGGGGGAGAAAGTGAGGCGTGGAGCAGAAGCAAGGTCCAGGGAGCACAGCAAGGTCCAGGGAGCATAGCAAGGTCCAGGGAGCACAGCAAGGTCCTGGGAGCACAGCAAGGTCCAGGGAGCACAGCAAGGTCCTGGGAGCACAGCAAGGTCCAGGGAGCACAGCAAGGTCCGGGGAGCACAGCAAGGTCCGGGGAGCACAGCAAGGTCCTGGGAGCACAGCAAGGTCCGGGGAGCACAGCAAGGTCCGGGGAGCACAGCAAGGTCCTGGGAGCACAGCAAGGTCCAGGGAGCACAGCAAGGTCCGGGGAGCACAGCAAGGTCCAGGGAGCACAGCAAGGTCCAGGGAGCACAGCAAGGTCATGAATCAGCAAGCAGAGCCCGAGATGGAGAAGCAGGGGAAGAAATTGGGAGGCAGAGTGCGAGTTGGAACAGGGCAGACTGCTGAGAGCCGAGGTTTGGGAAATGCTCCTGGCAGCTGTCAGACTTGCTCCTGTGCAGGATCAGCCATTAAAACGGAACTATGTGTGTAATCGGCATTAATGCATAGGGAGGCAAAAGCATAAATCAAAGAAAGACTGCCTAATCCTATGTTGAAATATCATATTAACAAGAAATTTCTATGGCTTCCTCTGTCTCCTACATCCAGTCTTATATTAAAATACCAGCTTGGCAATTTTCCCTTAAACTACTGGGGTCTCTTGAGGTATCTTTAATGTCGTGCTTAAGCCAGTGTGGAAAAGATCGCCTTTGCTACACACACTGGTAAATGCAGCACGGCTTACAAATGTAGCAAATGGGAAGACAAAGCCACCACTTGGGGACTTGTGCGGATTAGATCCTCAGGAAACCTTGCTTCCCCTCCCCCCCCCCCCCGCACCCCCTACCTCCCCAACCCCAACCCCCCACTGACTCTGAGGGACAAGTCTCCTTGCCACAGCTGCAAAAAATTAACATCTGGCTCCTGCCAAAGGAAGCAGGTGACGAGCTCAACGGGTCTCCTCTGGTTTGGTTTTTGCCACGGCAGGAGCATGGACCTTCTGACTAAGCATTTGTTTGTGGACCTAGAAGGATTGTCAGTGGGCAAAGGGGGGGGGGAGTTGGGAAGCGGAAAGTGGAATGTTAGGAGCAAAATAGAAAAAAAAAACCCCACCAGAACAAAATCCAGGTGATAGGAACAAGGCCCCTTGCATTCACCCAAGCAAGCAGGAATAGCTGACTCAAGCAATCCGGGAACAGCTGAGAGTGTTTTCATGCATGGCAGGATTCCTCTGACGAGGAAGGCAAGCCACCAACTCTCATTAACCTTGCACATTAAAAACAAATCTGAGTATTTTGATCAGGAGCTGCTGAAATTGATCTGTATTGCCACATGCCCTGATAGCTGGTAAACTGCATCAGAAATGAGAAACCTGGGGGTGAGGTGGGGGACTAGGGGGCAGAAAGCCCCTCCTATATGGGGTACAGTTCCACCCATGT
Organism: Apodemus agrarius; assembly: GCA_964023405.1. NCBI lineage: Eukaryota > Metazoa > Chordata > Mammalia > Rodentia > Muridae > Apodemus > Apodemus agrarius. The sequence continues at coordinate 37,114,210 of OZ030026.1, forward strand.
GTTTTCCATGTTGGGGCACCATGGGTATTCTATACTGGGCTGAAGGGATGTGTACCACCCACACCGCCTCCCAGCGTGGCTGTTTTCAGGGCTTTACACAGAGAGGGATATTCATAGTTCTTTGTATTCGAGAATAGACCATCCTACTGGCTTGCAGAATTTCAAGGGTGGCCAACTGCTGATTGTTAATTGTTCAGGCTGGTAGTGGGCATCTGTTGGATTTTAGAAATTCAGGATGGGTGCCACATTCCCTTACTAATAGTGCTTGGTTTCTGGTTCTGTGAAACCAGGGTGAGACTTGTCTCTCTTTGAGACAGTCTAAGAATAATCTCACCAGGTCCTCTCCCTTTCCCCAGACAAAAAGGTACTTACGAGAAGCACAGCATCCACGAGTTCCTCCCCTGTGTTCTAGGTCCTGCTTATTTGTATTTTGATTTTTGGTTTTCTGAGACAGGGATTCTATGCACCCTGGCCTCGAACTCAGATTTTTCCTGCCTCAGCCTCCAAACACCAGGATTGCAGAAGTACACAATCACACCAGGTTCATGTTTAGTACTGACCAAAAAGGCAAAGATACTGAACACCAGTAAACGCACCTTACCCACCATAGTGTCCCAGCAAATAAACTGGCACTTTTGCAATAAAGATCCCTAAGGTCGCTTGGGGTCAGGCTATGCTCCCCAGTCTATGAGTTTGATCTCTTGAGTTTATTCTCTCAGATTTCCTATATAGTTTCAAACGGACTTAGAGAGAGAGGAGAGAGAGAGAGAGAGAGAGAGAGAGAGAGAGAGAGAGAGGCAGATGTTGTCAGGAGTGTGCTTGCTGCCTGTAACCAAAGCACGTTATTTCATGCAGATTCATATCTGTCAATGTCTCTTTGATAGATATTCACAAAAAACATGGTGACTATTGTGAGCCCAGTAGGTTGGGCTCACAGTACATGCTCAAAAAACTCTCATGTCTTTTCTAAGGCTCGGTACTTAACACCATACCTTGTCTTCTTCATCTTCTCCTGCCTTGAAGTTCCTCTAATGATTAATTTGTTGTTCATTTTAACTCTGTTCTCAAATATCCCCAATGTATAATAAATGGCTGATGTATTATTTACAGCCCTGATTTTCCCAAAATACAATTCACCCTGTCAAGTCTCGCGGGATGCCAAGGTTTTAGTTGTGTTATTTTTGGTTATACATGCTAGATGTGCATTTCCCTAACAGTATTTAAGAACAAAGGTAATAATTTGAGAACAAAAATACGGTAAAATATCAAAAGTAATGGGTGGAGGTGATTAGGTCAGGAGTAGAGCTCCTTTGCAGAACAGATTGGATGTGACGCTTCTGTTCTGTCTACACAGAAGTTTACAGGGAAAAAGAGAGGCGGATCCTCCACTCAATCTGTTGATGCCTTTATCTGCCTTGACCTCAGGCTTCGCAACCTCCAGGACTCTGAGATGTAATATTCTCATGTATAGCATTCACCTAGCCTCGGGTATCTTCTTTTTTTAAAGTTTATTTTAATTTATGTCTGCGTTGTGTGCCTGCTGTTTGTATGAGTACCACATGTGTGCAGGTACCTGTGCAAGCCAGAAGAGGGTGTTATAGACCTTCTGGAACTGGAGTTACAAATGGTTAAGAGCTACCTGGAATGGGTGCTGGGAACTGAGCCCAGGCCCTCTGCAAGGGCAGCAAGCACTCGTACACTTAACTGCTGGAGCGCCTTGGTAGTCTCCAACAGAGGGACTGAAAACCAGAGAGGCAGGGAAAAGGCATGTGGGCTACGGAAGGAGCAAAGATAACAAAACTACAGAGATTTAGCTAAGTAATAGGCCATGTTCTGGTTCCTACATTTCGTTAATTCATTCCTAAGAGTTTGACTAGGTATATGTCATTAACACAAGAAACACCCATAATTAACGAAACAGATGCCTTACACTTAAAGCCAACTCAAAGCGGGGTTATTAAAGTCTTATTTGAACTGACGCATCCATGCCATCAAAGCAACAATTAAAAGTGTGTGTGAGCAAATACTGCTCTGATGGTTTCCCTTTGATGAAATAAATATCTAAAGTGAAGCCTTGTCTTGTACCCAGAAATTCATCTGAAATTTTGTACCAACTCCTAAAGTTTGAAAAATGTAGCTGTTCGTATGCTTTGCTCCATTAATGTTAAAAATCCTGTAAGGTAGAAGCAAAAATGTTCTGTTTACTTCCTTATTTTTATTCCTAGTTCTGTAAGTTGAAGACATAGTGCAACCCAGCACTTCTCTGAACATATTTTACGGAATTTTTGTTGGCATAATGGTAGCTTGAAAAAAAAAAAAGTCCCAGGGCTCAGCTGGCCAGTCTCAATAAAATGAGTGCATTCACAAAAGCACCCAATAGCCACAAGTGATGACAACTTTTACATTTAATTTTACAAAGAAATGTAAAGATTTTTAAAAATTGTTTATGGTGTGTGTATGTGTATGTGTGTGTGTGCGTGTGTGTAAAAGTTTGTGTGCCTGCAGAGACCAAAGGAGGGTGGTAGCCATCTTAAGACTGGAGTTAAATGTAGTTGCATGTTTGGAACAGAACTTGGGTCCTTTGCAAGAGCAATGCCTGCTCTTAACCACTGAGACATCTTACCAGCTCTCAGGTATAGCATTAAAAAAAAAAAAAGCACATTTTTTGTAATTTTTTAAAAAAATACAGACTGTCCTCAAATTTGTAATCCTCCTGCCTCTATCTCTTCTACATACCCTACTGGCATACTTCCTCAGTCAACAAAGAAATTTAAAGGCGCTCCTGTTCATAATCTACGGGATCATTTCTTGAATTATTTCCTCATTCTTCTCCTCCTCTAATATCTCAATGCCAACGCCCCTCCAAGACCATTTTTCCTCTATGGATTGTGCCCAGCTACTCACCAAATTCTTGGATGCCCCAAACCCTTTGAAACCTTCTCCATATCTACTCCCCCCATTTTTTCCCCATCATTTTAAGTTTTTTTTTTCAAGAGAAGAGAGCTCTGTCATGTTCCTCATTCTAGGCAGCTAGCTATAGTTAGTGACTATCAAATTAAATGGAAATAATGTCTATAAACTTTGAAGTTTTCGTGGAGGTTACATGTCAGACAGAGGCAAATTAGTTACTGATACACAAATGCTACTTTGAATCTTTATTTGAAAAAGATGTACTAAGGCCATTTCTATTGATAAAAACCGGCCCCTTTTTGAAGATTCGCCATTACATTAGCATATAAAAGCTCTGAGAAGTGATTGAGAAACAAAGAATTTTATTTCTTTCATTCCATCTAATATTTTTCCCAAATGGATCTCGGAATGAATTCTTTTGATCATCTCCTATCCTCTCACATACAAAGGCACCCATGAAACACAATTTGAGTGAAATGGCTTTAAATGGTAAAAGACATAACAAAAGTAATTGGAGGCTATCATATACACAAGTGGTTGGATGGATGGTTTCCTGGGAACAGTAGCCGTCTGAATGGGGTCTGCATTTTCCGTATGGCATGTAGAGTAATACCATTTCCCACCTTGTCAGTAAAATGGCCACTGCCTACATGCACGGTTAATGTTTAAGGAGGCCCCATCCAACTGCTTTGGAGAGCAATGGCACTTGTCCTTGGATGGGTTTTCCTAATGTGTTTTGTGTTGCTTCCTCCCAAGTGTCTTGACTTTCTTTGGACATTAACCAGCACCTGGAACTAATATGGCCATTAACTTATTCGCTGTTCTGTAAGAATAAAGGCTCATGGTGAAAAGGGTGTGATTGGGGTAAATGGAGTTGTCCTTAGCTACAGTACATGAGTAAGCACTCCTGTGATGTGGTGGTTTGAATATGCTTGGCCCAAGGAGTAGCACTATTAGGAGATGTGGCCTTGTTGAAAGAAACGTGACACCGTGGGGGTAGGTTTTGAGACTGTCCTCCTAGCTTCCTGGAAGTCAGTCTTCTCCTGTTGTCCTTTGGAACAAGATGTAGACCTCTCCTGTCTGCCTGGACACTGCCATGTTTTCTGCCATGATAATGACTGAACCTCTAAAATGGTCAGCCAGCTCCAATTGAATGTTGTCTGTTGTAGGAGTTTGCCTTGGTCACGGTGTCTCTTCACAGCAGTGGAAACCCTGACTAAGACACATGGTTATCCTGGGGAAGACTGTGAAAGAATGATCAGAGTTGCATGTGCTCATGTAGCACCCCAAACCTCACAGGAATTCATGGCTAGGGGAAACAGAGGATGAATAGTTTACGCAGTTCGCGGTGTCAGCCAGACCTGAGAAGATTCGGGAGTTTTCCAGAAGGTTCCTCACCAACAGAAAGATAGCATATAAAAAGATTTTAGGTAAAAAAATGAAACAGGTTATTGGTGTCTAATTTACTTTGAACTGTTGATATTTGGATTGAAGCCGGATGTGAAGATTCAAGTCTAATCTCCAAGTTTGGAATCTTATCACCTCTTGGCCTTTTGGCTGAGGTCAAGGGCAAAGTTTGAAATTATAATTATAATTGGTCCAAAATTTATCTCGACATAAACTAGCACTTCTAACCTAAAGATCATCAACTTATAGAAAAAAAAGTTTCAGGTTTTTATATTATATCCAAAGGTGGCAATCATTATCCATGAAACATTTCCAATTCTCTATCTGGATAAAGCTAGGATTACATGCTCCCCCCACTTTATGGTGACTGAAGCCATCTGACTAGCTTTGGCTAAGGAAGTGTGAAAGGAAAAACCACATGACTTCCAGGCAAAAATTTAAAGGACAAATACATAGTTATCCACAGTGAGCAAAAAATTAAAAATTGCTGTTTCATGTCATCCAGGGTTGGGAGTGCTCATTACTGCAGTTTTCAATAACTTATTCTGATTGGTTTACTACAACAGAACACTAGTAGTCCATGAGCATCATATGGTAGAAAGTTTAGACAAAAAGAAAACATACAGATGACATGTTAAATGTGCATTTCAAAATATTGTTCAACCATTCAAAATTATATGTAAAATTGTGTTATCTGGGGGTATACCAAGCCTTCAGAACTCTAAAACTGGGGGATGATAATAATAAAAAAAGAATATTTAGTATGGGTATTGTGATATATGCTTGGCCCAGGGAGTAGCACTATTAGTAGGTGTGGCCTTGTTGGAGTAGGTGTGGCCTTGTTGGAGTAGGTGTGGCCTTGTTGGAGTAGGTGTGTCCACTGTGGATGTGGGCTTTACGATTCTCATCCTAGCTGCCTGGAAGTCAGTAATCTGCTAGCAGCCTTCAGATGAAGATGGAGAACTCTCAGCTTTTCCTGCACCATGCCTGCCTGGATGCTGCCATGTTCTTGCCTTGATAATACTGGACTAAACCGCTGAACCTGTAAGCCAGCCCCAATTAAATGTTGTCCTAATAAGAGTTGCCTTGGTCATGGTGTCGGTTCACAGCAGTAAAACCCTGACTAAGACAGGTATACTGATGGATGGATGGCTGTGTGAAATGCAACATATTTATATCACGGAATATTGCTCAGCCTTAAGAGGAAGGGACACATTGACATATGTTGCAGCATATGAAGACATTATACTATGTGAAATAAGTCAGAAACAAAAATGTAGTGGAATTAACTTAGAATAGTCAAAATCGTGAAGACAGAAGACAGACCTGTGGATGTCAGAACCTGGGCGAGAGGGAACGTGGAGTGTTTACTGAGTATAAAACTTCAGTTTTACAAGTCATAAGGAAATATGGATATATTCTGCGCATGCGTTCAATGCTGACCACTCAGCAGACTGTATGTGTGTATGAAACCATAAAAAGTATAGAATAGGAGGTGATGAGCTTGAGAGGGACAGGGATATGGAAGGAACTGGGGGTAGAAATGGGGCAGACACTGTGGTCATATAAGGAGCATGCAGCGGTGGAGGTTTGGAGATGAACACTAGCAACAGCTGTACCGTATTCGACACCGTATACTCTACCATACAGGAACTACCACTGAACTGCTTACATTTGAATCAGTAAGATGGTAAACTACATGTTATGTGCATTTTGCTGAGATTTAAAAAAATGGGGAATGCTTTTGTGGGAAGAGCCCAAAGACTCAATTTTTCCCTTTCGGAGTAGTTATGCCCTTTCTGGGCTGGAAGAGCACCTCAAGTCCCTCCTCTGAGAAATGGAGAAAGCAAGTGATTCCTGGTGTCTAGATGGCATCCTCCTTGTCCCCAAGAGGTCACCTGATGGCCAGATGGGAGCCATCGTCATGGCACCCCTGCCTCTAAGTAGAGCTGTGCTCTAGAAGTTGCTTATATTGCTGTTTGGTGAGATCCTTCATCCTCTCTGTTTCTCCCCGTGGAAAGAAGAGCTCTGGTGAGAGCAAAGATAAACCTTCACTAAACCACAGAGAGAGGATTCGGCCTGAGGAAATCCCGTGGGCCCCTAGCCAAAATCGTGGTGTCTTCTTTTGGAACATCGGCGCCCAGAACTTGGCCGGTGAGGTGGCTCACTGGTAGGTGATTGTCTTGTATGCTCAAGACCCTGGACTTGATCCTCAGTGCTAGTCAGTAAAGAAGAACATAAACAAATCCCGCATTTCCCCGAGGAAACGCCACATTCAACAACCAGCTTCCTGTGCGTGTGTCCTCATCTCTCATGACAAGATGGCACCTGTGATCCCTCTCCTGCTGTCCTTGAAGATAAAGAAAGTGACAGGGAAGGAAAGCTTCACCACAGGGAGTTCCTCTCTGAGACTACAATCTTCCCAACAGGGTAGGAGGGAGCACAATTATCTGTAAAGGCAGCAATTAGGAATGTCAGATGTAACCTTTGTTCCTCCCTGAGAGTCCAAGGCACCACGTCATCCCCTAAGACTTATTGCTCTGTGTATGACAAAGGTTTTGTCCCTCTGTGTGGGAGCCTGTGCTTACCATATCACACGTCTGTGTTCCCAAAGGACCCACCTCCTTCCAAGACAGCAATGCCCTGACACCAGAAGGAGACATAAGGCCTGTGACGCTGTCACCAAATCAATCCCTTTTGGGTTGCCTCTCAAAGAATCTCCTGCCAGATTTTCATGAGAAAATGTCTCTTCTGGAGTCCAAGAGACAGATATGGGGAAAATCCACTTACAGCTGAGCTACGAAGGAAACTCTTCAAAATACAAGTGAAAAAAAATCCACCTGCGCGCCATGCTCGGATAAATGGTGACACTGGGGAGTGCAGTGACACGCGCATGTACACAGTCAGGCGCGTGCAAGTGTGCGAGTTTGGGAAATCTTCGTATAGGGCAGCATCCATATGCTAGAGCATTTGTGTGGGGGATGGGCACAGAAGTGGAATCCACAGTTTAGCAATGCTCACACACACACACACACACACACACACACACACGCCCCCTTCACAGTCAACTGCCATCTTTTAAAGCATTTGTTCCACGAGTCCAAGAGGGGAGGGGACACACACACACACACACACCACTCCTAAGTGCTTGGAGAAGGAGCTCTGGAGAAAGGCTGTCCACTTAACTCCTCTTAGCTCTGTGAGTGATTACAGGGTTTAGGCTATTTCTGGCCACATCCCCTTGTCTCTGAGGGGAAAAAAAAAAAAAAAAAAAAAAAAAAAAAAAGGGGAAGTTGTTAAGCAGAATGGGCAATCGTACATTTAGTAATTCGCCCCTGAGTCAGAAAGTCTAGACACTCCCCTGGGGATGTGAAACTCATGGCGTGTTTCTATGACCTTCAAGACTCTTTCGTAACCCAAAAGGCATTGAGCAACCAGATCTCAAAGTAAGTGGGTGTCGGAGCTCCTGGTCAGGACGTGGAATGCAGGGAGAAAGTGCTTTGAGCCATTGGCTGGACACGGCCAGTCCTGCCCTGAGCAGGTGAAGCAGCCAGAGCTACAGGTCAGGGCAAGGCTAGGTCCCATTCAAATGCCATTGGTTTCCTATGACAACAACCTGAGAATTTGACCTGGCCCTCCGATCCTTCGGTTGGGAAGAGCTCAAATGTATTGGGTGATGCCAGGTGCCAGGAACACTAACCCCTGATTCACATGTGTTTCATGGTAGCGCTGTGGGATAGATGGATAGCCCTGGTAGGTTTCTGGGATCCTACATCTCCCTCGCTTTTTTGTTTTGTTTTCTTTTGCTATCTTTTAACATTTACCATTTCAAGGTGCGTCATAGAATTGATAAGCAAGTGTCTACATCACATCGGGGTGTACGCTTTCACATCTTTCTCGCAATGGCACATAAATGAGTGGCAGGTTAGATTCAGCGAGGAAGCCGAGGTGGAGATCTGGAAACTGAGGCATGGGTGGATGAAATAACTCACCCGACCAGAAGGCGTTAGAGCTAGAACTGGAGTTGACACAACTTCTGGAGTGGAGTTTCTTGAAAGGATTTGGACTGCCTGGCCTTGATGGTGTAACTCACTGTTTTGCATAATTACTCGATGCCAGTTAGAAAGGTAGGGGATTGGGCACTTAACTGGCTTTGCAATCTAGTTTGCCCGAGTGCTAGCCCTGTGACTTCAGGCAAGCCTAAACCTTCCCGCGTGCCTTTATTAATGGTGACAACAATAGCAGTAACTAATCCACAGATTATAATTGGATCTAAACAAGGCAGCACACTCAAAGCTCTTGGGGTTGTTTCGGACATGTCTGGAAATTCTCCACTAAAATTTAGCTGTAATTAACTTCCACGTGTTTTGAAGGAAGGCGACTAGGGAAAAAAAAAGTGCCACTAAAGAATGTGTTCAACAACATATCTCCTTGGCCCTAAGATTATCTTCCTGCCAGGAGAGGTGCCTTAGCTGGATTTGGGGAAATTCATGTTGTTGTTGTTGTTGTTGTTGTTGTTGTTGTTGTTGTTGTTGTGTTTCTTCAAAACCAAGAGATCAAGTAAGCTGAAATGGGAGAGAATATTCTGAGAGGAAGTGGCTATATCCAAGGAAGGGCCGGGACAAGAGAAAGACCCATGGAACAGTGAAATCTGAGGCAGCCTTGGGTAACAGGAAGTGGGAATAGCAAGGGGGTTGTACTAAGGCTGGCCAGAGAGGACAGTTGTGCCCCACAGTGGGGTGTGTGTGTGTGTGTGTGTGTGTGTGTGTTTCCCCTCCCCTCTTGGACTCGTGGAACAGATGCTTTAAAAGATGGCAGTTGAGGGGGCTGGAGAGATGGTTCAGCGCTTAAGAACACCGACTGCTCTTCCAAAGGTCCTGAGTTCAAATCCCAGCAACCACATGGTGGCTCACAACCATCCGTAATGAGATCTGATGCCCTCTTCTGGTGTGTCTGAAGACAGCAACAGTGTACTTAGATATAATAATAAATAATAAATAAATCTCTAAAAAAAAAGAAAGAAAGAAAAAAAAAGATGGCAGTTGACTGTGAAGGAGGTGGGGTGATTCCTTCAGAAACTGTAATGAATTTGGTAGGTCACAAGCCGCCTCTGTGAGATTTCAAAGGAGAGACGAGAAGCCGATAAGCACACGAGAAGGTGGTAAGGCGGTCCCCAGAGCCCGTGCCTAGGAGAGATGAAATGCTCGTGGACATGAGGGAGGATGCCCAGACAGCGCCCAGAGCCTATGTAATAAGTACAAACATCATTGCATGGATTTTGGCTTCCGGTTGGGGGTGTAGTGACAGGGGTCATGGATCGTGAAGTAAGGTGACTCTCTCTCCATGGCTTTTGGCAGCCAAAGTTTGAAAACTAATGCATTGAGATGAGGACAACAGTCAGTAGGTCCTGGCTGAAAATTTTGCAGAGGACTGGCACATTTAAAGGGACACGTTTCATATTAACAAGTGTATTCATTGTCTCACGACTCTGACAGAGCACCTGACACAAGTAACCTCTGGAAGGAAAGGGTTTCCTTTGGCTTCCGGTTTGAGCCCCCCCCCCCACTTCCACTAGTGTGGCGGGAGGGTGGGACAGTTCATCTGTGGTAGCCACACTCAGACAGTACAGAGAGATGCAGGCTGCAGCCCAGCTTGCTTTCTCCCTTTTCTTCATTGTGTTCAGTCCAGGACTCCTGCTTCTTGGTTGTGCTAGGCCTCACTGGAAACGGCCTCACTGGAAACACCCTCATGGACGTGCGCGGGAGATGTGTCTCCCGAGCCATTCTAAATCCAGCCGAATTGACAATGGAGATTCGCCACCATAACAAAGCAAAGACCCCCGTGCCTCCTTGCTATAGGCTCTCAGACATACCTTTATGCAGGATCAAGACATGTTTCTGCTGCTCTGTGTCTTCTGGCCTCAACACTGCTTCCCTACACAAGTGCCCTCAACCTCACTCACCCTAACCCAGAACCTTTTTCTTTGTTCAGTCGCTTTGCCACACAATTCCTGTCCCTTCCTTCCCTGTCCCTCTAACATGCAGTGACTTAAGCCTGTCCTTCCCAAGGATAAGAGCCAGCTGGGAGCTCCACCCAGGAAGACTGGCTGTGTTATTGAAATACAAATGACGAAGGCTAGTCTGGCACGTCACACTCTGGGGTGCTCATATCCACGCAGTGCAACCTGGGAACTGACCAAGCAGTTTGATTTCACACTCAGACCAAGAGTCGGGTGGAGGAGAGGATCCAGTCTAGCCAGGCCCATCTTTGCCTCTGCATAAAGAACCAGGGTGACCAAGGAATGCCTGTGTATTGAGGGGATTGACCACTTGAGGGTAAACCGTGTAAACTCCAGAAGATTAGCAAGAAACATCTAAGAGGAAATATTAAAGTAAGGGTTAGATTGACGACATTTATTTACAGAGGAGTTATTTTAGTTAAGCAGGCTTTCTCTGGGAAGCTGATGGAGCTACGTGTCAACTGCAATCTGAGTTAAATAAACCCCTACATCATAGACCAGAAGAAATGAAAGACAAGAGCATACATAGCCAAGGTCAGTGACCACTCAAGTTCTTCAGTTATATCAGAGCAATAGTTCTTTTAAAAGCAGTTATAACAAAGAAATTCCTTCTAAGCAGGAGAATAGGGTTTGGGAAACTTTAAAAGATGCTATGCTTTTTTTTTTTTTTAATAGATTACTATCACCCAGAGATTAACCAGAATGCCAGGCTCTCATTGTTAAGTGACACAACCATTTGGGATGGGAAGAGAGATAGAAGCAGTGGCTTACTCTTTGTACAGACGACAGGACCATATATCTGTTTTGTTTTCTGGGTCCAGAAATTCTCTTCTTTGGGGGTATGTCATGGGTTAGGGTTAGGGTTAGGGTTAGGGTTAGGGTTAGGGTTAGGGTTAGGGTTAGGGTTAGGGTTAGGGTTAGGGTTAGGGAGAAAAGCCTGTGCCACAGAGGTGATAGCCTAGAGAGGAACGCAGCACTGCAGCGGAGACCCTGGGTTTCTATTCCAGCCTCTCCAGACATGGGGAAGGCAGGGAAGTCCAGGGCTCTGCCACCGCCACCAGAGAATGCTACAGTCCCCACAGGCTTTAAACCCAGCCTGTCTGCACAACCGCTCTGCTCCAAGGATAGAACGCATGGTAAGTCTCTAACCCCCAGAGCCCAGTATGCTAGATAGCACAGTGCTATTTAATGGAACAGAGCCATCACTACTAGGGATCAGCAGGCAGCCCCATCATCAGGGCAGCAGCTACCAGACCCAGAGCTATCTCCACTCTCCGAGTGCAGCCTAAAGACACGTCCCTTTGCAAAGCACAGCCCCAGGCTCATGGCTTCTACTGAGTCACTTGCTTGATAGGTGCTTCTACTGCAAGTGCCTCCAGCATTTACAAAGCCAAGGCACGACGGATGGTAGTGATATAAAACTGTATAGATGAGCAGAACAGCACGGGATACCCAGAATTCAACCCACATACAAACAGCCAAGTGATTTTCACCAGAGGCACCAAGAAGACACATGGAAGAAAGGGTGGGCGGTCTCTTGGATAAGTAATGATTGGGGGTAATTATACATATACAAAAGAATGAAATTAGAATAGTATACCCCTCTCAAGACTATGAAGCTACCAGAAGAAAATATAGGGGGAATGTTGTAAGTCATCAGTATGGGAGAAAGAACTTCAAAGCATGGGCAATTACATCGAGAATATACAAATGGATTGAATCCAACGAAGAAGTTTCTGCCCAATGAGCAGAAGCATGAGCAGAATGAAGAGAAAACAAGTGGAACAGGAGAAAATATCAGCAAACCATCACCCAACAAAGGATCAACATTCAGTGTTGCGGTCTGAGAGTCGCTCCACAAACCGCAGGAACAGGATTACTGAACGCACATTCTAACACTGATTAGACCAGCATTAGACTGATCTGAGCTATGACAACAGACATGTCTCAGGGTAGGCTTATAGAGGGAAAAAAAAATCACCACAAAGAGCACAATGTGCAGTCAGAAGTAAGTACAGGAAGTGTTGCCAGGTGGTCAGCTCTGACTCAGGATATTTTAGGCATAGCAGTTCATACTGACCTTTAACTTGGTGGGTCCTATGTAAAGCTTTGTGGAATTCCTTAAGATCGACAAACCTCAGGGCATACGGAACATAGCAGGGTATGTGGCCAGCATGACCCTGCTGAGTCGAGTTATTTTTCTGTGTCAATGACTGGCAGGCATGTTACAACAACACTATGAAATAGCTGGCAGGCACGGAACAAAATGGCTACAGCGATGCTAGGGAGGCAGACCTCAACATTCAGAATCTATAATTATCCGATTTAAACGCTGGGCAAGTGATCTCGATATCATTTGTGTTTAAAAAGACATAAAAGTGGACAAGAAGAATATGAAAGAAAACATACTCATCACTAGATGACAGGGGAATACCAATCAAGGCCACTGTGATGTTCTAATTTCACCCCAATTAGAACGGCTATTATCTAAAAGTCAAGAACAGAAAGTAACAGATGCTGGTAGGGATATAGAGGAAGGGCAGATGGTATGTGCTGTTTGTGAGAATGTTAATACAGTCACTACAGAAAAAGGTGTGGAGGTTCTCCCCCAAACTAAAAAGAACCTACTCTGTGACCCAGCAGTCCCGTTATTTGTCATGTACCCAAAGGAAATGAAGTCAGTATGTCTAAGAGATTCCTGGGCTCCCAAGCTAACTGTAGCTCTAACCACACTAGCCAAGACATGGATATTTCCAAGGTGTCTATCAGCAGATGAGAAAAGAGGGAAATGTGCTGAGTGTCTTAGGGTTTTACTGCTGTGAGCGGACACCGTGACCAAGACAACTCTTCTAAGGACAATTTAATTGGGGCTGGCTTGCAGGTTCAGAGGTTCAGTCCAGTATCATCAAGACAGGGGCTTGATAGCAGAGTCCAGGCAGGCATGGTGCAGGAGGAGCTGAGAGTTCTACATCTTCATCTGAAGGCTGCTAGAAGACTGACTTCCGGGCAGCTAGGATGAGGATCTTAAAGCCCACGCCCATGGTGACAACAAGGCCACACCTACTAATAGTGCCATTTCCTGAGACAAGCATGCTTAAGCCACCACAGCGAGTATACACTAGATGTACATGCACTTTTAAAATTGAATATTTTTGTTTGTGGCAATACAGATAAAATCAGAGGACATCATAGTAGGTGAAAGAAGACAACGGCAAATGCTCTACATCACTGGTAGAGGCTGGGAAAAAAAATGGCTGCCTGAAGAATGAGAGGGAAATCCTTGCTATTAGGAAGAGGACATAGGGAGATGAGAGGGGTTAGGTCAGATGCACCAGCATAGAGCTAGAGGGGAGGGGTCAAATATGACACCAGCAGGGTAACTGTCGCCTATACAGTATATTTCAAAGTAACTAGAAGTGTTTGAAGAAGTAAACATGATAAAAATCCTGATTTGATTATTATAAACCACACAATGCAACACATTCTACACTCTACAAATATGTATTATAAAATAGCTTGTATCCACTTAAATATGCTTCAATAATAAAAAAGGAGTCTGGCTAGTGTGGATTCACATGAAGGTCTGGCTTTCAGACCGAGGGGTTTGTAAAGCAGCCAGGAAGGGTCGCTCTAACTCCCTTTCTCTTTGAAGTGGCCAGTGATAAGTGTTAAGTCTGAGTCAAATTAACATTGTTTCCAGATGTTTACACGCATGTGGTTTACAGCAGAACATGGGATCAAATACCTGCTTCAATCTGAGATGCCTCTTCTCTGGAAACATCCAATGGGGCCAAGACTATTTGTATGAAGCGACTCTAAGAAAGATACTCGGCATGGTGCCAGCCATCAGCTGATGATGGATGTACTTTTCAAGCTACATGAACCTATGTGTGTTCTAAATTACTTTGGGTGCCAATGTTAAAAATATAAAAGTGACTATAACTCATAAATATGATGTGGATGCTCCCAGAAGAAAGAGAGGTCAAAGCTCATCACCATGGTAAAGTGGGAGTCAGCTTGTTTTTAAAATGGTGAATGATGTACTGGTGTCAAGACTGCATGTGACAGCGCATGCCCATAAGCCCCACGCGTGAGGCTGAAACACGATAAAGAGTTTGATGCTAGCCTGAGCTACACTGTGAAACTTGTCTCAGAAAAATCAAAAACACCAAGCCAGCAACAGATTTGAAATAATTCATTAAAATTCTCTCAGGATTAAAGAAAGCGCTAAAACTGGGCACCGCCGATTATGACAGACTTCGCCCACAGAACTCTCTTAAGTGGAGTCTGAAATTTTTAACTCTATGATTAAATATTTGGCCAGTGTGAGGTTGTGAATTTATGGGTTCAATCCATAGCCCTATAAAAGAAAAGTACGCACATCCCAAAGGGAAGGGGGAGGAAAAGAAAGAAAGCATGAGTGTGAGGTGTGGGTCTAAGAGGCTGAGAAAAGAGGATGTTAGGGACTGGAGAGATGGCTCAGCGGTTAAGAGCACTGACTGCTCCTCCAGAGGTCCTGAGTTCAATTCCCAGCAACCACATGGTGGCTCACAACCATCTGTAATGGGATCTGATGCCCTCTTCTGGGGAGTCTGAAGACAGTGACTCGGACAATGTACTCGAACATAAAATAAATCTAAAAAGAAAAAGAGGTTATCAGATTTGAAGTTACTCTGGGCTGCATACACAACCATGTAGCCGAACGGTTTACCAGGATCCCTGGAAGGAAAGCTGGGGATAGGGGACGGGGTGACAGGAGAAACATGGACCAAGACAAGATTTCCTGCTCAAGGCTCAAAGCTTAATGGCTGTCTCAAAATATGTATAGGCGAGGCAAGACCCCTCTCCAGAAGCTGGAAACAGGTCTGTTTGCTCCACAGGAGGCTGGCGTCAGGTGGTGGTGGGTGTCTCTCAGGAAGCGGCTATCCTTGGAGAACATAGGCTTTCCCTTGGTCTGAATGTTCCACTCTAGGTGGGAAGCAGTGGCTAGCAGAGTTTTGAAACTCCTGCTCAAAGGGGCGGTCGGGGAGGGGGGGCACACAATGAGACCGTGTCCTTAACAACAACAACAACAAAAAAAAAAAAAACCAACAAAATAAACAGGCTTGGCATGGGTGTTCATGCCTAGCGATAGGGAGGCCAAGGCAGGAAGATCAAAAGTTCAAGGTTATCCTGAGCTCTCTAGCAAGTCTGAAGCCAGTCTGAGCTACATGAGACTCCGGCTAATAAAATGCTGTTAGACTATAACCTTGCTCTTTAAGGAAAATGGGTCTTGACATGAACATTAAAATTTTCCTGCACTTACATGAACCTGACTACCAAGTGAATTCAGACATAAAAGTTGTACTTCTTAAATAGTACTAGGAAAGCCAGGGAGAACTCAGCAGGAGGTAGAAAGGAAAATTGGCCTCCCGGGTCTAGCGAGCCTAAGGCTCTGTCCCCTAGAGAGGAGCCTGGAGGAGGTCTGGTTCCTAAGCAGCCGTTCCTCAAAAGTGTCTAGAAATCGTCCTCTGTGAGCCCTTTCAGGGCTTATAACACTTGTGTGGAGCTTTCGTGGAGAGTGGGAAGCTTTGCTGCTTTAGGAAGAGGCAGCTGTGGTCAGATCAGAGGTTTGAAGATACCCCGAGTTTGAAGGCAGCAGCCGGTCTTTCTCTTCTAGTGCGTAAGCGGTCCCCACAGGAGCGATCCTATCAGTTCATTAAGGTTCCCAGGAAATGGTGGTGGGGAACAAGCATGGAATCCTAATGACATGCAGCCGTGATTAGAGCTAATAAAGTTGACACCGCCTTTCCCAAGGTTGCCTTTTTAGGTTGAACACGATAACAAGGAGAAGAGGGGACCAACTTGGCGTTCTCTAGCGGAGCTCAGTTCTGGGACAATCCAAGATTTCTGGGGAGAAGAATTAAGAGCTGGAAGGGTCTCCCAAGGTTGTTCCCTTTTATGGCTGATTCCTCTCCACCCTCAGGATTGAAGAATGGCTAGCTGACAGTAGGGGAGGGTCATGGGAAAGAAAAGAAAAGCCCAGCCCTTTCCTTGCTCACATAAGTCACAGGTACAACACGGGGTGGGGGTGGGGGGTCGGGCAGAAATAGAGTCAAGAAAATAAAACCACCCATAAATCTGCTACAAAAAACCATGTCAGCCAGATAGTGGTATACCTCTTTGATCCTCTCACTGTGGAGGCAAAGACAGGTGGATCTCGATGAGTTAGATGCCAGCCTGGTCTATATAGGGAGTTCTAAGACAAACAAGACTACATAGCGAGACCCTGTTTCAAAGGAAAATAAATAAAAGAAAAACATCTCCAATATACTAATATATGCTGGAATACCATTTTCAGAATGTTTATAAGCTGATTGCATAAATATAATTTTCACATGCACATATAAGTCATAGTCATGAAATATATTTTCCTTCCAAATAGTATATTATAGATTCTTTAGTTTTGTTTCCTCTTAATAATAAATGAATGTCTCTTGTCCATAAGTATATTTTATCATTGTAAACAGTTACTTGCTAGTATTTTCATGGTGGATCCTAATGTATTAAGCAAAGCCTAATTTTAGACCTTTACATTTCAACAGGTTCTTGTGGTCTTTTGAGTAATGCTGGGATATCCCTGCTTAGGATTGAGGTTTTAATCTTCTCCCAGTGAAGAGTGCTCTGTTGCTTGTTTCTTCCTGTGACCTGAGCTTTAGCTTTCTAGAGGCGAAGCCTTTAGTCAGGAAGATAGAGCCTCCTAGTTGGGATCAGAGGCTTTACAAAACAGATCTCAAAACTCTTACCCTCCCTCTACGCTCTGAGGAAACACAGATAAAAGCAGACGCAAGAGGCAGAAAAGAGAGATGATTCTCCACAATCAAGAGTGTAGGTCCTTATCCAAGTAGTCTCTGTGTAACCTTAACCTTGGACTTCCTAGTCTTCAGAATCATAAGAAATAAGCTTCTACTGTTTATAAATTAGTCAGTGTATGGTGTTCTGTTATGGTATCTACGATGCTCCTGATACCAACTGAGCGCGTTCATTGTAGAAAGTTGATAGATTAAGGGGAGTGGGGAGTTAGTCCTGTGAAAGCACATCTACGTGAGCATCCTTTCATGTATCTATGGATTGTATATGGATAAGCATGATAACATATGTGTATGCTATATGTGTGCATGCACACACGTGATGTATTAGGACACCCTTATTTTGTTTTAAGCAGAGTCGATGTAGATTTCGCAAGGAAAAATGAGAAGGAGCTTATGAGAATAGGAGGGGTTTTGAGGGGAAAATATCCCTGAAGGACATGCTTTTAAAGATGTCGGTGATATATATATATAATTCATGTTTTCACAATATATGATAGATATCCCTCCAGGTCAACTAGTATAGGTCATTAATATTTAATTCCTATGTGACGTGCTCTCCTATGGGTTGTCATAATTCATCCAGGTATTCTTTTATTGATGGAATTGGTTTCCCATCAACTTTCAGTTATTAGAACTAAGGTTGCAATGACTGTCCTTGTACATATGTGCTTGTACACTAGGGGTTTTTTAATTTCTATAGTTTATGGTCCCTGGAGTGGAACTCTGCATAGAATTGCGTGTGCATGTAAATTTTTAACGGAGGTCATAAATCCCTTTTCCATGTGTCTGCAGGTGATAGATGAGAGCGCCCTTGCCCAGACTCCAGTCCCTGATAGCGATAGGTGCTATTACACTTTTATGCTCGCCACTGAGATGGGTATCATCATAGCCATTCTAATTTCCATTTCTCTGCCCATTAGAGGAACCTGAGCATTTTATCTTACTTGTTCTTCTGACAATTACCTTTTCCTATCTCCAACCTATTTTACTATTGGTTTTGACTATTCTTATCTGTTTAAATTGTAAAAGAGCTATTCTTAAATTATAGATATGAATTTGAATCCGTCCTTTGAATTTAAAGGATTTTCTCCAACTTACTTGCCTTGGGACTTTATAGTTGGAATCTCTTGAGCTACAGATAATGCCTAAAAAAATTTTATGCATATACATGTATAATGTACATGATACAATATATTCTGATATTAATTAAAAACATGTCATCTAGGCCAAGGAGATGGCACAGCAGATAAAGGCACTTGCCACAAAACTTCAAGACCTGTGTTCAGTGCCCGGATCCCACAAGTTGTCCTCTGATTTCCACACATGTACTGTAGCATGTTCATGTATTGCACATGTTCACACTCATACCACATCCTCTATATGTGAATGAATGAATATAAATAAATAACAAAAACATGAATCCAACAGCGCCACAAAAGAGCAAGTGGCTAGCTCTTACCATGACCTTTGCTCTTTCTTTCTTTCTTTCTTTCTTTCTTTCTTTCTTTCTTTCTTTCTTTCTTTTTCTTCCTTCCTTCCTTTCTTCCTTTCTTTTTTCTTTCTTTCTTCCTTTCCTTCCTTTCCTCTCCTCTTTCTTTCTTTCTTTCTTTCCTTCCTTCCTTTTTCTTTTCTTTCTTTCTTTCCTTCCTTCCGTCCTCCTTTCTTTCTTTCTTTCTTTCTTTCTTTCTTTTCCTTCCTTTCTTCCTCTTTTTTCTTTCTTTCTTTCTTTCTTTCTTCCTTTCCTCTCCTCTTTCTTTCTTTCTTTCTTTCCTTCCTTCCTTCCTTCCTTCTTTTTTCTTTTCTTTCTTTCCTTCCTTCCTTCCTCCTTTCTTTCTTTTCTTTCTTTCTTTCTTTTTCTTCCTTCCTTTCTTCCTCTTTTTCTTTCTTTTTTCTTTCTTTTTCTTTCTTTCTTTCTTTCTTTCTTTCTTTCTTCCTTTCCTCTCCTCTTTCTTTCTTTCTTTTCTTCCTTTCTTTCTTTCTTTTTCTTCCTTCCTTTCTTCCTCTTTTCTTTCTTTTTTTCTTTTCTTTCTTTCTTTCTTTCTTTCTTTCTTCCTTTCCTCTCCTCTTTCTTTCTTTCCTTCCTTCCTTCTTTTTTCTTTTCTTTCTTTCCTTCCTTCCTCATTTCTTTCTCTTTCTTTCTTTCTTTCTTTCTTTCTTTCTCTCTTTCTTTCTCTCTTTCTCTCTTTCTCTTTTGACTCCAGAAGAATCCAACATGGCTGGTGGTAGGGCTAAGAAGGATTCCTAGTAGGCCAAGCCAAGACAGAGTCTCACATACAGAGCACTGGCTGGTAGTTGTTTGTGGACCACATTAGAATGAACCCAGGCCTCTAACTAGGGCCTTCATACAGTCATGGAGATTCGGGCAATGCTATTGGGCACAATGTGGCCCCTCTAGAGTATGTCTTTACAAGCTTCTTGAATTGGCCTAATCTCAAGGGCATGTGGTTCCTTATTCTCTTGGGTCTCAGAATGCCATAGCCAGCCAGCATTTGGTGATTCTAGTAGCCTATACCTCTGTGAAAATCATAATTTTGCCCTTTCTCAATTTTTTCTCGAGCATGTTGGGGGTTTAATTAAGTTGTCAACCAACAAGACTTCTGAGTTTCAAGGATAAACCATATTTAGGTACAACTGTGACTTCAGGGTCACCACAGCTTCTGATGCAGTGGGTTATGATTGGTGTGGTTATCCTAAAACCTCCTTGGATATTAACTGCGGAAGAGAGGGTATAGTAACAAATGTCTGGATTTATAGACACACTTCCAGTCTGTGCACAAGCTCTGCAGAGGGCACAGTTCACCACTTCCACCTTCCTTTACAAATACTGTTTCCTTAACTCCTAGCTATAGAGACAAAGCTCCATTTTTTTCCCTAAAATAATTAATTTTACTTTACAGTTTCAATCCATTTTACTTTTGAAGCAAAAGCTAACTTTATGTTCTATCTTCAGGAGAACAATTTTTTTTCTCCATAGGGGATGAAAGGGTATATTTGACTTACGCTTTTAGGCAATAGTCCATCATAGGAGGAAGTCAGAGGATGAATTTAAGCAGGAGGTTGGAGGCTGAATCCACAGAGACATGTTGCTTTTTGACTCATTTCGCCAGCTTGTGCCTAGCTCGCTTTCTTACGCTGCCCAGGACTGTCTGTATAGGGAATGCCGCTGCCCAGGGTGGGCGGAGCCCTCCTGCATCAATTGAGGCAGTCGAGACAGCCTTCCACGGTATACTTACAGTCCTAGAACATCCATCAACTGAAGCTTCTCAGATCAATCCAGACTATGCCAAGCTGACAAAGCTAACTGGGACAAAGGGTTTTAAAGCTTTTTATTTTCTTAAATTATAAAAAACTTTTACAACTTTTGTAAATGATTTCTTGGTGGTTCATTGGTTCATAATATCTAGTGTTTTTTATCACTCTCCTTTAGGATTAGATAACATTTTGAATAATTAGGGTGCTATTAAATGTTTCGGAGATGATGTTATGCTTGTGTGTCTCAGTGTATACATGATTTAAGAAATTGCAGTAGACATTACGAGATAAATGGTTAACCATTTTCGTAAATTTTCATTTTGCATAATATGTAAAGATTGTCACTTAATTACACATTTCATCTAGTTATCAGAAATCAGAATTTATGTGATAATGAATATTCCTTTTTAAGAACATAGTATAGATTCCTATTTGTCCAGGTCATGTTTTTGCCCCATGGTAGGGTCTCATTTTCATATATTGATTTTCATCATTACTGTGATTTGGATGTTTTCCTTATTTCTATGTATAGGTAACTTTTGCACATGTAGAAAAAGCTAATGATTTTATCTCTTTATTTTTATGTCTACCCAGTTCATCATATTCTCTTTTTTACCTTTTGTGTTTTCTCCTAGAGTTTATCGGTGATGCCAAGCATAAAACTATATTACCAACCAAATTCATTTCACCTCTCTTCCACAATCATACTGTGCATATTATACAACATATGCGCTCTGTATGCAGTAATTTCCCAATATATACGGATGATATTAAGTGATAATGGCAACACTATAGTTTCCTATCTTGTGCTTTATTTTAGCAGGAACTGCTGTGTTTAGAGGCAGGGTCTCACATAGCTCAGGTTGGCCTCTAACATGCTATATAGGCAAAGATGATCTTGAATGTTTTTGATCCTCCTGCCTCCACTTCCTGAGTGCTGGGATTCCAGGCATGAGTCACTACACCTGCTATATGTGATTACCGACTATTGAACCCAGAGTCTTATGCATGCTAAGTAGATACTTTACCAACTAAGTTACATCCCAGTTCCAAAATTTTCTTTTTAATAGTGTAGCTCATCTGGATTCTTAGCTGAGGTTACTTGTGCTTCTAGTTTGTTTTTGTTTGTTTTTTGTTTTTGTTTTTGTTTTTCTCATTCTAGGATCTAGGCCAAGCTCAGATGTCTGGGGGGCAGTTGCCATTTTTACAACAGAGAGAGTTTCCACAGCTAATTCATTTAGCTCTAAAGTCCATAGTTATTCTTCTTATGTTGATTGGCCGACACCAATAAAATGGCCAGATGAAGGCCTAGTGTGATGACGTCAAGGCTGTGGAGAGTGATAATCCACCCACAGGCAAGACAATAAGTAACAACACAGTACACTCTACCACGGCTCACCTTTTATGATTATATTTGCTGCTGCTTTCTCACGCATGGCCTTCACGGCCTTCATTGTGAGCTGAGTACATCCCTTCTATGCCTATGGTACTTGGTGTGTGTTTTATGTAGGTGTGGGGTTAATCCGGACAGACACTGTGCTGTCCATGGACGTGGTGCAGTTTTGTTTTGTTTTTTGCCTTCAGTTTGTTGATGCAATACAAATTATTTTCCCTGTCATCAACTCTTCTTGAGTTCCCAGGATAACTGTACTGAGAGCTGTGAGCTATTCCCCTGATAATCCAGTGAATTCTGCTTCATAAATCATAGAATTACTGTCCTTTCCTTCATCAGCGTAATTAGCTGATAATAGTCTCAAAATGCTAATTTTGGTGTGTGTTTTTAAAAAATTTTAATTTCACAAATTAAAATAATTTATTGGTGTTAAATTGTTGAAATATTTTCTGCTCAAACTTAGTTCTTCTACATTGTTGGATTCTAGTGCTTCTTCTTCTTCTTCTTCTTCTTCTTCTTCTTCTTCTTCTTCTTCTCCTCCTCCTCCTCCTCCTCCTCCTCCTCCTCCTCTTCCTCCTCCTCCTCCTCCTTCTTCTTCTCCTTCTCTCTCTCTCTCTCTCTCTCTCTCTCTCTGAAAGACAGAATTTCATTAGCAAGCCCAGACTTGCCTCAAACTTACGATCCATCCACCTTCCTCAACCTCCCAAGAACTGAAAAACTGGAATTACCAGGGTTTGCTACCACTCAATCAGGTAGATTTCTGAGGCTTACTGGCAATCTAATGCCTTTTTTGCTTAATTATCTCTTCCCTAGCCTTCCCAGTTTTTCTGTGGTAAGTCATCTAATAAAGTTTTCTACGTGTGTGTATGTGTGTGTGGAGGGGTGATATGTGTATGTGTTCATGCAGATGTGTGCATGTGAGTGTGCAAGTGTGCACACGGGTATTTGAAGGCTAGAGGTCAGCATTCTGCATCTTCCTGGACCACTCTCTGCATCTTCCTGGACCACTCTCTCTGCATTTTCCTGGACCACTCTCTGCATCTTCCTGGACCACTCTCTGCATCTTCCTGGACCACTCTCTGCATCTTCCTGGACCACTCTCTGCATCTTCCTGGACCACTCTGCATCTTCCTGGACCACTCTCTGCATCTTCCTGGACCACTCTCTGCATCTTCCTGGACCACTCTCTGCATCTTCCTGGACCACTCTCTGCATCTTCCTGGACCACTCTCTGCATCTTCCTGGACCACTCTCTGCATCTTCCTGGACCACTCTCTGCATCTTCCTGGACCATTCTCTGCATCTTCCTGGACCACTCTCTGCATCTTCCTGGACCACTCTACCTTATTTGTTGAAACCGTCTCTCTTTAAGTCCATCAATTCAACCAGGCAAGCTGCCTAACAAGCTCCAGAGATCCATCTCTCTCCGCTTCCCCAGAGCTGGGATTACAGATGTAGACCTCCCATCTGGCCCTTAACATGGGTGCAGGAATCCTAACTCAGGTCCTCATAGGTGAGGACCAAAATGGAGCCCCAGTCCCTAAGCCTTTTGCTTCCAAAATTAAACTCATATGGGGATCCTTGGTTTAGCAATAGCTTTCAAATATGTAGAAAGCCTTTCTTTATCATTATCTTTTATATTTTGTGTATGTGTGTCTGTTTGTGATCATCTTCCTTAATTCATTCCAACCTTATAATTTTTCCACAAGCATGTGACTCATTTATAAACCTGTATCATTGATCAAGAAGTAACTTTTAGGCTAGTAGGTAAAGTGAGCCTGTGAGCGTGAGGATCTCAGTATGATTCCCTGAAATGACATAAAAGCACTAGACATGGTGGCTGATGCCTACTAGTGTTGACAAGATGGGGGACAGGGAGATTTCTGGGGCTTACTGGTCGGCCAGTGCTCTACATGATGAATTGTAGGCTAGCTAGAAACCCTGTCTCAAAAAAAAAAAAAAAGGTGAATGATGTTCAAGACACTACAATTAAGGCTTTGCCACCTACATGTATATATACACAATTGCATATACACATGTACACACACACACACACACACACATACACACTATTCTCAGATCTTCAGAGACTGAGGCAGGAGGATCACAAATTTGAAGTTGGCCTGGGTCATATGACAATATAACGCTTTAAAAAAGTAAAAAGGAAGGTAGATTTTAAATGAACACTCGTTTTACTATTATTTTATTTTCTGATTCATTGCTTTTAGTTTATTTTTAAATTTCACTTTCAATTTATCTTCTTATAATTTCTCAAGTAAACTACTGGTCTTTTGCTGTTTTGCTGTTCATCACAAATAGTGGAGATATCTATAACTAAATTTACCGTGGGCAGTCTTTCATTTCTTACAATATAGACTCACTCTCATTCTTTCTAGATTGTAGCATAAATTTCACCACAGCCCCACCTGAATTATCGCCACACACACTCAGATACATTCATGTACGCTTTTGGTAAGTCGGCTTACCCTACCCCCATGGTTTAAACTTATGGTTTCCGGATTCCCAGAAGCTGCAAGCTCAAACTCACACCTGTGGGTACAACTAGCTCCATCGGCTTAGCATCGCCAACATTTCTCTCAGTCAACGATAAACATCCTTTTCCTGGTTATTTGTAGCTCGGTCACACGGTGTAGAACATTAGGATTTATCTCTCTTCTCTGCCTTGCCCTTCACAGTCATTTCGTTCAAACACCAAATCTTGATTGTTTTATATTAACAATCAGAGTTTACAGTGCTCTTGTCTAGTCTCCGCCATTGTTACCTCGGCTCCAACACTCAGCATCTGCAGCAGATTATTTCGAAGACGCAAGACTTTCCTTCTGCTTCCCTTCTCCCTGTCCTCTTCTGTTGCAAACATACCCTTAAAACTTCAATGATTTAGCCAGGATGCAAATTTCACGGTATACAAGTATTCTTTTCAGGATTCTCTCCTCTTCCAAAACAAACTCAGCAGAGTGTATACACCCCTTTCCTTCTCTCCGGAAGGGAAAAGCAAGAATAACGTGAAAACGACCTTTCTGACTCCTCTATCAATGTGCCTTTATCCTCACAAAGCACTGAGCACAGAAAAGCACTAACATCTATTGTGACCCAGGCCTTGTGTTAGGGTCTATCTTTCTTTTATTCTATCATTGTAAAAGACATGGGATGATTTTAGCTGTTCGTATAACTATCTCGTTGATGGTGGTTAACACCAAAACCACAATGCATTGCGTTATAAGAAGTGATAATGCATATATTATACATTTATAAGTAATAGCCATTTAAGAATACTTACATGATAAGTCGTAATGAGTATGTAATAAGTAATAAGCACAGTCTTAAGTTATAAGTGATAGTATCGGATGGTGGGTCCCAACAAAAACACACCATGCAATAGTCTCACATGGGAGGTTTACTGAGGCATAAAGGCAGCCTCTAGGGGGCAAAGGAAAGGAAAGACTGTGGACAGGAGAGTATGATTTTTATTGGAGCCACGCCACACGCTCAAAGAGACATGCAACTAGAGAGACAGCGTTGCCTCCTGGGCAGCTATACAGGACGTATCTTGTCCCTAGGTCCCTCAAAGGCTGGCTGTAAAGATACCTGATTATTTTGGAGTCACATTTAGCTGTCCAGGGATGTGCCTGACTGCCAACAACAAGTTTCAAAGCGGAAAGGCTCCCAGTCCCTGATTTTCCATTTCGCTATACTTAGCAGATTGGCTTTTTAATGTGTATGTTTATTTTATCTTGAAAGCAAGATGACAAAGGGAAAAAAGAAAAAGAGCCCACAGCTGTGATCTCTCTTCTGGAGTCCAGTCCCCCCCAACAATGATGTGAACTTTCTCCCCGAAGCCCTACACGGGTTTTCATTTACATCTCATTAGACACCTGACTGCTCCTCTCTGTAAGTGCTAGAGGTTTCCAGCCTCAGTAGTGGATGGATACAAGAAGCAGGTGGGAGTGGGGAGAGAAAGACCAAGAGATGGACCCGGAATAGGTATGGTGTCCTTACTGTCTTTAGTCCATAGGTGAAACCAAGATTACCCAAAGTCTTGCTATTGGTTATTGGTGGATCTTGGCTTGAGCCAAGTCCTATTTCCGAATTCTACACATCTCTACAACATCCTAGTTTCTCATGTGTTCTGACAGGATTTCAGACAGGCGTGATGAAGGGTCATTTTCCAACACCAGCTGTTTTCCTTGAAACCACACTGCAAATGTTCTCACGCATTGTGCGGAATTACTTACAATGTTCTGAACATGACTTGTCTTGTAAACCAGTTTCCTCTTTAAAAATGGAAACCTTAGGGACCACACT
Organism: Apodemus agrarius; assembly: GCA_964023405.1. Classification (NCBI taxonomy): domain Eukaryota; kingdom Metazoa; phylum Chordata; class Mammalia; order Rodentia; family Muridae; genus Apodemus; species Apodemus agrarius. Next base: position 37,140,365 of record OZ030026.1, read on the forward strand.
AAGGCCTGTCTTTGAAGTACACTGCATAGAAAGCAACCACATTCTGTCTCTGACCTTCCTGAATCCCCAGTTGGGAATCCCTGCCAGGTTTCATCATTGAGCTGTGAAAAGGGTTTGAGACACAATCTTCTTGACCTTCGGGGCCACACCACTTTGCCTAATGAAGATCTTGTAACTGGGGAAAGACAGTTAAGCCTCCTCTAATATATCAAAGACCAGAAATGAAATAACTACCCCAGGAGAAGGTTCATTTCAACAGCGATTTCTAAGGGAATAATATGCATACGAGACACTGTGCCTTATGTTTCTTTCATCCGTCCTTTAATAAATGAGAGTTCATGGGGTTAGAGTCCAATTCTTCACTGGTGCAAAAAAGAATTCAGACTTTTTATTAGTGGCTGGGATATTTGTGATGCTACAAAGGAAAGACGGTCTCAAATCCTCAGCGAGGGGAGTATCTGTAAGCTCTAGAAAGCGTTAATGGCACTAATTCTATCCCACTGGAATTCATCCTCCCCTGACAATTTTCAGCTCCACCTGCTGCAGATGATTTTCTCTAGAAGTAAAGTCATGGGCAACTTACCAGTAAAGGGTATATAACGAGATCTGAGAAACATGTAGATGAGAGAGGAAATATGTATTTGAAATAATATATCTCTCAAATAAATATATTTTTAAGTAATATATTAAATATATTTGAAATAATTATATATTAAATATATTTGAAATTATATATGTATATATACATATATGTGTGTATATATATACATATATATGTGTGTATATATATACATATATATATATACATTTTTCCTTTTCAAGCAACCTAACCTTAACTACTAAATTGCGTGAAAACATGCATTTATTCTCAGAGGCTGGATAACCAAGATGACTCATGTCACTCTGAGAAACATTAGACAAAATATTCCATATTGTTCCCAGCATCCCTAATGGTTTTAATGATGCCCTTGCTTTTCTTTCCAGCTCGGGCAAGTGGGTTTTCCTGTATTGGAAGTATGTTAATCTTGGAGAAATAAAGCAGCTCACGTTAAAACCTCCAGCTTGGCACAGGTCACGAGCATTTCCTTGTACAGTCATCCAAACACTTCCGAGAGACTTGGCTCTCTGAAGGGACATGAATCCAGAGATGAGAAAAAGTGCAAAACACACCATTGTGATAAGTAAATAGAGTAGATCATGTCATTTAGATATAATCGTATATAGTTGTGCAACCCGAGGTGTTTGGCTCGCTGATGTTGCAAAGTGGCACACATTCAGTAGAAACCATACTTCCAAATTTGAATTTGAATTCCCCCTCCCACCAGGGCTGGTGATAGGTATGGTAGAACACTAGCTTGGGGTGCCTGGTCACAGCCTCATTGTCTACACAGTCGGCAGACTAGACCCACATTCTGCTATACACCACACTGCTGGGTTATGGCGGGCATTTTAACTGCATTTCCAACTTCAGATACTTTCAAGTGGCAGTGTGTTTATCAGACTATAACCCCACCATAAGTAGGCGTGTATCTGCACATAGGCTTACTCTTGAGACCCTCTCTACCATACGAAGCTAAGGCGAAATACGACGGACAGAAGCAACCCCAGCCATGTTCTTCATACTTAGTTTCTGCAGCAATAACTGTTGCTATGGAAACGTTAAATCCTCAGCAGATTTCCTGGAAGTTAAGGGTCTGCCTGCAGACTCCTTTCCAGATGCCAGCTTGCTCGCTTGTTAAATAAAGCTTGGCATTTGTCACACAGAAGAGTTTATCTCAACCCACGCTAGGATACCTACCCAGGATGTTGAGCTCAGATGAGCAGGGTATTTAGAGAGTACGAGAGAATCATCTGCTAGGTGTCTTGGGGGGGTTCGGATTCAAAGACCTGTCAACTTGATGGTTTTTTTTTTCTCTCTCTCTTCACCAAGACTTCCCGTGAAGAAGGAAATCTAAAACGGGATCAGCTGTTAGTGGCCAGATGACAGGCAACTCACTTGAATGAAGTTGTCTGCCTGTGTTTAAGCAGTTTAGGCCTTTCCGGAGACGAGTGAGAAAAATCACATTTTGCTGTAGACACCTCGGGTCCTCTCTTTAAGAGTAATTTTCCCCGAGCAATTAGACAGCAGTTTGCTCTCGGAAAGCCGACTAATTAATTAGGAAGCAGTTAAACGAGTTCTTTCAAAATGTCTGAACGTGTTCTTGCTTCTTTCCTAATCCTCCTCAACTTAGCTAATAGCTCTTTGAAAGACTCCCCTCCAACAGCGATCACTTACTTGATAATCATATTGCGACTCTTAGCCCTGGCCTTAAGCTTAAGAAGTGATTTAAATGACAACACAGTCTGCTGTGTGCATTACCAGCCAACTGTTGGTGCAAAGTTGTGCACCCTGACACAACCCACATCCCTAGCTCCCTCTCATCCTATGACTGTGATACCATTTGACTGTCACGGTCATTGTGGGAGAAACCCAGCCCATGTGCACACGAGTGTTTTTGTGTTCCAGCTTGGCCTTCTACCGAGGTGTCCTCGTGTTCTGCCAGCCACTGCTCATTAACCGAATGATCCTCCAACTTCATCAAAAAATATGGAGACGCAGGTAAAAGGCACCATCTCTTCTGCCCTTAAAGAGGTGAAGGAAAGGATGTTCTGGTCCAACTTGTGGGCTGTTCAGAGTGACCTCCCTCCATAGAGTACAGCATGGGGGAGGGGGAGGGGAAAAATGGCTGAGCTTACAGTCCGGAGCTCTGATGGTCCCTGCCTCAGCCAGTTGATTCAGGGTCAACCTCGGTGATCGTAAATCATGCTGATGGCGATTACCTTTAGTGGTTGTGGGTGGGACCTTGTATGGCAATCTGTAGCCTGGTTGAGCAAGGCTCATTCTGGAGACCCAGTAGAACATTCTACAAGGGACAGAACCCATGAGCTATGCTCCCAGACTCCTGACTCCTCAACTCCATAATCCTGTGGCCATCAGTCACGTATGGCCATGTCCCAGGTCCCTAGTGTTCTGGCTGGACTCCACCCCTACAGTCACCTGGCTACAGCCAGGTTCCTCCCACACACCCCCAGACACACACACACACACACACACACACACACACACACACACAGAGTTACCAGGCTGTTGCCAGGTAACCCAGCCTACTATAAAAGGAGGTTTCTCGCCCCTCCTCTCTCTCTCTTTTTCCCATCTTTGCCCTTGTCTCCCTGTTTCCCCTCTTCCCACGTGGTCATGGCCAGCCCTCATCCCTCTCTCTTGTCTTTTCTCTTTACTTCTCTGTAGAGGGCTGCGAAGTGCCGTCTCTGTCAGCTGACGGAGATTTTATTTCAATCTAAAAGTGCTGGAAAGAAAGAAACTTCTTTTCGTGTTTAGAGCTGGTGTCTTGAGCATTTGAAAACCTTGAGCTGCCTTTGGCAGAGCCTGTTTATCCTCAGCACTGGGGGGATTTATGGATCTTGGATTTGACCATGGGAAGAGTCTCCTAAAAGTCCACGGTACAGAGTAATTTATAATGCCACTGGGATGTGAACCAGGCTCACCCCCAGGCAAGACCGGATAGCAAGATTCCATCCAATTACAGTGTACTTTAGGAACTCTTGTTTCAAACCCCTGTAGATGCTGGATGCGGGAACTAACCAACTGGACCAAGGCAGACTGGTGGAGGGGTCCTCTCCCGTGAGACATGGGTGAAGCGGATGACAGCCAGGCACCCACCACGTCTCCTCAGCAGTTCCCTGCAACATCAAACACTTGTCGTGACATAGACATGGGCAGCATTCTTTCTCCTTAGGCGTCATAATAAAATCAGAGCAAGTCTATCATTATTACTGTTGTTCCCACACATGGTAGCTCCCCCATATCCTCCTTATAGACTTATGTTTCAAAATCCCCAGTTGGATGAGAAAAGCTGCAGTTAGTAATGGATACTACCTAGCAGTCATGGGCATTATGTTGGTGAAGTGTCATGTGCTGTTAAGGTTTGTTGAAAGTAGATTATGGAAGCAAGAAGCCCTTCCCTCATTTCCTCCAACCTCCTCCTCCTCCTCCTCCTCTTCCTCCTCCTCCTCCTCCTCCTCCTCCTCCTCCTCCTCCTCCTCTCCTTGCCCTGTCCTGGGTCAGGCTGGTCCCTTCTGCCTCAGCTGCTGGGCAACCTCAGGGGAAAGGCCCCACTCTGTCCTGAGCTTGAAATCGGGTCCCTAGATGGGGAGTGGAAGGGAACCCGCTTGGCGGCAGATGGCTGACTCACATAGCCCAGGGAGCATAGAGCAGGGCGAAGACTGTGAAGATGGCCGCCGAGGCTAGCGTGTTCTTCCGGTTCTCTTGTCGAAGCGGCTTTAGTTCCTCCTCATCCTTAGAGGCTTTGTTCAGTTACGAGGGTATCTTTCTCCTTCTCCAGAGACCTCCTGTCCTCAGGACTCAATGCTGCCCTGTCCACCTGGGAGGTCACAGCCTCCAGGTCCTTGCAACACAGAGACAGCCTTTTCTTTAGCGGGTCATCTCCTGAGCTACGCTAAGATCCTCCCGCTTCCTTTAAGTCACACTGCTTGCTGTGTTGCCCGCTGCTGTTCTAAAATGTCAGGGATGTAGGGAATGTTCTGAAATGCCAGGCCATCTGGAGAACAACCGGGCTAGGAAGGCTGTGACAACCTCCGGGGGTATGACCTCTCCCTCCATCCACATGGATAATTTTCCAACCCCAACACGTTTCAAGAATATGTCTTTTCCTGGGGACAGGGGCAGCGTTTAAACAGCATAGATCTCTGACAGTCACCTGTACTCCAAAATCTGGATAAGTTGCCCTTGGGGAGTGACAGAGCGCCATCTCCCTCTGTGGAGTCTGTCAGCATGGTCTCACTGATGTCACACTGAGTGTGGATAACTAACCTGTTGGAACAGAGCCTGAAGCAAGAAATGCTTGAGTTCAACCCCAACCTCTCATCCCCGGCGGCTATTTCCTGCAGTTCTCGCTCCTGATAAGCACCCTCGGATACTTTTCTGGCCCTACAGATCTTGTCTTACACTAAGTCCATAAGATTTAGCAGATCTACCCTCAATCTCCTGGGTAGTTTTTTCTACTTCTCAATTTTTCTCGTTTTTAAAGTGGGCGCCTATGAACATAGTGGAGCATGTATCCTTTATTGCATGCTGGGGAATCTTCTGGGTATATGCCCAGGAGTGGTATGGCTGGGTCCTCCAGAAGTATCGTGTCCAGTTTTCTGAGGAACCGCCAGACTGAATAGCCAGAAGCTGGAAAGAACCCAGATGTCCCTCAATGGAGGAATGGATACAAAAAAATGTGGTATATATACACAATGGAGTACTATTCAGCCATTAGAAACAATGAATTCATGAAATTCTTAGAGAAATGGATGGAGCTGGAGAACATCATACTAAGTGAGGTAACCCAGTCTCAAAAGAATACCCATGGTATGCACTCACTGATAAGTGGATATTAGCCTAGAATCTTGGGACACCAAAGACACAATCCACATACCAAATGATATCCAACAAGAAGGAAGGAGTGGACACTGGTGCTGGAAAGGATCAAAGCATCAGTGTAAGGGAATACCAGAACAGGGAAGTGGGAAAGGGTGGATGGGGGAACACGGGGAGGGAAAAGGGCATGTGGGACCTTTGGGGTGCAGGGAACCAGAAAAAGGGAAATGAAATGTAAACATAGAATATATCCAATAAAAAATTAAAAAAAAAATAAAGTGGGCGCCACCCGTTTTTCATGCATCACTTGCGTGGTTAATACAGTCACAGAAGAATATGGAGTCTTCATCCCTACCAATAGTCAGTTATGAATAGAGAAAGAGCTCAAGAGCCTCTACCCCTTACTGCTGAACTATTGACTGACAGATCCTGGGAGTGAGTGGGAAACCATCACCTTCTGTCCTGTATCTGATGTTGAATCCACCAAACACCAGTGGGTAATTACACACCCGTGGTTGGTCAGTCGGATATACGGTCAAACTCAGTGGGTTCCAAACAAAAAGATGTGAATGTGGGAGAGAGATTATAGAAAAGAAAGGCAGCTGGGAGTGGGGAGGAGATAAGAGAGCAGGGGTTGAGAAAGCAATCAGAATGCATTATGGACATGTAATGAATTATGACATTGCCCAAAAATAATTCTTTAAAAAGAATATGGAGTCTTGCTTCCAAAAACCTCTTAAGCTAAGCACCAGCTGTTCGTATTATTGGGTTTTTTTTCCTCTGATGAATTCTCTGATTTATTGCAAAATTCCATTTTCCCAGGGTCACAAATCTCTAGCAGCTTCCAAAAATTGCAAATACGCACTCAAGCCTAAGCCTCTGCTAAGGCTGGTGATAAGATGTGGTCTTCTGCATTGCTGGGGCCAAAGTAATTGTAAAATATACAGGAGAGATCAAGCCCTGGCTAAAGACAGTGGTGAAGGCCTCTTAACAATGTGAGAATCTTTAATGTACATTCGAAACTGGTGACGGCAAAATTTATATGATACATTCTTTACCATAATTTCTTAATTATATGAAACATAAAAATTAGGAGCACCGAGGGACAAGGGAGGGAGGGGGAGAGAGAGAGAGAGAGAGAGAGAGAGAGAGAGAGAGAGAGAGAGACTGAATGTGTGCTTTTATAGGGTGTGACTAAAAGGAAAGTCAAATAGCTAAGAATTAAAGAGGAGAGAAATTTCTAGAAAAACGGTTTTCCATTTCAGAGTGTCCGACCAGTTGTGGACATTCATGAGGACAGACATATCATGGCCTTGCTGTCCAGCCAAAGAAATGATGGGGGGAGATTATCGTGGAGGCTCAAGAGACAAAATTTCATTATCCAAAATATGGAAATAAGTGGCAAATGTATTCATTTATTGAACAAACACCTACTGCACTCCTGACATCCTATTTCACCATACCTAATACAATATGCATTATTAAATCAGCTATTGATTACATGTGTGGTTATCACATAATATTTTATTTTTATATATCTAAAATATATAAAGATTTATGAGTGCTAATATCCCGAGTACCTCGAGTCCCGGAATGTTGTAAATTTACTTCATTTGCATGAGACCATGGCAGAAACAGTGGATAGAAGTTCACAAAGCTGGGACCAGAGAGGTGGCTCCGTGGTTGAGATCACTTTCTGCGCTTGCAAAGACTAGAGTTTGGTCCCCAGCAGCTCAGAGATGCCTGTGATGTCAGCTCCATCTCCTGGTCCTGTCTCCTTTTCTGGTCTCCACATGTATATGCACACACACAACAAAGCTAAGAAACTGTGAGGGATGGCTGGAAGGAGACTTGGAGGAGAGCAGGTAGCCTCCACTGTTGAGGTCTGAGCACACATCGATGGTCAAGTGAAAAGGTTAGCAGCCCAAGTGACAAGATGTCATTGTCACGTCACAGCCCAATAGGAAGGCACATCTTTCCTCTCCCTGTATCTCTCCCCACCTCTACACGGAGAAGGAAGAATCTGATTGGCCCTGCTTCCTGACACAGGCTGGGTCATTTACTGGCATGCCCAGGCCTCACTGGTTGTTAAAGGGTCATGTGCACACTTACGGGAACCACCGTGGTTAAAAGCATCTATACTGCAGCTACCTCTGCCTCTTACATGTCATGTGACCTTGATGAACGTATTTAGTCTACCATCACTTCCGTCTTCTCATTGCAAAATAGGGAACATGCCGACTTGAGTCCTAACATAGGCATATGCAAAAATTACACTATTCATGGAAGGTGCTCAGCCAGGGCCCTGACACCCGACATGAATCTCATGAGGACCAGTAGCTGCCACCATCCTGTGTCAGAAGCAGACCCAATGGCCGACTCTCCTACATTCTATATCCTTGCATTAATGCCAACCCTGCACCTCATCTCCTATAGCACACCTGGAGCCGGGATTCAGATAGAAGGAAGACATAGCTGCATGCTTACATCTACCTTAAACAGTGGCCCAGATCCGCTTTGACCAACGCCCTCTAGCGACGGTCCTCATATAGCGGGATTTTAACTATCATTTTTAAATGATAGCATTTGTCCTGATGAGTCTATCTCCATCGAAAGATCTTCTGAGCTGCTGGGGAGATCGTTCAATCAGAAAAGGGCTCATAACTGCAAGCTTGAGAACCTGATTTTGACTCCCAGCACCTATGTAAAAACCAGGCTCGGTGGAGTACATTCAAACCCCCAGCACTGGAGAAATAGAGTCAGGAGCATCCCTGGGGCTCCCTGGCAGTATAGCCTAATGTGCAAGCCCAGGTCCCAGTAAGAGACAGTGTCTTAAATCAAATAAAGGCATATGGGTTCTGAGAAATGTCACCTGAGGTTGACCTCTGACCTCCATATGACCTTCATATGCATATATGTGTACTTCCATGCAGAATATATACATCTACACACACACACACACACACACACACACACACGCACACACCACTTTATAGAGTAGAGATAGAAGAATGAGGATTTCTAGGTCCACAGCCTAAGTGTTATGCTGTGACTGTCAATTATTCTGGATTCTGGATCCTGTTGAGAAGAAACCAGCATGATTCCCTTTGACATTTGCTTAGTTGGTCCTTGTCTTAGTTAGGGTTTTACTGCTGTGAACAGACACCATGACCAAGGCAAAGACAACGTTTAATTGGGGCTGGCTTACAGGTTCCGAGGATCAGTCCATTATCATCAAGGCGGGAGCATGGCAGCATCCAGGCAGGCATGGTACAGGAGGAACTGAGAGTTCTACATCTTCATCTGAAGGCTGCTAGCAGAATTCTGGCTTCCAGGCAGCTAGGATGAGGGTATTAAAGCCCACACCCACAGTGACACACCCACTCCAACAGGGCCACACCTCCTAATAAGGTCACTCCCTGGGTCAAGCATTTACAAGCCATCACAGTCCTTAAACCTATATCATGGCAGTCCTTGTCATATTAGGTTTGACTACTGGTTTTCTTCTCTGTCTTCCTTCGATAAGCCAAGGAGTCCTAAGGTCATGTCTTCTAGTCTTTCTTAGTGTCAACTAAAGTGGGGAAAAATGGAGAGATAAAACCATCCACCAAGAACTGGCTCTCCTGTGTGCTTTTCCTCTTTCTATGGGTCACGTTCTACATAACTTAATCCTCTCTGTCTAAATCAGTGATCCTCACCTCAGCTGTTGAATCTGTTATTAACCTTTCTGTTGGGGATTTCATTTCTATTTGTTTTCTCTCTTGTGTCTTTTCTAAACCTTTCTAGTCGTTTCATTTGATGTCATGCTACTTTTTTGGGGGGGTTTCAATTTATTATTGCTACATTGTATACCAGTATACCAGATAACGCCAATTGTTACACTTATATGGGATAACACCAATTGCTACATTGTATACCGGATAACTTCATTATCTGAGATTCTTGGAGAAAAAGAGTGTGTACCACTTGTTAATTCTAGCAACTTGCCTATACATATTTGCCATTTCCATTCGTGAGCCCAGATTTATACACGTGGTTGAGAACTTGCATTCAAAGTTCATTCCTTCAGAGTTAATTCTCCCTCCCCTCGGCAGCGCTTTACACTTTCTCATTGCTTTGGAATTTCAAGGGCTATGTAAATATTGGTTCAGGCTGCCATGCCCGCAGGTGTTATGCTTGTTATTTTTCAGGGAATGCTTTATCCATTCAGAACCTTGGCTGTGACACACGTTTCCATTATGAAGAGCACGTTTTTTTTCTTGCCATGTTTTCGCTGAGTATGTAACTTTTTTAGATTTATATTTAAGTTTTTATTAAAAAATTTTTTTCTCAAGTCATGCTTGGTTGTACGCTATGTATCTGGGCTATCTAGTCTCTGGTTTCTGGTCATCCAGTGTAGGGCACCGGTCTCCCTCCCATGGGGTGTTCCTCAAACTAAACCAAACATTGGCTGGCCATTCCCACGTGTTCCGCATCACCATTGCCCCAGCACATCTTGCAGGCAGGTCAGATTGTGGGGTAGAGGGGTTTGTGTCTGAGTTGACGTCCCAGTTCTCTTTCTATAGCCTGCAGAGTACCACCCACATCAAAGAGACTAGAACGTGGGGGTGAAGGCTCCAAACCTGCACTGTATTAGGTTTCTACACTGCCCTCTAAGTGTCCCCCAATTCCAGCTCTCTCTCCCTTCCCTCCACCTGACCCCTCCTGCTCCCATCTCCAAGCACCCCCAGTCTAACCAGAGTATCTATTCTATTTCCCCTTCCCAGGGAGGTCCATACTTCCCCACTAGAGCCTCCTCCTTAACAACCCTCTCAGGGTTTGTAGATTATAGCTCAGTTATCATCCACTTAACAGCTAATATCCGTGTACATGTGAATACATACATATTTGTCTTTCTGGGTTTCGGTTACCGTATTCAACATGTTTTTTTTTTTTCCTAGTTGAATCCATTTGCCTACAATTTCATGGTGTCATTTTTTATGACCTTCCTTTCTTCTTCTTTTTTTATACTTATTTACTTATTTATATGAGTACACTGTAGCTGTCTTAAGACACACCAGAAGAGGGCATCAGATCCCATTAAGATGGTTGTGAGCCACCATGTGGTTGCTGGGAATTGAACTCAGGACTTCAGGAAGAACAGTCAGTGTTCTTACCCGCAGAGCCATCATCTCTCTAGCCCCAATGATGTCATTTAAAAACAACAACAACAACAACAACAACAACAACAATAACAACAACCACTGAGTAATACTCCATTGTGTAAATGAACCACATTTTCTTTATTCATTCTTCAATTGAAGGGTATCTAGAGTGTTTCCAGTTTCTACCTATTATGAATAAACCCATAATGAGCATAGTCCTTATGGTAAGATGGAGCATCTTTGGATATATACTCAAGAGTGCTATAGCTAGGTCTTGAGGTAGATCGATTCCCAGTTCTCTGAGGAACTGCCATATTGATTTCCACAATGGCTGTACATGTTTCTGCTCACATGAGTTCCCTCTGCTCCACATCCTTGCCAGCATGAGCTATCACTTGTGTTATTGGCCTTAGCCATTCTGACAGGTGTAAGATGGAATCTCAGTGTAGTTTTGCTTTACATTTCCCTGATGGCTAAGAACTTTGAATGTTTCTTTAACTGTTTCTCAACCATTTGAGAATTCTCTATTGAAATTTCTCTGTACCCCCATTTTAATTGAATTATTTAGTTTTTTTAAATATCTAGCTTCTTGAGTTCTTTCTTTATTTTAGATTATTAGACTTCTATCAGGTGCGGAGTTCGTAAAATTCTTTTCCCATTTCATAGGCTGCCTCTTTGTCCTGTTGATGGTGTCCTTTGCCTTACAGAAACTTTTTAATTTCTTGAAGTCTCATTTATTAATGGTTGGTGATACTGTATGCACTATCGGTGTTTTGTTCAGAAAGTTGTCTCTCATGCCAATACCTTCAAGGTTATTCCCCGCTTTCTCTTCTATCGGGTTCAGTGTGTCTGGTTTTATGTTGAGGTCTTGGATCCACTTGAACTTAAGCTTTGTGCAAGGGTGATAACTACAGTTTGCATTCTCCTACACATCCAGTTAGACCAACACCATTCATGGAAGATGCTTTCTTTTTGTTTCCATATATATTTTTGTTTCCATATATATTTGTGTTTCCTTTATCAAAAACCAGGTATCTACAGGTGTGTGAAATTATGTCTGGGTCTTCAGTTGGATCCCATTGATTAACCTGCTTATTTTTATGCCCACGCCACGCAGCTGCTCTTATCACTGTTGCTCTATGGTACAGCTTGAAATCAGGGATGGTGATTCCTCCAGCTGTTCTGTTTTGTCCAGGATTGTTTTGGCTGTCCTGGGCTTGTTTGTTTTCTATATGAAGTTGAGAATTTTTTTCTTTCAAGGTCTGTAAGGAGTGGTGTTGGATGTTGGTGAGATTGAACTCATGTCCTGACCCTTGCACAGCCAGTCTGCCTTGCCTGTTAAGTCACTGACTCTCAAACATGTGGGTCACAACCCCTTTGTGGGTCCCACAAAACTTCCTTCCGGGGATTTGTTGAACAGCCCTCTCATGGGATCACCTAAGACCACCAGAAAACATACATATTTACATTACAGTTTATAACTGTAGCAACATTACAGTTATAAAGTAGCAATGAAAGTAATTTTATAGTTGGGGGGAGGACATCACCGCAACATGTGGAACTGTATTAAAGGGTCTCACTGTTAGGAAGGTTGAGATCCACTGTGCTAAGCCATCTCCCTAGCCTAAGAATATGTTTACTATATTTTATTTAATGTTTCTAAGTGTGTTCTACTGGAAAAGCTTTCAAATTGCTCCTGCATACCAGGTAATGGAGACTAATAATGCTATTGGGAAGTACAGGAGGTTTTATTGTTACTTTGAAAGGCCTATAATCTTTTGCTGCATTTATTTGGAAATACATTTAGGAAGATAATCAAAATCTTTAGGCGCTGGAGAGAAAGCTCAGCAGTTAAGAGCACATCCTGCTCTTTCAGGGGACCTAGTCCCCAGCACCACACTGGGTCATTCACAACTGCCTGCAATCCTACATCTGGGGGACCCAACATCCTGGTTTAACCCCTGAGTACAACTTCACTTACAAGTCCCTATCCCTATACACACACACACACACACACACACACACATACACACACACACACGCATAATTTGAAATAAAAATAAATTTAAAAAAATAAGTAAATATCTTTAAATTTTCAATTCTACTCAAGCCTACACTCACTGCTCAGTTACAATAGATGTGATAGATGTTATTGACCTTGTTTATACAAGATTTTTGATGGAAACTCTATTACTTTACCCAGCCTATGGGAATACAAAATTCAACAGAGTAGAAAAGAAAAATGTGGTGAAGCACATGTAAGAGTTGGAGCAGGGTGGGCTGGAGAAATGGCTCAGCGGTTAAGAGCACTGACTGCTCTTCTGAAGGTCCTGAGTTCAAATCCCAGCAACCACATGGTGGCTCACAATCATCCTCAGGGAGATCTGCTGCCCTTTTCTGGTATGCCTGAAGACTGCTATAGAGGACTTACATATAATAATAAATAAATCTTTAAAGAGAGAGAGAGAGAGAGAGAGAGAGAGAGAGCTGGAGCAGGGAAATTACACAAGGCAAGGGTTCTCAACCTGTGGGACGTGGCCTCTTTGGGCTCCCATATCAGATAATCTGCATACGAGATATTTACATTACAATTCACAATGGTAGCAAAATTACAAGTTATGAAGTAGCAATGGAGCTAATTTTAATGTTTGGAGGTCACTACAACATGAGGAACGATATTAAAGGGTTGTATCATTAGGAGGGTTGAAAGCCACTGACCTAAGAGGGAGCCATCTTTAGGGAAGTGGAGGGGACTCCTTCAAACATCCCTCAGATCAGGAGATATTAACTTCCCAACCACAGTAGGGGAGTCCCATTGAATCATCCAATCAGGTTGACATCTCATCAGTCTCTCGAAGAAGGGCTGTCTGGCTAGTCGCCTGAGAACATAGATGAAGCTTATTTGGGAAAGCGGAGGAGGCAGTTTTACTCTCAGCTTTGATAGAGTTGTGTGGGGTGGAGTCTGGAAATCTGTCTTTTTAAACTAGCATCCCCGGTGGCTCTCGAGTACGCTGACGTGGGGGAAGCTCGGGAGTATATTTTTATTTGAACAGAGTCTGTTGCCATAACTCCAGGAGCCCCGCTGACTTACACAGTCGGAATAAAAAGAGTCAAACAAAGATCTGTTTCAGCACTTGACATGGAAAGTCTCCAGGATTCCGTTAAACCCTCAGATTTGAGCCACGACAGAAAGAGAATTAAGACAGACAGGCCAGTGTAATTAGTTCAGCAGTCTACCCATAATGCATGCCTATCTACCCCCGCCCCTCCCCACGATCTCATACGCCATCACATTTAGGTATAAAAGTACCTAACGAGGATTATTTAAAAAAAAAAAAAAACTCATTATAACAAGAAGAATCAGAGCAAAGCTGAAAACTTCAGAGCGTGTCTTCCTGGAGAAAGCCTTCCCCCCACTGCAGTTGAGGAAAGGGTTGTAGCTAGTGACATTAGACACATGGCCTAAAGCCGCGTGTCACTAACTATTGTATACTGCATCTTTCAGATAGCCGTTATTACTTAGTTATATCCATTTCCTCTTGTCTTGTGGGTTTGGTTCTTATCCCTAAATTATCAAATTCAGTTCAAGTTAGAAGAATGCCTTCAGGGGCTGGGGGCGTAGCTCAATAATGGAGAGCTTGCTTAATGTGAAAAAAAAAATGAAAGAAGGAAGGAAGGAAGGAAGGAAGGAAGGGGAAGGAAGGAAGGAAGGGAAGGAGAAAGGAAGGAAGGAAAGGTACCTTGGGACCTTGGGAGCTGGTTCTTTGAGAAAATCAAGATAGATAAACCCTTAGCCAGACCAACCAGAGGACACAGAGGCAGTATCCAAATTAACAAAATCAGAAATGAAGGGAGAGACATAACAACAGAAACCGAGGAAATTCCAAAAAAAGGTCATCAGACCCTACTACAAAAGCCCATACTCAACAAAACTGGAAAAATCTGGATGAAATGGGAAATTTTATATGGAGAGTAAAACTACAATTCTGCTGCTCTGGGCAGGGACATGTCACATCTATTCAAATGTTGATTAAACAAGGACCACTGAAGTGCTAACAGAAAAAAAAAAAAACCACTACCTAAGGTGGTAGGGGTGTGTGTGTGTGTGTGTGTGTGTGTGTGTGGTGTGTTGAGGTGATGTGTGGTTTATGGGGCTAGTAAAATTAGTAGAGGATTAGGCTTGGGGGAGGGGCATCACAGTGGTCCTGGTCCTTTAAGGAGCGTTATGGAGGGAGAATGCTTTAAGGAATGCCATTCATTGGGAATGTCTTTTTTTTTTTTTTTTTTGGAGGGGGGGGGTGCCACATGGAGGCATTTCAAATGGAGAACTTTGCTGTCATTGTTTTTTTTTTTTTTTTTTAAGCATCATTTTTGGTTTGCAAATTACACGCCATTTCACAGACAACTGAGGAAACACGCTCCAACTGTACTCTTCTGCCGTCCCCTGTTTGAGCATTTCCATATGGCTAACATCAGCCTGGAGATTTCTTTAGAAACAATTAAAGATCTTGCCAGAGAGATGGGAAGAAACCACCACGTGAGCGTGCTCTCCGCTGGCTAGTGGCATTCTGTCCCCTCCCGACCTTGGAGTCTCTGACAAATTGCTTCGCCTGCTGAAGCAGGACCTCTCAAAGGCTGGGAAATGACAGCCCTTGTCTGGGGCATCTCTCTCTCTTCCCACAAACCCAAATCGGGCCTTAAGGAAACAATACCGCAGAAAGTAGTCTGTTCTGTTTCTATGGTACCCAAGGGACAGCAATAGGAAGTGATAACAGCTGGCGGGGCCTACCATACGAGGTAAAAGACTTGACAGTAAATTAATAGCATATAGTCCCATTTAGGAGACCGTGCTCATCAAGGAAAGCCAGGCTCGGGACAGGTAGCATTCATTTGAAATTTTTCATGGCTCATGGTTTCAAAGACTCATTTCTCATTGCTACTGTCCCTTGTGGGTAGGAGTAAGCCTGCTTGGACACTCCCATTGTCCAGTGGGGAAAGGAACAGTGGCGATCCCAGTTAGGGTTGGGAGATCCAGGAGCCCTGAGGCCAACTTCCATGGACAGGACCAGACACGGGGATACGTGCACATAAACACAGGGGCCTGCAGAGGCCTAGTATACCTGAACAGAAGGTAGTCTCCTGAGTGAACTCTCAGTTGGAGGCTGGCTAGGACAGAGGGCACATTAGTGAGCGATAGGGAGGCCAAGGACCAGGCATGGCTGTCTCCATCAGCCTGAGCCTGGGGCTGCGGAGAAGTCATTAACTAGTAGAGATGTGACATGCCCTACTGAACAAACAAGAAATTTAGAGTATAGAGTTTACCCCGTCATCATTTTCTTATAAACTCTTACTGTCCAACAACTGCCCCTTACACACACACACACACACGCACACACACACACACACACACACAGAGAGAGAGAGAGAGAGAGAGAGAGAGAGAGAGAGAGAAGCACACTCATGCACCTACCTGGAGAGGAATCAGTATTGGATAGGAATAGGTTTCTAGTGAAGAGGGGGATGGTTTCTTTTTACTTTAAGCTGTGTGTCTATATGGCAGGAGGGGGGGGGTATGTACACATACGCACAGATGCCTGCAGAGGCCAGAAGAGCATGTTGGGTCTAGACAGTGTCTTCTTGCTTTATACCCCTTCCCCGCAAAGGGCAAGGACAGAGATGACAGAGAGGACCTGGTGATCCTTGTAAGTCCTCAGTTCACATCTGTCCCCTCTGCTGCTTGAGAATGAAAATCAACTTCTAATTTAGAACTCTTTGGGTATCACTACTTTCTAATTTTCTCCTCTGTCAGGATATTACCATCAGGCAAAGATTTATATAGCAATTTTCATCTGAGGGAGATTTTTTTTTTAGCAGAATGAATATCTCAAATCACCACTCACTATCATAACAGCCCTTGAGACAGGTCAGATGCATTTACTGCATTGACTTACTCTGAGCATCAAATCCCAGCGGCCTCTGGAGCCTCTGTCCCAGAGAAGACCAAGGATCCAGTGGTCCGAGAAAACTAAAACAACCTTACTTTTAAATTAAAGATTTAGGAATCCCAAATGAATGGTTCCCTTGGAGAATATGGAACAAGATTTTGTCTTAGCTTCCTCATTCTGCTTTAAAGTCACTCCAAAGTGTGCGTTGACACTCAGCCGTGCCAGTGGGGCTACACTTTGAACAGCATCACAAGCCCCCTGCCCCTAATCGATCTCTGCTTCTGTCTCCATCTCTGTCTCTATCTGTCTCTTGGTGTGTATGTGTTTTGTTGTGTACATGGTACATGTGAGTTCATGTGCGTGCAGGGGCATGTGCAGGGTACGGTTGTTGAGGGCCCACGTTAGTTGTCCTTACTTGGTTTCCACCTGATTTTTTTTCATACAGAGACTCCTACTGAGCCTGGAGCTCACTGATTCGGCTTGTCTAGCTGGCCAAAGAACGCCAAGGATCTCTTTATCTCCCCCCACCCCCTCAAGTGGAAACCTCTGGTTTCTTTGGAAGGTTAGTCATGTCAAATGATGTTTTGCTGGGGCACACATGGGGAAGAATGCTGTGGATAGCCCTGGGCTCGTATTTTGATGTTAATTCCACTCCTCAGAGGGGCTGCAGATGAGGAGTTGCCTTGCGAACCCACCTTAACTTTTCAAATAAAGGCTTGAGCCAATGATTGGGCAGGAGGGAAGTGGGAGGAGCTGAGAATCTAGGGGAGGAGCTACGGGGTATAAAACAGGAGTAGGAGGAGCAACAGAAAGGAGAAGAAACGGAGGGAGAGAAAAAGTAAAAAGAAAAAGTAAAACGGAGAGGCGGCAGGGAGAGAAGCTCCGGGCCTGGAGTTTCCACAAGTTGTATGGGATTAATATAGATTGAAACAGAGTAGTGGAGTGGGAGGCCTGCCCAGTCTAGGCTTGTAGCTTGTTTTGTTAACCGCTGAGTTGAGCTTTCTTTCACTGGGTTGGAAACATAGTAGCAACAGAAGGATGTCTTGCTAAAGCAGGCATGTGAAAGACTGTTTTCCTGAAGCAGACACAGGTGAAGGGGTGTTTGGCTATACCAAACATGCGAAAGGATACTTAATGACGGAGAATGAATATGACCCCACAGATGGTGGGAGACAAGCACTGAGCTTTGGGCTGGTTTGCTCCCCCTCGCATTCTTCCCTACCAACGTGCATGCACTGGATCGTCTCACTTAGCGTTGCTGGACTCAGCTTGTCATAACACCGCCTTTGAGAGAAACTTGAGGTTCCTGTGGCAACTTGATGCTTCCGTGACCTAGCCTCAGGCCAGTTGGCAAGTCCAGCCATTTCTTCAGGTTTGAATTATAGCTGCTGGTTTGTGCCTGGTGTCTGCCTGCCTAGAGGGCTGGTCAGCGGCTGCTGGGTCGTATTTGGTGTTTGCTACGGGGCTGAACTGCTGAAAAGGATCGCGCTGGCACCCAAAGAACTATTGCTGAACAGGTCCACACCCCCCATATCCTAATAACCTTTCTCTTCCACTACCTCTGCTGGGTGGTGGGCTAGAGGAGAGGTTGAACCCTTCCTAAAAGTAGGTTGCAAAAAAAAAAATTATGCCTACAACCCCCTCTATATTGGAATTAGTGATATGTGCTACCCTACCCAGCTTTTTATGTAACAATTGGGGATCTAAACCCAGGTCCTCATGTTTGTATGGCCATCACTTTTACCAACAGAGCCATCTCCTTAGCCCCACCCCTCCATCCCATTTTTATCAGTCAGAATGAGTTCGGTGTTTTTTGTTTTTGTTTTTTGTTTTTTTTTTTGTTTTTGTCACTGCAACAAACAATCCTCAAAATCTTGGAGTGTTATGTACGGTACCACAGGCTTATTCCTAGCTGAGGACACACGTTGGCATGTTTGAGTGATGGTCTCTGCTTCATAGCAGCCCCACTTGAGTATGTAGGCTGATGTTTCCAGCCAGCCAGCAACAGAAAGGGCAGGAAAGGTTGCAAAGATACTGCTTCAAAGTGACCCTCCCTCACAGACAGACACACACACACACACACACACACACACACACAGACATCCTTCTCCTCATCTTTCATTGTGTCCTGGCTACATTTAACTTCCCCAAACTCAAAGCGACACTGTTGAGTGTCAAAGAGTTGAAGATGCTATTTACCACAATCCATTATGGCACACAAGCTTTGACTATCCCCGCCCCCCCAGCTTTGTTCTGATTTATTAGACTGGCTGTCAGCGTTTAGGACACGATGTAATCGTATTTCGCTTGCTCTCTTCTAACTTGGCAGCCTCCCTAACATCATCTGAGATCTGTGGGTTGGAGCTAAGCTCTTCCACAGGACAATTTTTTTTTTCCTCTCCCAGCTCTGGTTTTCTCTAAAGCAGCGCCTTTGGTGTTGTCAAAAGTAAGCCTGCTTTTCCCCCTGTGTTGTCTGCCTCTCTCAACCCCCACCTGGGTCTAACCGTGAAGAGCATCTGCATGTTTTAAAGGCTCATTATGTAAATGTATCAGAGTCCATATCCATCAACAGATAATTAAGAAGACTATATACATATTTATGAGATAGCTTAATATCGCTTTAATGAGGAGGTTTACTGGAAATATCAAATCAAGGAGGCAAAAAAGAAAAAAAAAAGATCGGAACAAAAAAGCATACCCACTTTCATCCGTTCTCGGTAGTTCTGAGCTGTCAGAACACTCAAAGGCTTGTCAGAACTCAGATTTCTGATTAGCCTACCATACATGGTAAGAAGCCGCCAGGAAGCCGGGAGATAAACTCGCTCCAGACTTCTTTGAAAGCAAAGCTTTCTTGTTCCAAACAAGAGACTTTCTCAAGGAGCCAGTCTCATGTTCCCACACCTGGGAAAGCGTTCGCCACAGGGAGTTGTCTCTAGCTGGTGCCAGAGACAGGGGAAGACGGGGTTCTTTCTCAAGCAGGCAAAGTCCCGCAGGCATGCGCCTTAGGAGGGAAGAAGAGGCGTGGTCCGGACTCCTGGATGGATGCCTGTTGCCCTGGAGTCAGGGCACAGACAGGTGCTACTAGCATGGAGAAGAGCTCAACTGTCCTTGCCTTGTGGGCGGGGCATCTTAGTGCAGCACACAGTGTGTACCTAGCCACGGCTAGAAAACCCTCGTGGTCTCACCGGGAGCTAGCCTAGGTCTGCAGGAACAGTACTCTTCCCTCGTGTTATCCAGCAATTCGTCCCTTCCATTTGCCTACCAATCTGCTTAGCCCCGCCCCCCACGCGGGGGTGGGGGTGGGGGGCACCTCCGCATCGTCATTCTATAGGTCAGTCTTTGGTCCCCATGTGTCACCAAAATACAAAGAAATCTGGAGAATACAGGCTTGCTAGGTGGTCAGGACCAAAAAGGAGCCTTGTCCCTGGAAGAGTCTGCCTCTCTGTCACTCTTTATCCTCACATCTTCAGTCAACTGAGAAAACCTAAAGAACCTCCAACCTTGTTGGAGTAGGGGTGGCCCTGTTGGAGTGGGCGTGTCACTGTGGCTGTAGACTCAAGATCCTCACCCTAACCGCCTGGGTGTCAGTCTTCTACTTGATGTCAGATGAAGATGTAGAACTCTCAGCTCTGCCTGCACCATGCCTGCCTGGATGCTGCCATGCTCCCGCCTTGATGATAATGGACTGAACCTCGGAACCTGTAAGCCAGCCCCAATTAAATGTTGTCTTTATAAGAACTGCCTTGGTCGTGGTGTCGGCTCACATCAGTAAAACCCGAACTAAGACATCACCCATCATGACATATACACACTGCTCAAGGGAATAGCCCAAAACTAAAGCTCCCATTCAAATATAGGAGTCATAGAAGAAGCAACCCTTGTTCAAAGCAGTTCTGAAATGCTGGCTTGGGGGAGGGGGGATATTCCTTGATTTTATCCAGTACGTGTCCCTGGGACACTGCTCTGCCTGCCAATCTTTGTGTGTCTAAACTAGGATGCAGACGATGATACCTTTGGGGGAGTGTCACGGCTTTGGGACCCTTGTCTTCTTTCTAGAGCAGACTTACAGGCCTAAGGGGATTTTATAACATCAGCAACACAAATGTTCCAAATGGCCCATTTTCATTTAAATTCATGCTTGTGGTTGCTTTGGCTTAAACAACTCCTTAGCATTGAGCTGGTGCTGTATCAGGAATCTCTCTGTCTCTGTCTCTGTCTGTCTCTCTGTCTCTGTCTCTGTCTTTCTCTCTCCACCCTCCCTGCCCCTTTTCACATATTTCCACAACCCATGCTCCAGAATTAATTCACAAGGTTCACTTAACTACACCAAAGTCTGGAAAATACAATCTCATGTGTGTGCTCAAAAAGGAAAAGAAACAGGGTCCAAATGCCTGTCATCATTTCTTCCCCACCCACAGACCGCCATGGCCTGGGATGTGAATTATCCTGACAAAAGAGAGAGGGAGAGGGAGATGGGGAGAGGGAGGGGGAGGGGAGAGGAAGAGGGAGAGGAAGAGAGAGAGGGAGAGGGAGAGGGAGAGGGAGAGGGAGAGGGAGAGGGAGAGGGAGAGGGAGAGAGAGCGGGAGAGAGAAAATGAATCTTTGGAGTGAGGTAAAGTCTTTCTAAAACAAAAAGTGGGCATTGTTTCCAGAAGAAAATAAGATATGAAGTTGACAAGACAGAATATCCTAAGATAGAAGGCTTCCATTGCTTCCACAATAAAAGGGAATTAATATTAGAATTTCCTTCTTAGATTGTCACAAACTTCCATCAGACAATGCTGGCCAAGTACTTTGCACAATATCATGTAAGAGGAACTCTTAGATCATCACAGAATGGAGGATGCATATGGGGCTGAGTCTATAAACTCGCCTATGTAATAAATTCATTTTTCCACATTGGAACTTAACCGCATTAAGCCCGTTCCTCCTGGTGACAGAAACTGAGTCTCAACCCATTCTCAGCTAAAATCTACAAGGAAAATCCATCTTTGAGTTTAAGGGCAGAGTGGGAAGATGTCTTCTTTCCTTCTTTGTTACTCTCTGCTTGTTGAGGTAGCCTTGGCTACTATTTGGGTTCCCGGATTGTGTGGATCATATCTTGTTCCCACCACTAACCATCTATAGGCCTGCAAATACCACAGGCCATATTTGGATGATTCCAAAGTACGAGGAAACACCCCTCATATTGTTCAGATCATTCCAGAACATTAGAATCCTTACCAAGGCAGCCTTCGCTCCTTCTGTCTTGACTTGTTTCACCCATAGGGCCTTCAGTTCTCAGACCTCATTGGTCTAGGGATCCAGAATCCTTCTCAGGCCCTGAAAATGCATCTCAGGTGTGGTCTGTCTTTTGGATTCCCAGTGCTACCTGGGTATTCTTTCACTTAATAACTGCACCCTTCTTCAAGGCTCTACTGAAGAAGAGAGATCTCATAGCCTCGAAGACTATGCTGTCCAGTCCTATAGAGACTGGCCAAACATTGCTATTCAGAGGCAAAGGAAGTGAACATTGTATTTTCACTGAATTATTCTGGGCATATTTTAGGGGCTCCTTAGCTTTGTGGACAGAGGCTAGCATTCTAAAAGTAGCTTGTACTGTGGAATACTTCCTTTGCCCAGAGAATTCTATTGGATGGCTCTGGTCTAAGGGTGGCCTCTGTCCCTCCTCCACTCAGAACCTTTACTGACCTGAGGAAGAAGACTTGCTTATACACGATCTTCCATTTTCATGGACTTCCAGTTCCTGCCTTGTGTTTTATACTACGGCTTAGAAACTCAATCTGAGGAGTTACTCCTGTGTTTTCTATGTTGTACAGAGTCACTAGACACTCTGAGAGTGGTATGCCTTTATTGTAAGTAGAGCGACGTATCATTCCAATTCGCTAGGCCAAGAGGATCTGGGGGACACAGAAGCTATGAGAGAAGTCTCAGACAACTGTACAAGTCAGTCACCCTAGCTACAGAGAAGCACAGATTGCCAGTGTCCACTGGGGGAGATATCTATTTTTATTTCTTAGTCACCCTAGCTACAGAGAAGCACAGCTTGCCAGTGTCCATTGGAGGGAGATATCTATTTTTATTTCTTAAAATGTACCTCACTTCTGTAGCTATTATTAATCTGTCAAAAACAATCACTCATCAGCCTCCTAAATTAACCCCAGATATTATATTTCTTCTCTCTCTAGAGCACTGGTTCTCAACCTTCCTAATGCTGTGAGCCTTTACCACCGTTCCACATGTTGTGGTGACCCCCAACTATAAAATTATTTCATTGTTACCTCATCATTGTGATTTTGCTAGCGTTATGAATCATAATGTAAATATCTGATATGCAGGATATCCGATACTCCCAAAGAGGTTGAAACCCATCGGTGGAGAACCACTGATCTAGAAGTTTCCCCTGGATCTTCACTCTCCCACACCCTTCCCTTTTAACCCCGTGAGTTCCAGAATTTTCAGTTGGTCCTGCCTAATGTTAATAGTGCAGTGTTCACATCATGTCCATGTCTCGCCCTCACCGGGGGGAATGGTCAGAGTGTTGGACATTTCACCCTTCTCCTAGGGAAAAATGATTAGTCCTGAGGTCAGATAGCGTGCCCTATGTGGGGTTTTTCCAGACACACACACAGCAAGGGCTCACGCCACAGGGCCCCAATGAACACTAACCCCAGCCCTTCAGTGTGTGGCTAGCAGCTGCCTTTTATTTCATTTCTAACAGAGAGAGCACCAGGTTCAAAGAGAAAAGTGACCGGAGAAAAACAGCTGTCACAACCTCCCCACCCCCCTGAACTATTCCTCATCCCCACTCAGTCCTCCCCCTGACATCTCACTGTGCTGGATGATTAAGTGTGCGAGCCACCTAAAACTATCCGTATAGAAGCAGGGATGGAAGAGAGAAAACGAACTGTCCCTGAGGAAGACGAATGGTTTCCTGCCACCGCAGGCAGTCCTTGGCTAATAACTGCCACCCATGAACACTGTTCTGCTCTTCTGCTCCTGGGACAGACACCCCTGCACTAACTCAAGCCATTGCAAGTATCGCCTCCTCCAGGAAGCCTCTCACGATTTAAGTTGGTCAAACCTTTGTCTCAACTGCCAACCTCATAGAAGATTCAAAGAAGCAAAGGTGTTTTTATGTATTCCCGACCAGACTTGAATCAAACTCTCTCTCTCTCTCTCTTTTTTTTTTTTTTTTCCCAAAGAGACAGGGTCTCACTATGTTGCCCAGGCTGGAGCGTAGTGGCTATTCACAGGTGCGATCCCACTACCGATCAGCACGGGAGTTTTGACCTATTCTATTTCCAACCTGGGTCGGTTCCTTAGGCAACCTGGTCGTCCCCCGCATCCTGAAGCTCACCATATTGATGCCGAACTTAGTGCGGACACCCAATCAACATAGTGCACTACAGCCCAGAACTCCTAGACTCAAGCGATCCTCCTGTCTCAGCCTCCCGAGTAGCCTCAACCTCCCGAGTAGCCTCAACCTCCCGAGTAGCTCACACTACAGGCATGCGCTTGCCCCTCCCCTCTCCCCCTCCACCCCCCCTCCCCGCGCCCGGCTGAATCAAACTCTTTGAATGAAAGATCTAAATGTATAGGCTATTCTAGGGCCTGAGTCTATGGCCTTGTGAAAGCCAGGCAAGCACTCTACCATAAACGATCATTCACTTTTTATTCTGAAACAAGCTCTCCGTATTGCCCAGCCTAGCCTTGGCCTCATCCTGTAGCCCAGGAAGGCCTTGAACTTGTTTTCCTTGGGTTCACTGCACAAGCAGAATGGTGCGCCATGTCGTCCTGCCTGGCTTCTGTCACTTAGAGGGTTTGTCAAGTTTCATTTACACTGTACTCTTGTGGACCCGTTACCCATTTCCTTTTCTGTTCAAATAATGTCCCATTGTATGTACCTGCCAACTTCGGCTTTCACAGTCATTAGTTTCTATACATTTGGGTTGTGCCTGCTGTCGGCTATCATGAGTAACGCCGCTATGAATATTCATGCACAAATTCTGTGTGCACATACGCTTGGCTATATGCCCGGGAGTATAATTGCTGGCTCATATAGCATCTCTAAGTTTTTGAAGAACTACTAGACTTTTTCCACGGCGGTTTTACCATTGTACATTCCCAGCAGCAGTGTGGAAGGGTTCTGGTTTTTTATCCAATGGTTGATATTGCCTGTTTTTTTATTAAAACCATCCTATCAGCCGTACAGGAGTATCCTATTGATGCTTTGATTGGCAAGTCTTTGGTGGTTAATGAGGAGCGTTCTTAAGCTCCTGGGAGTTTCGATTCTTTTATATAATGTCCATGAGATGGTGATGCAGGTACCTGCCTCCTGTCCCTGCTAGATGGTCAGCTGCCAAGAGGCCTGGTGCAAACCATAGCCTCTTAGTGATTTCCCAGTGCCAGCTCCATTATGTTGCTCACCGTAAATCAGATAATGAGCTGCCAAACCTCCTCGCTAGTTCTAATCTAGATGGAGAAACAATTGGAGCCAGCAACGTGTCTGACAGGCCCTTTGACATCACAAGACATGGAAATCAGCTAAACCCAGACACACAATTCAAGCCAAAGCTACCAATCCAAACCAGGCTTAATGCTCTTGACATCAGGCCACTGGAGAAGAGCTAGAAACTGGGGAACTAGTATTAGACCTACAAGTTACCCAGATTAAGTTATTGAACCGCCCCAGGTCTCTGAGACAGGCATAGTTGCATTTTGCCATTTTGCAGATAAAGAAACCGAAGCGAAGGAAAGGTTAATAATTATATCTAGAGCTACTCAACTGAGGTTGCCCAGTGCCAGGCTGGACTGAAATGAACCTGGGGTGAGTAAATGAGTAAAATTTTAAAATCCCACAGGGGAGCCAACTTCTACTGAAAGCCAGCTTTCTAGAAGACCAGAACAAGGAGCCTTACAGAGAGGAGGCTGTCTCTCTGAGGGACATCTCTCAACCCCTGACAAAAATTACAACTTCTGATATGGGTCTTGGAAAAGTCAATGGCTTGGGATTTTATTTAGTTTCATTCTTTTAAAGATTCATCCTGGGAGGTGATAGCACACACCTTTAATCCCAGCACTCAGGAGGCAGGGGCAGGTGGATCTCTATGAGCTTGAGGACAGCCTGATCTAGAGATAGACAGACAGACAGACAGACAGACAGACAGACAGACGGGAGAAAGGAAGGGAGGGAGAGAGAGAGACAGAGAGACAGAAACAGAGACAGACAGACAGACAGACAGACAGAAACAGAAAGGAGGAAGAGAGAGAGGGAGGGAGGGAGGGAGGGAGGGAGGGAGGGAGACAGAGAGACAGAGGAGGAAGAGAGAGAGGGAGGGAGGGAGGGAGGGAGGGAGGGAGACAGAGAGACAGAGGAGCAAGAGAGAGAGGGAGGGGGAAGAGGGAGGGAGGGAGAGAGAGAGAGAGAGAGAGAGAGAGAGAGAGAGAGAGAGAGAGAGATTGATTCAGGATAGCTAGGACTACACAGAGAAACCCTGCCTTAAAAAATGCTTTTAAAATAAGATTCATTTCTTTTTATTTTATGTGTATGAGTGCTTTCCCTGTGTGTACATATATGTATGCCGTATGCTTTCCTGGTGCTCATGGATGTTAGGAGAGAACACTGGATTCCCCGGACCGGAGTTACAAGTAGTTGTGAGCCACCATGTGGGTGCTGGGAACCAAACCTAGATACTCCGCAAGAGCATCAACTGTTCTTAGTCACTGAGCCATCTCTGGAAACAGATGCATCGTGCTGCAGGCATGGGTCATCGGGTGTGCTTGGCCTCATGAGGAAGCAGGCGTGGGTCATCGGGTGTGCTTGGCCTCATGTGGAAGCAGACATGGTCCATCACCTGTTCCTCAGGCCTCGTGGGGGTATACTGGCAGTGAGGTAGGAAGGAAAAAAAAGGGTCTTGATGGCTCTGAACCGAACTATTTATTATTTGAGGTTTAAGATTAATTTAGGATTAAAGCTGGTGAAGAGAAACCCTTCAGTGCACCCTGCCAGTGCAGTGCCGGGCACCCTCTGATTCTGGGTGAGTTATTCACAAAGGAACTCGTTTCTCTGAGAAGGGCAGATGGCTTGGTGAGCTAAAATGGGGCTGGATGTCTTGGCTGGGCAGCTCTTGTAGTACCGTGAACAACTCTGTATGAGATCCCCGAGCCATCACCCTGAATTCCAGAGTCTGTAATCTCCTTTTAATGGCTACGCGGGCTGCAGCTGGTAAACAGAGGAACCTTGGCATTCGAGAAATGACTTGCCATAAATCTAAAAACGGGCTTCCAAAAGCTCCCTGCTCTTTCTACTCCAGATGAAGAAACAACCCCAGGAGCCAGCAACAAATGACTCGAGAGGACCTTTGCCTGTCACCGTGAGATGGAGAAGCCAGCGGAAGCCAGACATACGGCTCAAGCCAAAGCCACCATTCAAAAACAGACTCATTCATCTTGACATCAGTGTCTGATTCAGAAAGCCAGGGTGCTTTGCAGCCTTGAAAGAGAACAGAGCAAGAAGGAGACGGGAGCACTGCAGCTGGGGAGGACTACATCTGGGGAGCACAACATCTGGGGAGCATTTCAGCTGGGGAGCACAACAGCTGGGGAGTACTGCAGTTGGGGAGCACTGCAGCTCGGGAGCACTGCAGCTCGGGAGCACTGAAACTGGGGAGTACTACAGCTTGGGAGCACTGTAGATCAGGAGCACTGCAGCTGGGGAGCACAGGCAGCCTGATCACTAGACCCAGGGCATCCCCCACTCTATATGTTGCTTCATAAGGCAGATGACAGATTTCTCCTGAGACACTGGGACTGTGGTCACAGATGGAGGAGCAGTGTTGAGAGAGAAAAAAAGGATGGCCATCCATGGGCAGAAAGAAAGAAAACACATCTCAGGCCGTCCACAAGCATGGCACAAGAATAATCCCACTGGTTATTATTACTGGTGCTAAGTGTACTGATAAGACCACTGAGCATCTAAGGCTCTCCCTTACCCCATCGCCTCTCATTATTAAGAAACACGCCAGTCCTTGAAGATGGGGAATACTCGTGGGAGCATCCTGAAGGGTTCTGAGGAGCAAAACCTTAGCAGAGATCCTCTGACTCCTACCCAATGGTGGAACTGGGTCTGGAGCTCTGTAATCTTTAATCTCCAAAGCCCAAACCCCCAAGCATGAAACAGAATATTCCCAGAGGTAAAGATGAAGTGTAGAGGGATTCTGGGTCACCTGTGTGCCTCTGAAGTCACAATGGGTCTTTGAAATCATAAGTGTGTATGTTCTCACCCCTCTGTGAACCAGCACATACACACACACATGTATTCAAAGAGCTGTTACTAATCTACATTCTTTGTCTTCCTTGTTACACTTAATATTCCCAAGAACTTTGAAAAAATGAATTGTGGAAGATTGGTTCTAAAAACACCTACAAGAATATCTTTCATCTCTCTTGTCTTCATGGGGGAAGTGGGGGGGGCAAGGTCAACCTCAGGGCTATTCCTCAGGCACTATGCACCCTTTGCCCTCTCTCATTGGTCTGGAACTTGTGGGATAGACTGGGATCCTAGGAATCCACCTGTCTCTGACCCCTCATAGGCTGTGGGGATTATCCAATGAGCTCTTCCCTCAACCCTCTCTTGTCTTGACATCTTCAATTCTATCACTAAGAGGTAGGTTCTATGGATCCTTGCTTTGCCTTTGGCCTGTTTTTGACTTGCTTTGACATGTGGTAAGAGATTGGTTTGGTGATTGGTGAATGGGCAGATAGGCAGAGGATAGATAGACAGACAGACTAGATAGGTAGGTAAATAGATTGATCAATGATAAATAGATAAATGACAGGTAGATAGATAGATAGAAGATAGAAGATAGATAGATAGATAGATAGATAGATAGATAGATAGATAGACAGAGATAGGTAGATCTATGGAGAAAGAATTCGATTTAAGGAATTATCTCATGTGATTATGGAGTCTGGAAAGTCTAAAATCTGCTGGGAGCTAACCAACTGAAGAATGAGGGGAGCCAAGTTTCAATTTAAAAGTTCAATTCTTGTGCTGGAATGATAGCTCAGTGGTTAAGAGCACTGACTGCTTTTCCAGAGGTCCTGAGTTCAATTCCCAGCAACCACATGGTGGCTCACAACCATCTGTAATGGGATCAGATGCCCTCTTCTGGTATGTCTGAAGACAGCTATAGTGAACTCATATAATAAAATAAATAAATCTTTAAAAAAGTAAAATAAAAGTTCAATTCCAAAAACTATCTAGTAAAGAATTCCTTCTTGTTTGAGGGAAAACCATTTTTATCATATTTAATTCTTTAGCTGATTGGACAAAACTCACCACTGTCCTTAATGGGGCAGCAACTTACTCTGTTCAGCGCTTACCAATTTAAATATTAATTCCATACAAAAATACTTCACAGTAACTTGTGACCAATCATCTCGGCTCCATGGTGCAGCCATGTTGACATAAAAAATTAACCATCACACTGAACCCTAACTGTTATAGGATATTTGAACCTGCTTCTAGTTAGGGTATAGCTCAACCCATAGCACACAACGATAATCCCTCTGGCTGGAATACAGACAGGCCCTTAGTATCCACCTTTAATCCCAAACAATGAAGGTGAAGTTAGTTTGTAGAAGGAAGCAGCCATATTTGAAATTGATCTCAAATTGAGGGGCAGACAAAGTGATGAACAAGAGAAAGATTTGACAGAATAGGATATGCCCAACACTTGAAAGAAGAGAGAGGAAAGCGAAGCTACTTAAGGGAGAGACAGATAATACAGAAGAAGAGAGTACAGTCCAGGAATGCAGCAGAGCTCGTGGAGACAGTGCAGTACAGTTGAGAGGGAGGATGGAGCAGCACAGAGAGGGAGAAGGAGGCAGTGTTACTGAGAGTTTTACAGAGACAGACTGAAGAGAGAACAAGGTAAAGACGCAGGTAAAGACAGAACAAGCATCCAGAAGATTAGAACAGATTGCCAGAGTTAGTTTGAGGCCAAATAGAGCAGTTCAGGGGCCAAGAGAAAAGCCAGATTGAATAAGTCAGCTGGGAGAGAGGAGTTTGAACCAGAACAGCTGAGTTGTAGAACCATCCAGCTAGAGTTCAGAAAGAGGTAGAAAGTGGTAAGCTTATTAACCAGCAAGTCCCAGAGGCTGAAAACATTCTAGGTCTAGATAGATTATACAGAGGATTATATAGAAGTTTCAGGGGCTGGGCCTAGGTTAGTAGACAGAGGCAATAACCCTCTCAGACATCAATCACAGAAGGAGAATAAAAGTTGCTTCACACCTAACCACCAACATACTGCACTAGAGTTCCAGGATCCTGAAAAGTAGCAAATTCTGGCCATGAGGCTTCAGGCTGTCTGGTGGACAACAATGTAAGACTGACAACTGCTGGTGGAACTTAGTTTTGTGACTTTAAAATGTAAGCAAACAAGCCGGGCGTGGTGGCGCATGCCTGTAATCCCAGCACTTGGGAGGCAGAGGCAGGCGGATTTCTGTGTTCGAGGCCAGCCTGGTCTACAGAGTGAGTTCCAAGACAGCCAGGGATACACAGAGAAACCCTGTCTCGAAAAACAAAAAAAACCAACAACAAAAAAAAAGTAAGCAAACATATAGCTATTTCATATCAAAAACAGAATCAGTCCTTGAGTGCCTTAAAAAACACCCAGGACAAAATTCCTATGACATAGTCAAACTGCCTCCTTTTCTACTCTTATTCACTGGCAGCACTATCTGGACACATTGCTGAGCTGTTCTGGGCCTGGATTTCTCCATCTGTGAAATGGGCGGGTTTGCGCATTCTCCCTGCCCCGCCCAC
This sequence comes from Apodemus agrarius, assembly GCA_964023405.1. Taxonomy (NCBI): domain Eukaryota; kingdom Metazoa; phylum Chordata; class Mammalia; order Rodentia; family Muridae; genus Apodemus; species Apodemus agrarius. Next base: position 37,170,728 of record OZ030026.1, read on the forward strand.
TCCGGTGCTGACGAAGAGAAGGGAGGAACAAAAGTGCCATGGTGGCAGAAAAGTCCTGCGGCTGCTGCTTGATCAGACACGGGTTCCTGTAGAGCCCAAGTGCAAAATCACTTTATCATGCAATTCTGAGAAAGAGACATCTGGCCGGGGAAACCTAAAGGAAGCCCACAACCTTTCTGACCAAAGCAGTTTCGTCTAATAACTGGTCCCGGGGGTCTCCTCTCACAACTCCAGTTCACCCACCAGCTCAAGTCCACTTAGAAACACATCAGCTTTGCTTTTTTTTATTTTCCTCTCAGCATCTGCTATGCCTATTTTTACTTTTGGCTAGAATAGAAAAGGAAGCCTTTTAAATACCCTTCCAAATAGTAACTTTCCCCTCCCCTCACCAGACATCCCAGCAAAAAAAAAAAAAAAAAAAAAAAAAAAAAAGTATAGAATTTGCTATATAATTGCAGCTACGGCACCAGATGCTACAGAACAGAATTGTGCAGGAATTTTAGACACACTCTCATTAGGCTACAGTCAAATAAGATCCCACCTGGTTGAAGAGAGAATAAAGCCCAAGAGCCACACCTAGCTGTCATTTAGAAACGTCTACTGACAGACCGAAGCCCCGTGGGCACATTGTGCTGGTCAAGATTGATTGTCAACTGGACAAGATCTAGACTCCACCATGAGCCAAGCCTCTGGACACACCCATGAAGGATTTTCTTGATTAGGGTTACTTGTAACAGGAAGACTCACCCTAAGCATTGGGGGAGAGGGTACCTTCCACCAGTGGCTCAGAAATAAGGGAGGATAGGAGAACAGGTGTGCCTCTTGCCTGCTTGAAGCTCCTCACTGCTGAGTTCATCTACCCCATTCAAAAGTTCATCTACCCAGGTCTCCCACTGCAGGCACCACCCTCCTGCCTGCTGTTTCCCAGGCCGTTATATATTTTCTGAATGAGGTCATGGATTTTCCCTTCCTGATCCTCAGAGAGCTTCCGTCTCCCTCAGACCAGCATTCTCAGGGCTTAGAAATGAGAGCAGCCATCCACATTCAAGTCTCTCTGCCTCCCCAGACAACCGTTCCCTATCGCTATGCCCGAAGTCCCTCCAACAGGAATCCAAATAGCTGCCTGGTGATCAGAGGTGACAGGCGAGAATGAGGAAGTGTGGAGAGGGCTGGAGAGGCAGCTCAGTGGATAAAATGCTTGTCACACAAGCATGAGTGAGACCAAAGATGGACTTCCCCACCCCGCCCCCCCGCCAGAATCCACATAGAGGCTAAGCAGGCATGCCAGCCACCGGTAGTCCATTCCTGGGGAAGCAGAGATGGGAGATCCTGACCGGCCAGCTGGGGTCATTAGACTAGCCAATCGGTGAGCACCGCATTTGATTGAGATTGAAATGAAGTAGAGAGGAATGGAAGAAGAAACTCTAAATAAACCTCCATAAGCATGCACACATATGTGCCTGTGCATCTGCATACATTTTATATATATGCACACATACATGCACATGTACACATATATACCTGCACACATGCACACACACACATACACACACATACACAGAGAGTGGGAGAAGACACACACACACACACACACACACACACACACACACACACATAGCATAGAGATGTATCTCTGGTACTATCTCCAGGCGAGAATAAGACTTTCTACTATCAAAGGTTCACCCTGTCCCGTATCTCAGGATGTAAGCTAGCTCCTTGCCCTCCGGCTGTGTGCACGGGGTCTCAGAAGCAGTCTAGAAGTGCAAGAGTCATTCTATTCCTGCGTTTTCCTCCCAGGGACAGCCCTTGAGGCTCCAGGCATGTTGCTCGTTATTCTAGCAGGCTCACGGGACAGCCTGCTCTCCTCCTAGAGAGTGAGCCTGGATAATTTACATCAAGGCTCATATATGCACTTAAAGGCATGTGTTTCAGAACCTGGGCTATCTGAGGCTTGTAGGAGAGGGGTGAAATGGAAGTGTGAGACTCGGGGTGCACTCAAAACACCTTCAAGCCATGGGGACTCTGAACAGGTGCGGAGAAAGAGGGAATGGATGGATAGGATGACATTGTAACTTTACCTCAGGTCGTGGCCAAGGCCTTGAGAGCTGAGAAAGTTCAAGAAGCAAGGAGCTGTCTATCTTCAGACAAAGGCTACAGAAGAAGCCTTAGACTCCCTGGCTAAGTGGTTCCTGTCACCTCAAGGGGCCCAGACAGGAGATAGATTGATGGCAGTAAATAGAGACAGCAGAGAAGGACAAAAGCAAAACAGAAGGCGTCTGGGAGAACTGGACATGAGTGTTGTGTGTGTGCAGAACACCCAGTTTCTCATTCCTGGGTCTTCTCTCCAGCTTGGGCTCAGCGTTTCTCCTCTGGGCATCCTGCGTTTCCACCCTCCCAAATACCAGACCGTGGCACTAGCTAGCTACCGACCCTCTCACTGGCAGTCCACAAGCTGCGTATTCACTCCCCTCCAGCAACACTCATATTTGAGCCTCTTCTCTCTGAGAAAGGAAAGCACAAACCAGCCCCAGTAACCGGTCCTCCAAGGACATTTTCAAACACTCTTTAAAATGTACCAGAGCAATGGGACTCCACCAGGACTGTTCTGGAAGGATCTCAGACAACCCACCCAAATCCTACCCTGCTGGGGACCAGCTTCACTTCTCTCTTGTTTAGTTCTTGTGGTAGCAGAGGGGGAAGAGTGCTATGGTGGGAGTTAGACTTGGTCTTACAAGACATTTAGGGTTGCTCTATAGTAATCCAGTGCTTACCTATCTTAAGTCTAAGACACTTTGCTTCTGTAGCTGACCTGCCTTCTGTGTTCCTCTGGGGTGAGAAGCTGTGTAACATCTCATCATAAAACCACAGGGGATTAAGTAAAGTAGCCTCTGTTCTATCTCTGCAGGAACTACATGGATCTAACTTCTAGCCGGCTAGTTGACGTTGCAGGAAGAGAACAAGGGACACGTTGAAAAGTGATTTTAGCCTTTGTTTCTAAGTTCTTCAGTTCTCCAGAAAAGTTTCTACAAAAGTTCTTCTCCAAAAAGTTCTCTCTAAAAACATTCTGTCTGCTCCCTTCTCATCTTGCTCTTGCCTCCTGCCCTGATGTCACAATGACACCCTTACTCTCAATACCAGTATTCCCAATGCCATGCCTTCTGAGTTCTTCTTGAGTTCGGTTCTGTCTAAAAGGCTCTCTCTTGAATCCAGCTTTTTCACTTTGCCCCTCAATGCTTATACATCTTTCAGAATGCATGATCACATGGTAAAACGTTCACCACAAATTTACACATACATACAAATCATAAATCAAATAAGAAGTTTATAACAGAGAATGTTTACATGTGTATCCATTAGGAGTAATTACCTGGTTAAACATTCATCCTCTGTAACCAGCCTTACAGGTTCACGAAGAGTTAAAAGCCATAACTTGTGTGACTAAGTATTTGTGACATTTTGTATAAATGAACCCAGTCAATATTTTGTCTTCTGCCCCTGCACCTATAGTAAATCCTTAGTTCTCTTTTTATGACCTTTGGTCAATGGCTTTACAACCTCTTGGAGTGTGCTGTGAATAGGAGATGCCTGCTTGCTGTCTCAGAAGCCATTAACTTGTGACACTTGAAGACTGGCAGAGTTCTCAATGCAGTTTGGACATCAGGAAAGATTTAATAGCAGGACTATTAATAAAAGAGCTTAATAATTACTAATGTAATTTTAGGAATTCTTATAGGATCATCATTAAGAATTAAGATGTTATCTATTTGTCTATAGAGCATGACTAAAAGACAGTACATTCTCATTGTTTTGTAGAGATCTGCTCAAAGGGGTGGGCTAATATTTAGTGATATAATATAATATATAATATATAATATATAATATATAATATATAATATATAATGTATGACGTATGACGTATGACGTATGACGTATGACGTATGACGTATGACGTATGATATATGATATATGATATATAATGTATAATATATAATGTATAATATGGTGTGTAATGTGTAATGTGTAATATGTATTATGTATTATGTATTATGTATTATGTAATATGATATGATATATAATATATAGTATATAATGTATAATATAATATATTATAATGATATATCTAGTGATATAATATCACTATTTTATATACATATACATATACATATACATATACATATACATATACATATTAGTAATAGCAGGAATCTTTCCTAAAATGAAATTCTCCTGGGCCTTGCCTAGATGAGCAAGTCCACCATGGTGGACCAATCTCAGGAAGATCACCTGCTAATTTTTAGTTTCTCCTAAATGGTTCCTGTCATTGCCATAGAAATAAAAGATCTCTTATTTAGGATCCCTGAGCGTCACTAACCGCTGCACAGAGGTCTCCAGTTCCTTCTGGCAGGGAGGGAGAAGAGAAGAGAAGGGTGCGAGCACAGATGTATCACTAAGGCTTCCTAGTGCTTGTGGCAGGGGAAAATGGGCTGAAACTATCAGAGTTCTTTTTCTCACCTAACAGTGGTTGGGAGAGTTGAGTCAGTGGTTCAACTGTCATGGCTTCTCTCAGAATCTCTTGAGACTATTCCACATTCATGCATGATGGCTGCCAAAGCTTCATATATCCTGCCGTGACAAAGAGAAACAAAGCACTAGAAAGATTAGGAATTTCCTCACATTTCCTTGTTTGTCTAGATTAGATCTTACCCAGAAGCTCTGCAGTAGAGCTCTTCTCAAGAATAATCTACCAGTGTTGCTGGGGCAGGCCTTGAGAACCTGCATTTCCCATCTCTGTGATGGGAACAGACACTGTTGGCTGGGAGAGATGGCTGCATGGTGGGTAATCAACAGCACCTGCCACAGACAGCCTCCCCTAGACCTCCCTCCAAATCTTGCCCACCTTGCCTCGAACATGATCTAAAAATGGCTTTCAATGACAGGCACTGAGCTATCTAGAAACTCTCCCATGCATGTTCCCATAGGACTGTTTCCTGAGTGTTCCTGTCGAGTGGATAATCTATATTAACCATCACAGGAGGTTGTTTTATTTAGAGACAGAATAGTTATATAGGTAATGAAGTTTAAAAAAAAAATGAGCTCATTGACACATGCTCTTTAATTTAGCACAGGTCTTATAAACAGAAGTTTGGACAGGAACACCCACAGCTGAAAGACCATATCAAAACACAAGAAGATAATCCTGTATACATACTCAACAGAGAGGTCTCAGAAACCCCTCCCTTACAGCCCTTGAGGGAATCAACCCAACCATGATTTTGGGTTTTTGGTGGTGGTAGTTTATTTGGTTTTGATACAGGATCTCACTAAGTAACCCAGGTCACCTTGACTTTGTGATTTCCCTGTCTCTGCCCCCCAAATACTGAGGTTATTGTCTTGTAGCGTCATGCTCAGTTTCTATAAATATCTTGATCTTCTATCTCCAGTTTGCCAAAGAGTTTGCTTAAACCACCAAGTCTGTGTTCTTTGTTACAGCTGTTCTGGCAACTTAATGCAAGGAATACAGCTAGTCAGCAAATAAACAGGCCTGCAAGTAACTGAGAAAGAGAGAGGAGAGAGAGACAGACAGACAGAGACAGAGACAGAAACAGAGACACAGAGACAGAGACAGAGACAGAGAAAGAGAGTAGCAAGGTTCTGGAGAACAAGAAAGCAGACAAGCAGACTAAGGAGAAAAGAGCTGGCCAGGAACAGAAACACAGTGATATTTCACAGACATGGATGTGAGGGGGCAGGACAGAGGACAGTGAGAAAAAGCCTAGAGTATCCCAGGGGTGGGAGCATACATGGAACATTCGAGGAATGACCAAGGAGCCAGGGAGGTTCCAGCAAAGGAAACCAGGTCCAGAAGGGCAGGGGGAGATAGGGAAGGGACCAGAGGACATGAGCTGAGGTTGTATCTGAGTTTGAATTCTCTCAATGAGAAGAGACTTCCACAAGGTTTTGAACAGAGGACATACTATGACACGGCGCTTTCAAAGCCCTGATCTGGCTTTGAAGGAGATCAGAAAGAAAGACAGATGTGGAAGAGACAAGGGCGCTCATGATTAGCTAAGGGATGAAGAAAAGAGAATCATTGGGCTGTCTGAGGTCACACTGGAAGGGGAGCAGGGAGTTATTGAGATCAGCATAAGCTGCTGACCATGCTGTCCCTTTGTCTGGCAGGGAAGGTTGTACCAGTCAACAGGCAGGTAGGATGTCACACAGTTGGATAGACAGACACAGGAGTCTACATAGAGGAGAGAAATATGACCAAGCATAGGTGTACAGAATCCTTGCATCCCAAAGCCATTGCGCCTCTGACTTTGCCATTATTCTTAGCAATCTCTTCCTTAGGCAGCTCTGGAAGACCTCTGCTGCCTGTAGGGGTGGCTTCCCATGGCTTCCATGGCTTCCTGTTGATTCTAATCAGTCCAGGCTCTCTGCTAACTGGCTGGTTGCCTGTGTGCAGCCTGGTGAACTCCCCTGCCCAGAGGCCACTTTTGACTCTGCCGTAGAGCCAACATCTGCCCTGACACCCTACATACCCATCCAACAGGTATTAAGAGAATATTTTCCACTGGCCTTTATAGTAGGTATTGAATAAAAAGACAAGAGGCTTGTAGCCCAATGGGGAAAGACAGACATACAAAAAGCAAATGGATAAATGCGTAAATAAAACCAACAAGATGGTGGACACCAAGCCCTGTCTGTCACTTCCAGCACAGCCTGGAAGGTCTTCTTTGCTCACACACAGGATTCACTCCATCTGTGCACCTCTGGCTTGTTGTTTCCCATCTTGTTTCCTCATGCCCTGAGATGCTGGAGGTAAGACCCATGTCTTCTGAGCCTTTGCCAGGAGCTCCAGTGTTTATCTGTAATGTTCCTGGTAATAGCACCCAGCAGGATGAGCCTGTGAATCTAAAAAGTCATTTCCTGTCCCCTAGGCTTCCCCTAAAGCCGGCCTACAAGAAACCACTTCAGACTGACTTTCACTGACCTCATTAGAATCCATAGCCCTCTCATGAGTCATTTTTGTTTCCTTAACCATGACAAAATACTTACAGAAAAGTTTACAAGATGAGTCAGTGGATAAAAGCCACCAGTCCTAAGAACATGAGTTCAACCCCAAGTACTCAGAGACTTACATAGTAGAAGGAGAGAATAAACTGTGTGCGTCTCACACACACACACACACACACACACACACACACAGGCACACACACACATGCATACACGCACATACACTAAATAAACAAATGCAAAAGAATCACAGCTTAGAGAAAGAGCATTTATTTTGGCTCATGGTTTTAGAGGTGTCAGTCCTTGGCCAGCCAACACCACTACAATGAGCCTGTGTTGAGGCAGAACACTATAGTAACCCTAGCTACTGAGAGAGGAGGCTACTCATCTCATTGGAAGCAAAGACAAACAGGAGAAAGATTCGGGGAACAGACCCTTCAAACGAGTGTCTACAACTGCCTACTTCCTCCCATCAGAACCCACCTCCCATAGTTTCTCCTGCTCCCAACAGTTCATTCAGATACTTGTGTCCCTTGATGGATTAACCCTCTGATGATGTTAGAGTATGAGTGATCCAATCACTTTTCAACAGAGCCACCGGCTATGGACCAACTCTTCAGCATGTGAGCTTTGGGAGACCTTTTATAGCAAGTCACAGTGTCTCCTTCTAGAAGTCCTGCTTTGCTGGCCCTGGATATAGGTAAGGGTGTTCCCACACTCCATTCATAAAGGAAAAAAAAAGAGGAAAATTCTAATGTCTGCATAGAATACAGTTTCCAGCTTTGTAGCCCAAGGTTGTTTGGAAATGGAGTAATTCTGGTGCTGAGAAGCTAAGAACCTTATCTGCCTCCTTGGCTGCAATATGGAAAAAGACAAGCAAGAACATCGAATCACCCACCTTTGAGACCTAGACTCCTTTCTCTCATTCTGCTACTTTAAAAGAATGTTCCCCAAATACCTCCATGTGGACAGCACCGTCCTACAGAGTGGGGTCCTAGGTTGAACGAAGAAAAGAAGCTGCTCTGAGCATCCATGTTGGCTTCGCTCTCTGGGCGAGGGTGCAGTGTCCAGCTGTCTTGCATTCCTGTTGAATGCCTGTCCCCCCATGATCCTCTGCGTCCTTTCAAATTCTTTTTTTTTCTGTTATGTCTTATCTGATATTTTTTATTCGATATATTCTTTATTTACATTTCAAATGATTTCCCCTTTCCCAGATCCCCCCTCCCCAAAAGTCCCATAAGCCCTCTCCCCTCCCCGTGTTCCTCAATCAACCCCCTCCCACTTCCCTGTCCTGGTAATCCCCTACACTGATGCATTGAGCCTTTCCAGGACCAGGGGACTCTCCTTCCTTCTTCTTGGGCATCATTTGATATGTGAATTTTGTCTTGGGTATTCCAAGCTTCTGGGCTAATATTCACTTATCAGTGAGTGCATACCATGTGTGTTCTTTTGTGATTGGGTTACCTCACTCAGGATGATATTCTCCAACTCCATCCATGAATTTCATGAATTCATTATTTTTAATAGGTGAATAGTACTCCATAGTGTAAATATACCCACATTTTCTGTATCAATTACTCTGTTGAGAGACATCTGGGTTCTTTCCAGTTTCTGGCTATTATAAATAGGGCTGCTGTGAACATAGTGGAGCATGTGTCATTATTACATGCTGGGGAATCCTCTGGGTATATGCCCAGGAGTGGTATATTAGGGTCCTCCAGTAGTATCATGCCCAGTTTTCTGAGGAACCACCACACTGATTTCCAGAGTGGTTGTACCAGTCCTCTCAAATTCTAAGTCAATGGTTCTCAGCCTTCCCAATGCTGTGACCCTTTATAACAGTTCATGCTGTGCTGACCCCCAACCATAGAATATTTTTGTTGCTACTTCATAACTGTAATTTTGCTACCATTATGAATCAGAGTGTAAATATCTGATATGCAGGATATCTGATATATGACTCCCAAAGGGGTCAAGACCCACAGGTTGAGAAAAATGGCTCTAAGCTGGTATAAACTCTCCTTCTATAAGCTGTCATTATCGGGTATTTAATCATAACAGTGAGGAAAATAATAAACATGGGTACTAAGGACTTCACAAAATGAGTCTTGCAAAAAAAAAAATAAACCAATTCAACCTCTGAATCATGTCAGAGCAAGAACTTCTCTCTCTGTAATAGAGGAGGCACTCATTAATCTTTATTGAGGGAATCAATATGCAAATATCCACCATTTTATTACCAACGTCATTATCTCTAGCCACTGGAAATCTTTAGCAGTCACGTCTGCACGTCCACAGGTTACTGAGAGCTGATATCAACGATGATGCCCTGGAAATGCGTAATGCTTCCAAGGGCCACTTGAGTAATTGGACGAGATTATATGAAACTCTGTGCAATTTTAGTGGTGGGTCTATTTCATTGTGTTTTGCTAATATAAAAGTCAGTCATCGATAAATGGGATTTATGTTAATCGCCAAATATTTGCAATGCTTGTTTCGGTTCTAGTCCAAAGGAACGCGGGGGGTTTAAGTACCGGGCTGGAAACAGGAGTTCAGTAACGTAGAATGAAAATAGGCAGAACTGAATGCAACAAAGAGGAGCACACGTGCTAACCATGGGAGCCGTTGCAACTGCCTAGTGTAGCATAAAATTGTATTTTCTATTGTGTGCAGCCCCACAGTGATGAGACCAATGCCTCCGAGGCTGACTTACGCCAGTTTAGAAGACAAAAGAGTGTGCCTTAAATAAAATGCCAACATTTCCACGTGCGCCAGCTGTAGAGCACAGTAGTCCACCACATTGTTTGGCGTCTTCACCACGAGTTCTGATGTATTCAGGGTAATGTTTTTTTTAAGTTTTACTTATTTATGTTATGTATATGAGTACACCGTAGCTGTACTGATGTTTGTGAGCCATCATGTGGTTGCTGGGGATAGAAGTCAGGACCTCTGTTCATTCCGGCCAGCCCCACTCACTCTGGTCTAAAGATTTATTTATTATAATATCTAAGTACACTGTCGCTGTTTTCAGACACTCCAGAAGAGGACGTCAGATCTCATTACAGATGGTTGTGAGCCACCATGTGGTTGCTGGGATTTGAACTCAGGACCTCGGGAAGAGCAGTCAGTGCTCTTAACCGCTGAGCCATCTCTCCAACCCCTCAGGGTACTTCTTACAGCCAATGCCAGAAAAGCCTGTAGCGCCACAGAAACATGACTTAGTACAGGCTGTGGTTGAGGTGTGTGATGCAGACACCAAGGTCTCCACCCTGGTGAGAAGAACACAGAAGATCTGCTGGGGTGCTCATCTCCCGGGCCCCCTTGCCTCCTTCAAAGACCTCATTTCTGATCCACTGAGTGAGTGTCTTGCCGTAACAGGCTCTAGAATGGTGGATAAAGGAGGCGGCTCTCTGGATTTGAATCCAGGCTTCACCACCTATAGACAGTGGGATTGAGGAAAACTCCTGATGTATAAAATGTGGATGGCTTTAATGCCTATTTTGTTGGCGTGTGGTGAAAATTCTACAAGTAAAATGTGGGCAGAGCTCTTAACGCAATGCCTGATGTATCTGCCGGATGTATCTAAGCATTTGGTGACATTAGTGGTCACGAGCCGTAGCATATCTGTGGATGGAAGGACTGTTTGGGAGCGTGTGTGCATGTGCCTGCGCGTGTGTGTGAAACAATATGAGTGCATGGTAGAAGTCAAACTAATCAAAGTCTCTCTCCCGCTTAGATGAAGAGTATCATTTATCCATAATGGTTCCATTGTTTAAGTTGGCATTCTGTTGAGAATTTGATGTAAAGATATAGATATATAAAGATAGATGATGGATAGATGGATAGATAGATAGATAGATAGATAGATAGATAGATAGAATTATAACTTTGCTTTTTATCACACAGATTGTAAAACATGAATTGATCTTCTTTCTTGAATAAAATTATCATGTTTGTTCCATGATCCTATTTCCTGAATGCTCCTAGGATGTGTAGGGAAAGTGACCCCACAGTGTGTACACTACCTATGTCCCTGGGACTGCTGTCTGCCTGTGGCTCTTGGACTGCTGCCTGCCTGTGTCTGTCCCTTGGGCTGCTATCTGCCTGTGTCTGTCCCTTGGGCTGCTGTCTGCCTGTGTCTGTCCCTTGGACTGCTGTCTGCCTGTGTCTGTCCCTTGGACTGCTGTCCGCTTGTGCCTCTACTGCCGCTGGCTCCTCTGCTGTCACTTGTCACTGCTGATAATTGCTCCTTCACAGAACAGTCAGTGGCTGGGATCAAGTATGCATCCTCATTCCTTCCTCCTTTGAGTAAAGAACAATTGCGTCTCTATGGAGCATTCCCTTTGAACTCGGCATAAAGTTCTGTGGTCTGAATGGCTGGCGTTCCTAGAAATGTGGTCCTGGAGAAGAACCATGTGATGTAAATTCATGAGCAGTTACCTACTTGACAAAAACAAAAACAAAAAAACTAAGACACTCAAGTCATAGACTAACTATTCTTTCTTTAAGTGATTAGGCTTCCAGAAAGTTCTAGAAAACTGACCATGAACCCAGAAACTAATCAGGGCAAAGGAAACAAAGCTAGAGATACTATTTTTTTTTCTCTTCATCTAAGGTACTCATACCTTAGATGAAGTTCTCTGGGGAAACCCATTGCTATCTGCCTGTGTCTCCTGGACTGCTGTCTGACTATGTCTCTTGGACTGCTGTCTGCCTGTGTCTGTCTCTTGGACTGCTGTCTGTCTATGGCTCTTGGACTGCTGTCTTTCTGTTTCTGTCCCTTGGACTCACAGCTGAAAGGTGGCTCAGCCACCAACTCTAACAGGATTTGGATCCTCTCACAGCGGGGAGCTACAGACACCTGTAACTCCACCACCAAGGAATCCGATGCCCTCGTCTGGCCTCCATGGACACATACACACATAAATAAAGTAAAATAAATTTAAATTCCTATCAACACTGAATGTTGCCATGCCAGGAGCATCCGAATGAGCTCTGAGTCTGTTGGGACCATTAAAACTGGAGACCCGTGGGCTCAAATGAGTCAAGGTGAAAGGCGTATTAAGGTGGATTTTCCCCTCTGAATGCAAGTCAAACCCTGGGCAAACTATTCGGCAAAATGCCAGATATTACAGTCTGTGCAGATTCTCTCCTGCACACACCTTTTAATTATTTTAATTTTTTAACAACCTTTCAAAATTATAAGAATTTTAACCCAAGGGACCATACTAAATTGATGCAGTCTGGCCTACAGCTGTTGTTGGTTGGTCCAAGCCTTACTTAGACCTCTAAGATCTGAGCCCTGAGCCCCACAATGGTGGTGCACCACTTTAATCCCAGCACTCGGGAGGCAGAGGCCGTTGGATCTCAAGTTTGAGGCTAGCCAAGGTTACACGGAGACACCTGGTCTAGCGGGTAAAGCTGGGTGTGTGAGTCCTGATTTGCTGCCATCAGCTGTATGAGGCGTATGAGCAGGAATGAGGAAAGTGAGCGTGCCAAGCCTCAGGCTCCTTACGTGTAGAATGAGAATCCGGCATCCGCATTGCAGTATTATTATCTGGGCTTTCTCCCGGGGCACATCCATGCCGGTTGGAATAGACACCTTGCGAGTCCCCAGTGAGTCCCCACCACAGCTCTTGCCTTTTCCATGTACTTCAAAAGCCATTTCAGTGTGAAAGGTAGGACTGATGTGGGAGTTGGACCCATTCCAGGGAGGCCTGGAGGAACAAGGCCACCTTAGTGGGAGTTACCTGAATGTCTCTCCAGACAACTGGAACAGGGCATGGCTTCCATGAGACTTGCTCTTTTGCCATAGGATACCACACTTCCATGGTCCTCTGTTACAATATGGTACCTTGAGGAGATGGGCTAATATCCACTTATCAGTGAGTGCCTACCATGTGTGTTCTTTTGTGACTGGGTCACCTCACTCAGGATGATATTTTCCAGTTCCACCCATTTGCCTAAGAATTTCATGAAATTCGTTGTTTCTAATAGCTGAGTAGTATTCCATGGTGTATATATACCACATTTTCTGTATCCATTCCTCCATTGAGGGACATCTGGGTTCTTCCCAGCTTCTGGCTATTATAAATAGGGCTACTATGAACATAATGGAGCATGTGTTCTTATTATATGCCAGGGAATCCTCTGGGTATATGCCCAGGAGTGGTATAGCGGGATCCTCCGGAAGTGTCATGTCCAGTTTTCTGAGGAACCTCCAGACTGATTTCCAGAGTGGTTGTACCAGCTTGCAATCCCACCAGCAATGGAGGAGTGTTCCTCTTTCTCCACATCCTCGCCAGCACCTGCTGTCTGTCTCCTGAGTTTTTGATCTTAGCCATTCTGACTGGTGAGAGGTGAAATCTTAAGGTTGTTTTGACTTGCATTTCCCTGATGGCTAAGGATGTTTAACATTTCTTTAGGTGCTTCTCAGCCATTCAGTATTCCTCAGGTGAAAATTCCTTGTTTAGCTCTGTACCCCATTTTTTTTAAAGATTTATTTATTATTATAAATAAGTATACTGTAGCTGTCTTCAGACACTCCAGAAGAGGGCATCAGATCTCCTTACAGATGGTTGTGAGCCACCGTGTGGTTGCTGGGATTTGAACTCAGGACCTTCGGAAGAGCAGTCAGTGCTCTTAACCACTGAGCCATCTCTCCAGCCCCTGTACCCCATTTTTTAATAGGGTTATTTAGCTCTCTGGAGATGGATGTGGGGACAACTGGCCAGCCTCAGTATACTGCTGCATTAACTTGTTTAAAAAATTAGCTCCTCTCTGAACTCGGCCCAAGGGGAAAGTCCACAGCAGTGATATCATTGCCCAGAAGACAGTCTGTAGAAAAGTCAGAATGAATACAAAATGAGGCCTGAGGGGAGGCGCCAACAGGAAGACAGAAAACAGGCGTGACGGCTGCACTGTAGCTTTGGCTGTTCTGAGGTCGCTTCTCTACTCCTAGGCGCTGGCACCAGCTCCTCCCATTGTTGTGTGGGAAACATGCGGACTTTTCTAACCCCTAATCAAGGCGGCCATAGCTGTCTCTACAGCCTTTCCAGACTTCATCCCGAGCAGTCTTTGCTGGCTGACAGGGGCCAGCTTGTCTTTCCAATCTCCTGGGCTTGGGGTGAGAAGCAAGTGGATTTGTGTTTCACTTTTGGTTTTTGTGCAGCCTGAGAAATGGGCAGGGGTGTGCACGAAGCCTGAACCCATAGTGAAAGCGGCTGTCTAAGTCCCTTCCTGGCCATGGAGGTCCCGGTGGTGTGACTGCCCTCAAAGTCCCAGCCTTCGTTGCCTCACACTTTAAAAATATTCCTAATCACCTAGTTATGCATGGTTAAGCAATATCATTAACGGTTATCTGTTTCTAACTTTCATGGGTAGAATCATATGAGTTTTATTTATATATAGCTGGTATCTTTGAATATCAGATCTTATAAGGTACTGTCTTAGTTTGGGTTTTATTGCTGTGAAAGGACACCATGACCAAGGCAAGTCTTATAAAGGACAACATTTAATTGGGGCTGGCTTACAGTTTTAGAGGTTCAGTCCATTATCATGGCAGTGTACAGGCAGTTTGGGTGCTGGAGAAGGAGCTAAGAGTTCTACATCTTGACCTAAAGAATGCAGCCAGGAAGAGACTATTTTCTGTAAAGAGGAGGGTCTCTTGTCCACACCGGGAGGAGCTTGAGCACTCAAAGCCCACTCCCAGGGACAAAACTTCCTCCCAAAAGGCCACACCCACTCCAGCAAGGCCACACCTCCTAATAGTACCACTTCCCATGAGCCAGGAATATTCAAACCACCACCACAGGTACCTGTTGAAGCCTGACCCAGGCCTGGTTGACTTTCATGGCCATACAGAGTTCTGCCGTTTAAACAAACGCTGGTTACTTTCCCTCTCAACGGTTAACAGATATTTGAGTTATTTCCACCTTGGGGGCAATCGGAAACGCTGCTGCTATGTGGCCTTTCTAATCTCATATCCTGATGTTCTCAGCTTCCATTTCTCGGTTTTCCCAGGCGGGAAATTGCGGCAGGAAAAGTCTGTGTATCCTCACGTATGCTAAGCATCTCAGAGTCTCGTTTATTCTGTACCTGTGCTTTTCTGGCAATGGCCTCTACTCAACTCACACAATAAGAACAAAGAACGCTGTGTTTTGTTTTTGTTTTTTTCAAAATTTTAAAATCACCCATGGTCTTAGTCAGGGTTTCTATTGCTGCAGTGAAACACCATGACCAAAAGCAAGTTGGGAAGGAAAGGGTTTATTTGGCTTCCATATGGCTATCCATCACAAAAGGAAGTCAGGACAGGCACTCACACAGAGCAGGAACCTGGAGGCAGGAGCTGATGCAGAGGCCACAGAGAGATGCTGCTTACTACTGGCTTGCTTCTCATGACTTGCTCAGCCTGATTTCAGTGTTGTGGATGGTCCTGGTGCTGTTCTTTTTTTTTTTTTTTTTTTTTGGTTTTTCGAGACAGGGTTTCTCTGTGTAGCCCTGGCTGTTCTGGAACTCACTTTGTAGACCAGGCTGGCCTCGAACTCAGAAATCCACCTGCCTCTGCCTCCCAAGTGCTGGAATTAAAGGCATGCGCCACCATCACCTGGCCCTGGTGCTGTTCTTGTGAACCAATCCCCCAATGAATAAAGGAGCCAATCACTGGGTGAGTAGGTGGGACTTCCAGGTTGGACAGAAGGAGAGAGGAAACAGGAGAGAGTTCTCTTTGGAACTAGGACAGCAGAGGGGTAAGATGTAGCTGCTAGAGTTTCCTAGTATCATGGTGGATCCACAAGGATTCGCCACCAGAGGGATCAGATTTTAATAAGGCTTACAAGATTAGGTTTTAGTTGTTGCGCCCAGAGACTGAGTTACTTAGTTTCTGAACTAAGTTTGTGTTGTGTTTTCCTTTACACAGCAGCTCGTCTGGGTTCAAGAGAGAAAGGTACGGCAGCCAAGTGTGGGTTTGCCAGAGGTGCTCCACAAAGGCCGTGGGGGATGTGAAGCATGGGGTTGGCGTCGTGGTGGCTTGCCCGTGGGAACCTAGCAAGCTGGGTGGAGAGGTTGTGGAGTTCAGAGTCAGAATTTCCACCAGATAAAAACAGGTCGGCCATTGCCTGCCCGTGCATGGCTAGCTGGGGCAGAGGCACAAAGCACAGGAATGTGCTGGTTCTGCTTTTTAAATAGTTCCCACAACAACTCAGAACAGTTGGCCCAGGGATGGCCCCACCCATGAGCTGGGTCCTCCCCCATCCGTCACGAACTAAGAAAGTGCCTGATAGCTGCATCTTATGGCAGCACTTTCTCAACTGAAGTTTCCTCCTCTCCGAGGACTCTAGCTTTTGTCAAGCTGAAATAAGACGAGCTACCACAACCGACCGCTTATTAATTTGACACACAAGCACATGGATATTAAGCCACAGTCCTCCCTTTGTCTGTCCCCAGGATCTCACATTAAAATTGGATTCTTTACGAATTCAAACACATTAACATTTCAGTTCCTTTTAAATAGCCAATGTCTTTTTAAATCCAAAGTCTTTAAAAAAAAATAAAAATCGAAGCCTTTCAGCTCTGGGCTCCCATAAAAATCAAAATTAAATTAAATACATGTTTCAAGAGGGAGGAACCAGGAGGCAGCCACAGTCTGAACAATGCAAAACCAAGCTCCAACAGTGTCAATCACTCAGTGTCCAATTATCTGGAATTCATTCACAATCTTCTGGGCTTCTCCAAAGAGTTTGAGTCACTTCTCCGGCTCTGCCCTCTGTAGCACACACAGCTGGTCTTCTGTGTTCTAGCTGCTGCCCTCTCTGTGTTCTGCTGCTGTTCTGGGTGGTTGTCCCATGGCACTGGCATCTCCAAAAATGTTGGGGTCCCTTGCTGCAGCTGGGCTTCACTTTCACCAATAGCCTCTCACAGGCTCTCATCGTGGTGTTAAGCGTCAACTTTTATGCATACCCCCCCCCTTCCATCCTGGGTCTTCAACTGCTACCGAAGCTGCATCTTTACCAATGACCTCTCCTGGCTTCTCACAATGCCAAGCCTCAGCTGCTTGCCAAGACCCTGCTTCTGCCTTCAAAACCAACACCACCTAGGTGACTCCACCAAGTTCAGCCGGCAGCTCGAGGTCCAACCTTGGCAACCTCTGGAACACAGCTTCTGTGTGCTGATTCTTAGGAAACCCTTCCCAGGAGACTTCTGGCCTCTTCTTAATCACCTCTCATTTCTTAGTTCTAGCTAGCCAGCACCAATTGTCCCAAGTAATGCAAAGGTTTCACTTCTGTGGTGCTGGTCTCCGGTTAATCACAGCTGACTCTTCAGCTCCAGCTAACCAGAACTAGAGAATCTTAATTCAAAATAGCAAATGTCCCTGATAGTCTTTAAATGTCCCTCCGAAACTACTCAAGCTAAACCTCCATCTTCTATACTGCTCTCAAGGTTATTATCTTCAAACTTCCTAAAGAAGAGACCACTGTGGGCTTTCAACACTAAATGGCTCTTCTAGCCCAAGGTTCCAAAGTCCTTCCACAGTCCTCCCCAAGACATGATCAGGTCTGTCAAAGCAATACCCCCAATGTGCTGGTACTAACCTGTCTTCTTTAGGGTTTGTATTACTAAATGAAACGCCATGACTTAAAAGCAAGTTGTGGGGTATGGTGGTTTGAATATGTTTGGCACAAGGAGTAGCACTGTTGGGAGGTGTGGCCTTGTTAGAGTGGGTGTGGCCTTGTTAGAGAGGGGTGTGGCCTTGTTAGAGGGGTGTGGCCGTGTTAGAGGGGTGTGGCCGTGTTAGAGGAATTGTGTCGCTGTAGGGATGGATTTTGAGAACTTCCTCCTAGCTGCCTGAGGATTTCAGACTGCCTTTGGATCAAGTTTTAGAACTTTCGTCGTCTTCTGTACCATATTTGCCTGGATGCTGCCATGCTTCCTGCCATGATGATACTGGACTGAACCTCTGACCCTGTAAGCCAGCCCCAATTAAATGTTTCCTTTATAAGAGCTGCCTTGGTCATGGTGTCTCTTTACAGCAATAGAAACCCTAAGGCAGGGAGAAAAGGGTTTATTTGGCTTACTCTCCTATTATATCATAGTACGCAGCATCATTAATTCAACAAATTTAATATGTATCCATGGTGCTAGGTGCTGGGCTTGCAGTAATGCAAAAAAAAAAAAAAAATAAACAAATGTTTCTAACTTTAATCAATTGGTAATATTAGTAAGAGATAATTACAAGTAATATAATTTTGTTTTTTTTAATTATTTGTTTTAAGAGAGTGTTTTATAAAGTTGAGGATTATCTTGAACTTCTGATCCTGCCACCTCTGCTTCCCAAGTGCGGGGATTACAAGTGTGTTCAGGAATCCTGGTTTACGGATGCTGGGGAGGAAACCCAGGGCCTCATGTGTGCTAGACAAGCACATTGCCAACCGAGCTACAATAGCGCCTTATTAAAAATATACCAGACGTGACCAGCTGTGTGGGCTCATACCTATAATCCCCAAACCCTAGACACTGAGGCAGGAAAAGCTTGAGTCTGAGGCCAGCCAAGGCTACATGGTAGGAATATCTCAAATCTTGTCCTCAAAAAGTGAGTTAAGTTTTCCAGATACAGAATATATAAAGAACTCCCGTAGTTTAAAGAAGTAACAAAAATTAGAGCACAGCCAGGCCTTAAAAATGGGCAAACTGGGTCTGTGGCTCAGTGGGGAAGAGGCTTACCTGATATCGTGTGATCCTAGGATCAGTGCCTAGCACTACAAAAACAAACAAACAAAACCCTAAACCTAAAATCAGGCCAAGGGCTTAGACAACTACTCTCCAAAGAAGGTATACAAACACTCACAAGCACAGAAAAATATCATCATCTCCGCTAGTCATCAGGGGAAATCAAACAAAAACTAGAGCTGTCAAATCACTAACGGTTAGGATGACTGTGAATGAAGAAATAGATTAAGAAGTAATCATGAGGGTGACGGGAAACGGGAACCTGTGAGCACTGTTAGTCAGACTGTGAAACGTTACCGCTGCTGTGGGGGACAAAATGGCAGCTCCTCAAAAAACACACTCACCACACGACCGACCAAGCATTCCACTTCTAGTGTGGTCTCCAAGAGCTAAAAGTGGGATCTTGAAGAGGTATGTGTATGCCTTTGTGTGATGGCTTGAATATGCTTGGCCCAGGGAGTGGCACTCTTAGGAGGCGTGGCCTTGTTGGAGTAGGTGTGGCCTTGTTGGAGGGTCATTCTGGGCATGGGCTTTGAGACTCTCCTCCTAGCCAATCAGAGCCAGTTCTTCTCCTGTTGGCTTTGGAACAAGATGTAGACTTCGCAGGTCCTCCAGCGCCATGTCTGCCTGGATCCTGTCATGCTTCTGCCTTGATAATGGACTGACCCTCTGAGAAATGTAAGCCAGCCAGCCTCAGTTAAATGCTGTCTTCTGTTCATGGTGTCTCTTCATGGCAATGTAACCCTAACTAGGACACTATGGTTATGGTACTCCTCACAGCCGCCAAAGGGTGGAAGAAACCCAATGTTTCAAGGGATTCAAGCACGAGCACAGTCTGGTGTATACATATGATGTATTGTTACTCAGCCATGAAAAAAAAAACATAGCCTGACTCATATGAGTGAATCTTGAGGACAATATACCAAGTGAGCTAAGCCAGCCCCTAGAAGGCAAATATTGTATGGCTCTACTTAATATGAATAGTCAATATTTCAAAGATAGAGAGTGGATAGAATGAGGTCTTCCTGAGGATAGTGGAGAGGGAGAGGTTATTGTTTTGTTGGTGTAGAGTGTCTATTCTTCAGAATGAAGAGGTTTAGAGAAGGGTGGTGGTCGTTGTTACATTGTACATCGAAAATCTACTTAATTTCATTGAGCTGGTACTGCAACAAAGCTCTTAAAGTGGTAAGTGTAACATTTTACTACAGTTGTAAAGACCTTTTAGGATAGATGGAAATGGGTATACAAATTAGATATCATAGCATATAGATAAATGGCAGACATGTATCAGCTAGATAAATAAGATAAGGGGGGAGGGAGCAGTTTTACATTGGGTGACCCAAGGAGGTGTATTAGTTACTCTGTCCTTGCACCCAAATGTCTGATAAGAACTAAGTTAAGGGAGGAAGGGTTTGTTCGGGCTCACAGGTTGAGGGCATAGTCATCAACACTGGTGAAAGGAGAGATGCAAGAGCATCACTAGATGCTCTGGACCACAGACAGGAAGCAAAGGCATGCAGTCTGGTATTTGGCTCACTTCCTCATTTTCTCTTTCTTATTTGGTTTGAGACCCAAGTCCAGGAGATGTTGCCACCGCACTCAGGGTAGGTCCTTCCTAGAAATGCCCTCACTAGCATATCCTTCCAGGTTACTCCAAATCCAGGCATACTGAGGTTTACCCATTATAGAATGCATTCTTGGAAAGGAGATATTTTAGCAAAAGCCTACAGGAAGGAGGATTTGGGGGGTGGCTGACCTGAGCTCTGCACTAGACATACGTCCAGGGTATCACTGTGCTGGAGCAGAGCTAATAAGAACTAAACAAAATCAAATACAGCAGGGGAGATGCAGAGGGAGGAGCACTGTGCAGGGCCAGCCAGTCAGCCCTGCACTGGGGTCTAAATGCGTGGGCATCTGTCTACTCCATGTGCATACACAAATCACAGTGTCTCTGAACTGTAGAGTCTTTGATCACCAAATAACAACACCTGCCCCTACATATCACAAGGGTTTCAGGAAGATCATGTTAGAGAAATTATGTGAATATAAGATGTAGTAAGTCACAGATTACAATATTAATTACATGCAAAGGCATATAACATGATCCCAGCCATCTTCCCTGTATCCCACTGTGTGGTTTGTGAACTTCCTTCTGAGGGGGTCGCCCTGTAGTTTCTTAAGAAAATACTGCTCTGGACCTAATATCAGCCCTGTCTAGCCCAGCTCCACAACCAAGACATCCCTAAGTCCAACAGAGTTTGGAGCCAGTCACACCAGAGTTAAGTTTGATAAAATAGAGAATAAATAGTGTTACCAGACCCTTCATCTTTAGAGAGGTGCTAACTTCTACTATACAGGAGGGACTGGACTTATAATGTCTGACCCCTCGTAGTGCTTGAACGGGACATTCAGTCCAGGAAGACAGCTGGGTTGGACCACATGTCGGAATTTTGAATAGGTGATGTGAGTTTTCACACATGCCCCTTCTGAAGAGACATCTCTGAGACAAAGGTGAATTCTTAATGATCTTTTCCCTGTCGCGACTCCTATACCAGCAGAACAGTCACCCCTGGCATCTCTTGATACTCTGAGAAATGGCCCAAAACAGAGGGCTCTCTGCTTTTGTGGCTGCATTTCAGTCTTTCCCCAGCCATCCCATCACCAGAGCCAAATGGGCTACCACACCTGCAGCACCGATCGTCCACGGCACAGGTCCAGAGGACAGTCCGTCCTAGCAGCAAGCAGGCCCTCAAGTTCTTGATGCGGGCCTCAGATAGTTCCACCCGGCAGATGGGAACTGGGAATTTCTAAACCCTCCGCCTGCCGGCTACTTAATTCAGATAATAGGCCTGCCAGATGGCTACCCCAGTCCTCAAGCCTCAGCTGGGCAGGTCTCCACT
This sequence comes from Apodemus agrarius, assembly GCA_964023405.1. Classification (NCBI taxonomy): domain Eukaryota; kingdom Metazoa; phylum Chordata; class Mammalia; order Rodentia; family Muridae; genus Apodemus; species Apodemus agrarius. The sequence continues at coordinate 37,192,369 of OZ030026.1, forward strand.
ACTCGGGAGACAATCAGCCTTCTGGACACATGGATGCTCCGGAGACCGTTGGAAAGAGCTGGGGATGTGGCAGGGGAAGAGGTCAGGGGATAACCAAGGACAGCAGCAGCAGCCAGCCATTTACCAGAGACCTCACTGCAAGGAAATACACACCCAGACTTAGAACCGAGTGCTGTAAATGCAAAGGAGCAACCTAGGGTCACCCTTCCCGTTGGCCCCCAGGGTCACCCTTACAGCTGGTGTCCCATTGGCCCCTAGGGTCACCCTTACAGCCGGTGTCCCGTTGGCCCCAAGGGTCACCCTTACAGCCGGTGTCCCGTTGGCCCCTAGGGTCACCCTTACAGTGGATGTCCCATTGTCCTGTTGGCCTCTAAGGTCACCCTTATGATGGGGTGTCACCCTTTCAATGGGTTTCCCATTGGCCCTGAGGGTCACCCTTACAACGGCTGTCCCGTTGGCCCCTAGAACTGAGCTGGAACAGAGATGCTGTAAAGCAAAGTGTCTGAGGTGATCTTAGGAAAGCATCGCCCCCTTAGCCAGGAGACAAACTTTGAGAAAGGCTTGGACTACGTGTTTATATCAAGGCTATTTCTACACCTGGGGGAGGGGGGCAGGACACCCCAACAGACAGTCCGTTTACATTACTACTTGTTCTGTTGACTATTTTCGTTTTCATTATCCTAGGCCCTTCCTGTGTTCTCTCCCTTCTGGAATGCCCTCGCTCTGCCCAGCTCTGTCTTCCTCACAGATCACCCCCTCTAGGCAGTCTTCCCAGACTCCCCAAGGCCTCACTTGCCCCCCACTTCTCTGAGAGTTCCTAAGAACCATCCTCTTTGCATTAATCTATGCATGTGACTCTCACACCTCGCGTTCAGTTCGCTGCCAGGCCTGGCACCATACCCGGATGTCCATGCTAATCCTATCTCATTACCTAACCCAGTGCTGAACAGCAGTGGATGCCCGCTGACTCATTAGCATAAGCTGGAACATACAGTCTTTAAAACTAAACTGCCCCGGGTTCGTTGGTGGCGCATGCCTTTAATCCCAGCACTTGGGAGGCAGAGGCAGGTGGATTTCTGAGTTCGAGGCCAGCCTGGTCTACAGAGTGAATTCCAGGACAGCCAGGACTACACAGAGAAACCCTGTCTCGAAAAAACAAAACCCAAAAAAAAAACCAAAAACAAACAAACAAAAAAACACCCTAAATTGGGTAGTACAATCTAGTTGGTAAAAAAAATAAAAAATAAGCTTCCTTTTGAATGAACAATGAGAGGTGAGCTCTAGGGAAAGAAGACATCATTCTGTGCCTTAAAAAAAAAAGTGCAAAATGCCCCGTACTTCAGAGGCAGGCAGGCAGATCTTTGAGTTCAAGGCCTGTCTGGTCTACAGAGTGAGTTCCAGGACAGCCAGGGCTACACACAGAGAAACCCTGTCTCAAAAGAACAAAACAAAACAAAAAGTACAAAAGAAAGGGAGAAATCAGATTCAGGTCGCAAGTTCCTGGTGACATCAGCTTTGGCAGTCCCTCATGGAAAGTGACCTTGCCAGAGCCCTGCTCTCTCATTCGAGTGGAACACTTTCCACTAACGCCATTAGTCCGGCCTGCAGTCTGAGGCAGAGTTGCCTGGGCCAACCCCTCCTGCTTCAGTCCAAATGATGAATCAGCTCCGTCTCCTAATGCCCTCAAGAATTAGAAGAATCAGCAGAGGAAGAGAGAGGCACAGGCCACACCCTCAGACGGACAACAGAAATGACGGAGGCGAAGACCTTCTGTCTCTCTTTCCATGGCTGGGAAGTTTTTCCATGAGAAACATTTTTTCTTCTGTCACAACCATGGATTTTTTAAGATTTCCTCTCGTTAGCTTCAGCTCAGAGGAAACTTCTCGCTTCCAACCTCCAACCACATACTAAACACAGTTTCCTTCCAAGGGCTGCTTCACTGGTGGTTTTTATTTTTTTATTTTTTATTTTTTCGTCTTCAACTCACAGCTAAATTGTTGCTTGGCACCAACCAAGAAAGCATAGTAACACCCCGGCGTCCCAAAAGCAGCGCAGCAGATCAGAAGTATCCGTATCTACCTCCTGGATTTGGCATGATCAAACGCTATGTGGTGAGATCACATTGGGAATAGTAGAAATGTTAAGTTTAAAAAAAAAAAAAAAAAGACACCTGAAAGGAAGCAAAAGACAGACGTAGCCAAGAAGCAGGCAAATCTGATATTCTCTGAGCTGGAAAACAAGAGTCAAGGGAATTCTATTCTTAGCAGAGGCTCAGCTAGTTCCATTCTCCAGGGGTGGGGTGGGTTGCAAAGAAGGCCACAGCGCCCTCTGTCGGGGACCTGTCAGCATATAGCTAGGGGCTTTTCTTTCTTTGTCTCCTTTTCTCTTTCTCTCTTTTTCTCTCTTTCTCCCTCTCTTTTCTTTCTCTCTTTCCCTCTTTCTTTCTTTTTCTTTTCTTCCTTCCTTCCTTCCTTCCTTCCTTCCTTCCTTCCTTCCTTCCTTTCTTTTCTTTCTTTTTTTTTTCTCCCAGAGTTTCTTTGTTAACAGTCCTGGGCCTCAATCCATAGACCGGGCTAACCAATCAGAGGTGAAAGAAAATAATTTTTATATAACATTAAAATTAGAGAGATGCTTGACCACAGCATTGTCTGAACTGCAAGCAGACATCCAAGCATCCGAGCACACAGTGCACAACACCACTACCCAACAGATCACCTGCCATTGCGTTAACTCTAAAGCTCTCATCCAGAGTTGGATGTTACCAGAGCTCTTTACTTATTCCTGTTCCCAATGGGGCCATTGAATGCATGTCATTCTCTGTTCCCCACTGCCCCACTGAGGACAGGTACCTTCGCCTCTCTGGTGATGGCAGCCCAGGCCCAGCTCTCACTAACCACTCTACTAACACACCTTCCTCTTTCTCCTAGCACCTTGACTCTAGCCCACTGAGGCTGCCTTTGAGTATCTGGCTTCGAGATCTCTAGGATGGCTTTATTTAGGCCACCAACTTTTCGTTTTCTTTTTTTTTTTTTTAAAGATTTATTTATTTTATGTATATGAGTATATTGTAACTGTCTTCAGACACACCAGAAGAGGGCATCTGATCTCACTACAGATGGTTGTGAGCCACCATGTGGTTGCTGGGACTTGAACTCAGGACCTCTGGAAGAGCAGTCAGTGCTCTCAACCGCTGAGCCATCTCTCCAGCCCCTTGCGGTGATTTCTTAAGTCAGCAATTAGGACACGCACAGATACTGCACAACTCATTCATCTACAGCTCAGGTTCCCAGTGTCTGAAGTGAGACACCCATATCCGCTTCAGTAGGGTATGCGTGAGGACTAAATGCAATAACTAGAAAGTAACTATTGTGGCTAGAAGACATTAAGTGATAATAAATGGAGCCTACTCTTGGATCATAAAGAAAATTCTTCTGGAAGCTCAAGATGCCCACGTGGCAGCTGTGGGTCAGGACGCGCTGAGCAGGCCGTGGAGCAGCGGAAGAAGTGGGTGGAAAAGAAAGGCTTTGGCTGCACCCCAGTTTGTTTCTCCCGGGCACACGGAGGGCAGTGCAGCAGTCTTCCCTGCTCTGGGGTGTTTGTGCCTGCCCGTTCTGAGCACCCCAACCCATTCACAGCACTTTGGTCCCTTCCTCAGTCACCGAGTCCTTCACTGTAACCATGAGATACTCAAAGGGGTCAGAGATATGAGTTCCCCCTCACTTCACTTACAAACTAAATACAGCCCACACATTAGCTTCTGAGCCTGTGGCATAATCTCTGGTTCTTAGGCAATACCAAGCATAAAACTGCTTTCTCTATATTTCATTGAATCAAGAATATTATGAAAGACTTTGAGCAAATAACTCTTCTTAGTTCCCTCATCTACTAAACAGGGACAGAATGACCCCGACCTATGGGGTTGTTATGAGTGTTAGATGACTTCTGCGTACAAAGTGGGGTCCAATACTCAGTATATTAGACATGGGCATCCCTACTGAGGTTAATTTTGATTTGAGGGAAAGAAGAGGAGGAGACAGGTAAGGAAGCCACCAACTTGGAAGATCTGATGGGCCGGATCATAATCTTCGATTTCCTTTGTGACAGTTTCCTTACAGAGCTTCAGGAGAAACTAGTCCGCGCGTGTGGTGGTTTGAATGGGAGTGGCCCCTCTAGAATCTTATTTGACTGCGTAGGAAGTGGCACTCTTAGGAGGCGTGGCCTTGATGGAGGAAGCATGTGACTAGGTGGTGAGCTTTGGGGTTTCAGATGCTCAAGGCAAGCCCAGTGCCTCCCTGCTGCCTGCAGATTCGGATACAGAACTCTCAGCTCCTTCTCCAGCACCATGTCTGCCTGCGTGCTGCCATGCTTCCTGCCGTGATGATAACAGACTAAACCTCTTAACTGTGAGCCAGCCCCAATCCAATGCTTTTCTTTATGAGAGTTGTGGTCATGGTGTCCCTTCACAACAATAAAACCCTAACTGTATGGAGTGCATATTGTATACACCAGGCACCTTTCTGGGAACCTGAAATATCAGGGTAAACAAGGTCTGTTCTCTGAACTAAGGTAGAAGAGACTTGAGCGAGACCTCATGTCTTGGGGTTTCTATTGCTGTGAAGAGACACCATGACCACAGCATCTCTGAGAAAGAAAAACATTTCATTGGTGCTGGCTTAAAGTTCCATTATCTTCACGGCAGGGAGTATGGTGGCAGACAGGCAGACATAGTGCTGGAGAGGTGGCTAAGAGTTCTGCCTATGCAGAAGGTCTTCCTGTGATTGTGAGCCACGGAGCCTGGGCTTGAGCTTCTGAGACCTTAAAGCCCATTCTCTAGTGACACACTTCCTCTAGTAAAGCCACACCCACTGCAACAAGGAGACACCTACTGCAACAAGGCCACACCCACTGCAACAAAGCCACACCCACTGCAACAAGGAGACACCTATTGCAATAAGGCCACACCTACTGCAACAGGCCACACCTACTGCAACAAGGCCACACCCACTGCAACAAGGCCATGTCCCCTAATAGTGCCACTCTGCGTGGGCCAAGCATTCAAACACAGTATCTGAGGGCTGTTCCTACTCAAACTACCACACTCTATATAAAGAATATAGAGAACACAATGAGGGGTGTCTGTGGGAAAGGCTGTGCCTGATCTGGGGTGTGCGTAGGGTATCAGGGAGGTCATCTGGGAGGAAATGACATCATCTGGCCAAGCATTTTCCCAGATGAAGTGATGGGGGTGTGACGAGGTTGGGAGGGGAATGGCCCTCTGGAGGTGTGAGATGACCTACAAGCATCATATAAAGGAGCTGTGGTATCAAAGAGAGCATGAGGACAGGGGCCAGGTCTAGAAAGTGGAGCTGGGTCTAGAAGGTAGAGCTGGGTCTAGAAGGTGGAGCTGGGTCTAGAAAGTGGAGTTGGGTCTAGAGGGTGGAGCCAGGTCTAGAGGGTGGAGCCAGGTCTAGAGGGTGGAGCCAGGTCTAAAGGGTGGAGGATACAAGGAGTCTACAAGGTAGAGCCGGGTCTAGAATATGGGGCCAGGCAGGTCTAGAGGATGAACCCAGGTCTAGAGGGTGGAGCTAGATCTAGAAGGTGGAGCCAAGTCTAGAAGGTGGGGCCAGATCTAAGAGGTAGATCTGGGTCTAGAAATGAACCTATGAAAGATGTAGTTGCTGAACCAAATGTCCCTTTAACAGACTGACTCAGCTCCGAGCTAAGTCAGTTTTAGCTGAGTCTGATTGTAGCTTAGTAGTGACAATGGGAGCCGCAGGCAGGCTTGAAGTGGGGCAGTTTCGTAACGTTTGCACGACAGCAGCAGTCGCTCTCTGGAACTAGTTGAAGAGGAACAGTATGGCATTCAAAATAATGGTTTGGAAAATCATTGCAATGGTTTTGGTGACAGATGGTGGGAGGGAGCGCCGTGGCGGTGGGGAGCAGGAGTCATCAGGTACAGGTCTGTTGGGATGATGGCCCTGTAGAAGCCACGGTGGGGGAGGGGTGTTCTAGGTTGGATGAATGACAGTAACATCCATTAAATCAAGAAATACAGGAATCCCCCTTTTGAAAGGCGGGTGATGAACTCAACTTCACATATGTTGATATGTTCGCATACAGTGATGGCCAGTGGGATTTCTGTGTGGTCAGATGCAGTTGGCAGTTAGATAGGACTCTGGGGTTTCGGATGAAGGCTTGAGTTTTAAGAATCATCTGTCCTTGGTTGGTCTAGCTAAAATCATGGGAGAGGACGAGACGTCACAAGGCCAGGGGGGAGAAGATGGGCAAGAGCCCAAACGCAGAAGAAGTTGAACAAGTCTAGAAAGGAAACCGAGTATCAGCCGACAAGAGAAGGGCCGAGAAGTGTGGGGTCCCAGAAGCTCAGGATCTGAGTTTCTCAGAGGCGGGAGGGAGCCATGCCACTCAACGCAACAGTGACATCGAAGGAGCCAAGGCTTGGGCTTGACACAATTCAGGTCACAGGCGTGTCCAGGGAGGATATCTTCAGAGAAGGGACGGGGTGGCATTAGCCCGAGATAACTCGCTTAAAGGATGAAAACGTCATTCTGGCTCAGGGGTCTGGAGGTTCCAGTCCAGGATCAGATGGCTGGACTGTAAAGAGAGACACCACACAGGGACGGAGGACACAGCGGAGGAAAATGGCTAGCCGGAAGGGCTGAGAGCGCAGGGAGACATCGGTGAGCCAGAGACAGGATGTATCCCTAAGGGCATCCCCTCAAGGGGCCCCTCCTTTCGATGAGGCACCCCCACTTTCACTTCCATCACCTCTCAATAGCAAATTAATTATAAACCCATCGACGGATAATCATGAATGGTATCAGAGGCCTCACGGTCCGATCAGTTCCCTAAATCCCACCACGTGAGGACCTGTCTTTGTCCACCTACCATGAATGGTACCATATCTTGGGATGGGATCCAGACTGAGCAAAAAGGAGCCCGTGAGCTGAGCGCATGCGCGTACCACTCCGTTTCTTGACACTGGACGCAGCTGCCCGCAGCTCCAGCCCGTGACTTCTCCACCAGGAGACACTGACTGTACCCTAGAGCTGTGTGCTGAATAAACCCATAGGCCACTTTCCTCAGAGGTTTTTACTATAGAAACAAGAAAAGTAACTAAGACAAAGGATTTAGAGCCCCCAACCGGCAAGAGCACCGAGTTGAAGATGACACAGAAAGCATAATGGGATTTGTTCCTTCAAGAGAAGGATGCGACTGTTTTCTTGGGAGAACCTGGCGGAGGGTAGAGACGTAAGATGGATGTTGGCCGAACAATGTTTGGGTTACTTACTTTAGTATGGAAAGACTTAGAAATGTTAAGTTCCTTGTAAGGAAAAGCCAGAGGGAGGAGGGGTTGAAAGTTCAGGTTGTTGTGACTAATCAGAGTCCGCATTTCCAAACTTCTCTCCTCACTAAAACTTAACCATGTCCCCAGATCAACATCTACTGTCATTTCTAATGCACACATGCTCAGAAGGGTTTTAAAATTAAAAAATTTCTAGCCTTGATTTTTATCTTATTGTATGGATGGTTTGTCTGCATGTATGCCTGTGTAGCATGTGCATGCAGTACCCACAGAGACCAGAAGAGGGTGTCAGATCCCCTCGGAAAGAGAGTTACAGATGCTTAGAAGCCTTGTTGATGCTGGGAAGCGAAGCTGGGTCATTCGGAAGAGCAGGCAGTGCTTTCAACGGCTGAGCCCTTACTCCATACACCAAAAGTGTAAATTTTAAGTCAGACAATGCATATACCTCCAGCAAGGGGACCCTGCCTGGCAAGTGACCATTCTAAAAAGACCATTAGGGCACTGGATGGCAGGCTCTGTACCCTCGTGAGTGTCATAACCACACGTGCTTGCCTCTGCAATCTTTTCCAGGATTTCCCCATGTGTTTTTCTGGCAGCTTTCCAATTATACGTTCAGGTTGTCTTTTCTACCTCTATGGTAGTTTGACCTTTTAAATGTCAACCATCTGGCATAGTGACCCAGGTCTACCATCCCAGAACTTGGGGACTGAAGAAAGCATTCATATCTGTGGATCAAGACAAGCTTTGGTTTCATTTCAAGTTTGAGGACAGTCCAGGCTATGTGAGATCCAGTCTCCAAAAAAAGGGGGGGAGGGGGACTGTTTGTTTGTTTGTTTTTAAACTGCTGCCTACAATTTGGTAGCTTGGACCAAAATCAAGCCCCCCAGTCGTTTTCCTTTCCACCACATAAGCTGACTCGGAAGAATCAGCCATTTCACTTAAGATAATAGTCAGCTCTTTTGGCTTCCAAAACCCAAATTCACAAAGATGTGGACATGTCAGAGTCTGCCAGAACACTGCACGGAAAAGATTGGCTATGAGGCTGGTAGAGGGACACTGGGAAGGGTCAGGAAATCAAACTGCTAAATTCACTCCGTGGGCTCCTATGCTGCAAGAGAGCTTCCGTTCTATAATGTATCACTTTATTTCCATGAAGAAATGTAGTCACAGAAGGGTAGCCATATATCATGCACGCCCCCTCTTTTTTCTTTTTTTTCTTTCTTTCTTTTTTTTTTTTTTTTGCATTTTAGCATCTTTTAAGTTAAAATGCTGCTTACAGCTTACAAGAAGTCATCATAATTTATTAGGCAGAGATTTCCCTATCATCACCATACATAAAATAATGGCATATCTATTATTAACGATGTCTTAAATCCAGCAAAGTATGGTATTTAAAATTTTGATCCTGGAGTTTTCCAAGATTGATACTGCAAATAAATATTCACACTTGGTGCAAAAACTATTATTATGCACCATGTGTTTTATGAATCAATGTCACTGAAACAGAGCTGCCCTGGTAAATCTCAGAGTTCCACACTAACGAAAGGTTCTTTCCCTCCGAACCACCGAGGCCCTCCTCCTGGGCAGTTGTAGAAGTGGGTCTGTAGAACACCCTTTTTACCCACACAGCCAAGAAGCAGGACTTCCAGCATCCTTTCGACCTAAGCTCTGTCTTACCATCATCCGTTTAGTGATTCTCACCCTCGTTTTAATAATGAAGAGGAATGTATTTTTTCCTCTTCAGACACAGTGGGTAACGACCCAGTGGATAAATGGGGTCTTCCTGTTTCCATAGTGCGTCAGCTGTAGATGTTTTGCCCTCGTAGATCTGCAGTTTTCACACTTCTCTTTTGCCTCTGACCATAGCGCCTCACGCACTCAATGAGCTGGAGCTAGGAGTGTGGCCGGTGAACGGGACATCAGAGTCCACCAGAAGAGGGAGTCAGGTCCCCTGGAGCGGTTACAGGCGGTTGTGAGCCTGATCACGGTCCCTTTGAATGAGCAGCAAATGCTCTTAAATGCTGGGCCTTCTCTCCAGCTTCCCCTCCTGTGATTATTCTAACCCACATCTATCCCTGATTTTAATCATTTTTATGCCCTGAAGAGTAAATGGAGCACAGCTATACTCAATAAATCTGTTCTGAAAATAGTTGCAAATTAAGAACAAGAACTTAGGCACAAACATTGGAGAGGAAAATTGGCTTGTACCTTGTTGGCCCTAGATGTTGCCATCTGTCTGGCCAATGGGACACGAAGAGAGGTACTGTGTGAGACCAATAGGAAAATCTCCTTACAAAGGGGCGGGGCTACAAGAGGCGAGGCTACGAGAGGCAGAGCCATGGGGCGGAGCTATGAGAGGTGGAGCTACGAGCGACGTAGCAGGCTTTTCTTCTTTCTCCTTTTCATTGTCTGGAGCTAACTTAGAACGGCTAGGACTTCCACGCTAATATTGAACCAAGAAAGCAAGGATCAGAGCCTGGTGAAAGAGAAATCTGATGCTGTTGAAGCTGGCCCACCAATCCACCAATCCCAAGCAGCTCTCCATCCCGACCTTTTTAAGCGTAGAAATGGAGTCTTGAGTGTTCAAAACATCATCTGGGACATGTCTAAATGCCAGCCAAATACAGTTCCTCACTGATATAGCATAAAAAAGATCTGTTCGGGGTTAGACAGCCGAATAGGAACGCATGCCTGGAGCCGGCCCAGAATCTGTCTTTTTATTCTCTGCTATGCTTTGCGACTTCCTCACTAAGCTTGCTCTATGGGCTTAGGAAGCCGCTTAAGCATTATCTACTCACAATTCCTCATTGGAAATAATAAGGTTCACTCCTATAGAACTGTGATAACTGTCCGACAGAAGAAGAAAAACGGCCGTCTGAAATGCCTGGCCCTTTCCTCTTCCTTACGGGGCTAGCGGTGAGATCACCCTTCCAGTGTCCCATTCTTGCTAAGTGACTTTATTCAGGTGTCCTGGACCAGGAGTGTGGATGTTAAGAAATTAAACCGTAAGCCACAGTTTAATGGAATGATAGTTGTTCAGCCAGAGAACAGAAGGTGGGAAGGAGCCTTCCACTGACACAGCGCTCACCAAGAAAGGCCAGCTGTCCCCGTGTCCCCACTCCACCCCCCCCTCCGCCCCGAGTCCTCCAAGAATGGAGGACCTGACTAAAAGGATTTCCTCCCTGAGTTCTGTCACAGAGCTGGCTCCCTAGGAATAGAATCTGGGGGTGGGGTGGGAAATCTCAAGGGAGAGAGGTAGAAGTTGGAACAAGCAGAGGAAATGTGGGTTTAGCTGTTCCCACAGATCCTAGAAAATGGTCCAGGGGTATCCATAGCATCAGGTCTCTGCCTCAGGCGACCTCTGAGAAGGAGAAGGAACTTGGTCTCCCAAGAGTCCCTGGGGAGGATGCACCCCCAGGCCGAGAAGGATTATCCAGACAGGGTGAGGTTGAGCCGCGGAAGCAGCATACACTCAACAGCAGCAGCTCCAAAGTGGGGAGCAAGTATGCCCCCAGTGTGAACCACAGGTACAAAGGACTGAGAGGCTCTACGGTTATTTATAGAGGAGAAGTTACCACAAGTACTTACTCAAGTAGAAGCCTGTCACCCATCCGTCTGGGGTCACATGGGTGTGTTCAGTGTACACGGATGTGTGGGGAGACATCTTTACTGTGGACGCGCGGCATCTGTGGCTCAGCACGGTAGGACTGAGAGAGAAGAGAGATGTCCTTCCATAGCGTGAGAGGACATACGGACAGAGGAGTGCTCAGACTCTTCCAGGGCCTCGTTCTTTCCCCCATGACAAGTGACCACTGAGGAGAAGGGTGAGAGCCCACCACCAGGAGTGGTGACCAGCATCGGCAATCCACACTCGTGGGCTGAGGCAGATGGATGGCTACGAGTAGGTGAGACCAGCCAGACATATAATGAGTTCCAAGTTAACCTGGGCTACCATGGGAGACGCTCTCACAAAAACAAAGGCTACAAGCTTACAGTTAACGCAGTTTGCCCCGCCCCTGACCTGATTGGTTAACTCTGAGCTTCGCAAACAGCCCTTGCAGCCGGATACCCCTCCACAGGGTAGGCATGCTCGGTGGCCCCTTACTCTTGCAGACGCGATTGCCTCTGATATAAGAAGCTAACAGGGCCTGCATCTCCCCTGACATGCTCCCCAGCCTACAGCTGAAAAGAGGGGACTCGGAAGGCCCCACCGGAAGGAGGCGCCATCGTCCCAGCCCAGGACGAAGTGGGATGCAGAAGCACCGAGCTTTGGGGAGATGCTAGAGCTGTCCGTATGGTGGCTCGTGCACCTGCAAACGGTACCTTATGTTTGTTATAAGACTGAGAGAGCACCTCTCAAAACTGCTGGACATTTTAGTATCTGTCACCTTCCTCGGCAAGGTACCTAAAAAACACAAATGTCAACTCTGAAAAGCTAAAATGCAAATATAGCTATAAGATATTTCCCTACCCCCGCCCACAAATCCAATTGCTAGACTTCCTGGGGTCGCTGTTGCCAGGCCCAGCATGTCTCTTACGGATCTGCAGAGGAAATGGAAGGAAGACTTTCCTAGAAATAATAAATTCAGAAATGACTGAGAACGACACTGGACTTGAATGTGTTACCATGTGACTCTCTGGTGGCGAACTCATCAAGCCATAGATGTTCCTATCCTCATCTTACAAGCAAACGCTGCTTCCGGAAGGTTGTTCCCAGCCCAGCAATGTGTCTCAACAGACAGAGGTGGCCGCCACCAAGCTGGGCAACCAGGGACCAACGTGGTAGGAGAGAATTAACTACACAAGTTGCCCTCTGCCTGCATATATGCACCATGGCATGTATGTGCCCACACACATGCGTACATGCACACATTATACATAAGTAACATGTAATAAAAAGAGGAGGCGGAGAAGGAGGGGGAGGGAGAAAAGGGGAGGGGAGGGGAAGGAGGAAGGAGGGAAGGGGGAGGAAGGGAGGAGGAAGGGAAGGGAGGAGGGAGGGGGGAAGGAGGGGAGGGGGAAGGATAGGAGGGGAGGGGGAGGGGAAGGGGGAGGAAGGAAGGGAAGGGAGGAGGGAAACAGGGAAAGAGGGGAGGGGAAAGGATAGCAGGGGATGGGAAGGGGGAAGGGGAGGAAGGAAGGGAAGGGGGAGGGAAAGGGGGAAAGAGGGGAAAGGACAGGAGGGGATGGGGGAGGGGGAGGAAGGAAGGGAAGGGTTAGTGGGTAGAAGAGGGAATTTGAGTGTGGGTCTGCTCAGCCCCAAAGCTCCCCCCTCTGCAAGGAAACAGGCAGGCCTGTCCCTCCACCCTGTCTAGGGCTATGCAGCCTGCAGTGCTGGTTCATAGGCTGAGCACTGGTGGACTGAGAGTGCTTTCCCCAGAGACACTGCTTTCCTGGGTGTTCTGAGGTTCCCGGGTGTACCTCGTTTCCCAGATGTCCCGGCTTTCCGGGAGGTGATGCTTTCCCAGGTGTGTGGCAGTTCCTGGATGTACTTGGTTCTCAGAGGTAATGATTTTCCCAGACATCGTCATTTCCCCGGATGTGTCGCTTTTCCTGGATGTACTCTCTTCTGTTGTCGTGGGCAGCAGAGGGCTCCTTCTTTCCCAAGCCCTTGTTCTGTGGCTCCCAGCTGCACCATTAGGCAGGGTCCAAATCGCAGCGTGATTATGGGGCTCCACACACATCCCTAAGTGGAGAGGTGTTTTCAGAGGCGCTAGCGTTGCACAACTTAACATTATTTGGGCTAGAATGGGGAGTCATACTTTTCTTTTGTTACTCCTCGGTTCTAGAATCCTGTCAGTCAGTGTTCTGAATTGCTTGCGAGTACTTCAGATTCTAGGGCGTGCCACAGCAAATCAAGGGATGTACCCTGACTCCTCCTCCAGGACCCTGGGCTCTTCGTTTCTCATCCAGCCTCTTAAACTAGCATGGATGCCTGACAAGGCAAAGATTCTGTGGCTGTTTGACTCACAGTCTGGTCAATCCACTTCTATCCACTGTATGGGATCTTTTTTTTTTTTTTTTTTAACTTGAGAGGAAGGGTGGATGTTATGGTTTGTGATATGCTTGGTGCAGGGAGTGGCACTATAAGGGGAGTGGCCTTGTTGAAGTGGGTGTGGCCTTGTTAGAGTGGGTGTGGCCTTGTTAGAGTGGGTGTGGCCTTGTTGAAGTAGGTGTGTCACTGTGGGTGTGAGCTTAAGACCCTCACCCTAACTGCCTGGAAGTCAGTCTTCCACCAGCAGCCTTCAGATGAAGATGTAGAACTCTTAGCTCCTCCTACACCGTGCCTGCCTGGATGCTGCCATGTTCTGCCTTAATGATGATGGACTGAACCTCTGAACCTGTAAGCCAGCCCCAATGTTGTCTTTATAAAAGTTGCCTTGGTCATGGCGTCTGTTCATTGCAGTAAAACCCTAACCAAAACACTAGACTATTCCAGAAGGAGCCAGAGAAGTGCTGAAGGTGCTACCTTGTCAGGCGAGTGTTGTCATGGAGTCCAGGAGGATCATGGGAGCCAACCTGGGCCGCAGACAAACATCCCAGGCTGGGTGAGAGAGAAGGTGATCTCAAAATTGTGTCATTCCCCAAACTCCTTAGAAAAATCTCTCTATAATCTATTCATAATTTTTCTTATGAGGAAAGGTGTTCTTTTGTTTTGTTTTGTTTTGTTTTGTTTGTTTTTTCGAGACAGGGTTTCTCTGTGTAGCCCTGGCTGTCCTGGAACTCACTCTGTAGACCAGGCTGGCCTCGAACTCAGAAATCCGCCTGCCTCTGCCTCCCAAGTGCTGGGATTAAAGGCATGCGCCACCACTGCCCGGCAGGAAAAGGTGTTCTTAAGGCCTTCTGATACACGCTCTTGGCCCACCTAAGCTCACGAGACTGCTGTCTCCCCTCTGAATTGACCTCGCCTCTTTTACTCTGTTCTTGACCTTGTCACTCTTCTGAACACTCCTCAGTGTTCTGGGATGCTGTCCTGTCAGAATTCTGCTGTTGGTCAAGGGAGCCCGAAATGCCAACACCCTCTGGGTACGTGCCCTGGTCTTTGAGGGCAAACGCACTTTCTCTGGTGTCTCCGCAGACACGCCATACCTGGGTCTCGCTGTCCACGTCTCTGCTTGTTTTGCCCCCCTCTTTAAGGGGCATCTTTGTTCATCTTGAAGTCCCCTACAGCGGTGGTTATTTATTTTTTATTTTCTTTTCGAGACAGGATTTCTCTGTGTGGCCCTGGCTGTCCTGAAACTCACTTTGTAGACCAGGCTGGGCTTCGACTCAGAAATCTGCCTGCCTCTGCCTCCCAAGTGCTGGGATTACAGGTGTGTGCCACCACCGCCACCGCCCCCCGCCCCCGCCACCTTCACCACCACCACCACTGCCTGGTTAAAAGTTTTGTTTTGTCTTGTTTTTTGACATAGTGGATCTTAACCTGAGGGTCAGGACCCTCTGTGTGTGTGGGGGGGTGTCAAAAGACCCTTAGGGGTTGCCTAAGGCCATGGGAACGAACACACATGTAATATTTGCATTACAATCTATAACAGTAGAAAAATTACAGTTATGGAGTAGCAACAAAAATAATTGTATGGCTGGGGGTCGGCACAACACGAGGGTGGCAGCATTGGGAAGGGAGAGACCCGCAGCCTTACGGTATCTAGCGATGTGTTTATATCTATTAATTATTCAATACGTTGTCATCAACTGTTAACTTTGGATGTAAAACATCTCTCTCTCTCTCTCTCTCTCTCTCTCTCTCTCTCTCTCTCTCTCTCTCCTTTTTCAAGACAGGGTTTCTCTTTGTAGCCCTGGCTGTCCTGGAACTCACTCTGTAGACCAGGCTGGGGAGATAGTGAAAGTAACTTTATGCAAGCAAAAGAAATCTTTTAAAAGAGCTTCAAGGTTTTCAGTTGTTTTGGGGGTGGGGGTGGGGTGGGTGGGGGACGGTTTGGTATCACATGTAGGCAACAATCCACTTACCTTTTTAGTTGAGACAGAAGTTTCTCCAACGCGGATATACAATATAGAAGTGATAAGGATAAACCTGTCGAAGATGCTTGACTTCACTAAATGACTGCAGGAGTTCAACTCGAACCTTCGGTGAGAGGCTGGGGGGATGGCACACGGGGCTCAGCTCACAGGAAGCAAAGGCAAGAGGGTCACAAATTTAATCCAACCGAGTCCCAGGCCAGCAAGCCTAGGCCGCCGGTCACAGAACAAAACCACAGTGAGGTCTTAGTTTGCACAAACTACAATCCACCATCAATCAGAGAGAGAGAGAGAGAGAGAGAGAGAGAGAGAGAGAGAGAGAGAAAGTAACTGTTGCCAGGGCTCTAGGGAAAGCAGATTGCTTATTACCATATATACTGTACTATACATACAGCGTGGAGATGTCTTCAAAATACAACACAGAATTACCATTTGACCTAGTGATTCCAATTCTGAAAATATACACAACGAACTAAAAGAGAGAAAAAAATAAAATAAAAGAGGAAACTCTGTACTCAGACCAGTGCTATTCACAATAAGACTAAAGCACCCCGCAGCCCAAGAGTGGACGAATGGACGGGTAGTTTAGTTTAGACAACCTGTCGCGTAAAGTCACCGCAGGGGCTCGGTAACGATGCCACCCCAAGAGAAATAGAGCATCATTTTGGCAAGGTCTCCTCAGGTTGTCCCGAGTCCTCTGAAGGGCATCCACAGGATACACTGGGAAGTAGCTACCGCGAGGAGATGGAGAGCCACTCACTGCCCAGCAGTCCCAGGGGAGGGAAAAGTTCCCCCACAGCGACAACTGAGGCCTTAGGCAGGGATGAACGGGCCACTGAGGAGGCTGTGGGAAGAGCAGACGGGTGAGAAAGGCGTCCAGGCCGGGCTTGGTTAAAGAAGCAGAGAGAGGCTGTCGCCAGCGTGTGATGAGCAGGGAGCAGGTGGCCAAGGCCAGCAGGACAGACCTCGAAGGCCACAGGAAGGATGCCACCAGGTAGAGGACCTCACAGGAGGAGCGCGGCGGCAGAGCAATGGTCTGGACCGCTTACTCAAAGCTCCGTCTACAGCTGCAGACAAAGGTGACTATCCGAGTCCCTGCCACCTTCTGCCTGCCTTGTTCTGAGAGTAACAATGGCAGGGCCGCAGAGAGCCCGCTCGCCTGTTCTGCATCGACCACGGCGGAGGCAAACGTCTGTTCTCTGTCTGTTCTCTGTCTTAATGGGGCTAACGGCATACTGGACTTGTCTTAAATCATTTTTTTCTAGCTATCTAGGACCCAGTCTTAATTGCCAATAGATATTTCCTTGGAATTGAAGCATATATGCCCTCCTTCACCCCAACTCGAAAGGAGGCTTGTTCAAGAAGTAAACAAAACTTCTGAGTCTCAAGAAGCTATGGAAATTCACAAGAGGGGGCCCCTCCCTTCCCAGTACTAGATAAGCAGTGACACTTGCTGGAGGTGGAGGTGGGGACGGGACTGGAGCCCAGCCCATCTGGGTCACACCAAGAGTTGTGCGGAAAGCTCTAGAGATATGGATTGGGGATATAAGTTTGGGGATGAGCTTTTCAGCAGTGCACAAGCCTTGGTGTGACCATGCTCCTGTAAGCAAGGAGCCCTAATAAATTCACTGGCTCGCCGCGGTCTGTCACAGATGTCCTATCTGGGTCAATAGACATTTCCTCCTATCTCCCCAGGCATTTCTTCGTGTCTCCTCAGAACACACTAATTTTTATTTTCACCTGTTCTTAAAGCCCCAAGGCCAGACCCACATCCCTTTGTAACTAACACCCCTCCATCCACAGCCATCCTCCTTGATCTCTAAGGTCCTAGCTGCACCCTCGTACCTGAGGTACCTGCACCCGGATACCTGCTCTACAAGCACTGAGAAACAGGGGGGCAGCACCCAGATCAGCATCTTGTTTTCAGACCGGGTTAAGCCTCATGAGAAATGAACGATGCTCGGATTCATTATGCAAAATGGCCGACGCTTAGCCCCGGAGTGTGGCGCCAAGCCGGAAACAGAGTCTAGCCACACTCTTGTCTCTGGCTGCCTTACCTGGAGCAGGGCAGAGCGCAGAACAATAGCTTGCAACTTCCTAACCTTTCAAAGTTTGCAACCCAAGAGGGAGGGGAGGTAGAAAGAGTCCTGGCTGAGGTTTAGGTAAGCGCCTGTTCCCCACCCCTACCCCATCCTGCCTCTCCTCAGTGGCAGCCATCTCAAGCATGGCTCTCTCTTATCCCTACAAATATCTCTTCAGTTATCTCCTTTCTCACGACGTACCTCACCCAAATCAGCAAGCCAGCCCACTTTCCCAAGCCAGGTCCCTGGCACACAGAATGAAACGTGCTTGATAAAAACACATGTTATAAAACTGAATGAATGAATGACTTTTTTTTTTCATGCAAGGAAAAAAAAGATCAAATGGAATGGGGGAGGGGCCGGGGGTTCCCAGATTTTTAAAAGAATTTATTACATTGACAGATTAGGTTGATTACACACACACACACACACACACACACACACACACACACTCCGTGTATGAAGCCTGGCAGGGCTCTCCATTCCAGAACAAGCTGCTTTAACTGGATTCTCAGTGGGGTAACCTCTCAGTTTCCAAGAGCACTAGGAAATGCAAATCAATATTCATTTAAGATAACAATGTGCTGTAGATCCGCAGGGGGGTAAAGGGGGTAGAACAGTCTCCAGACTGTGTGTCCAAGGTCAAACATAAGTGAGTTCGGAATTGTCTCAGAGTAACGAGCCAGCTGGTCCCCGGTGCTTCACAGACGGGCTGGGTGAGGATTGCTTGGCCTCCGGGGCTTCCCCCAGTAGGGAGCTGGCACGGGGGAAGGGCGCCCTCTGCCGAGGGTGAAGAAAAATACAACGACAGGTGGTGAGCCCTAGGCCTGGATTTTACTTCTCTAGAGGGCTTTTTTTTTTTTTTTTTTTTAAGCAACCAGAAATCAAGCCAAAGAGATATTCCTCACAAGCTCTCTCTTAGCCCCTTTCCTTCAGGAGCATAGAGTCCGGTGGCTGGTTGCAGGCGCTGATCCCAAGGAGAGTGTGTGCCCTGACTCCAAAGGACTTAATTTCTAAGAAAGAGGCAACTGGCTATTACTTGTTATTTTCTTTTTCTTTTTTGACCCTATTACCTTCTCGGGCTCTAGAACTCAGAAGCTAGGGACTTTGTCCTGGGGAAGAGCTCGAACACTTTTGAGTAGGGCAGGAACTCGGCCCCACCCTAAAGCCACACACACACACACACACACACACACACTCAGTGCCCATCTACAAAAGAGGCTGTATTTGAGGATTGGGTTGTTCCAACTATTGGGTGGTTTCAATTGTGGTGGTGACTGACTGGTGTCCTATTTTAGACCCAGCGTGTGTCCAGAGAGGGAGAACAGCGGGCAGTGAAGGATCCCGAACCAACAGAATCGATGGCTGGGGACCACCTAAGCTGTTTCCTCCCCCAGGGAAGGTAGAAATGGCTTCCCAAGGACCCGAGTCTCTTTATTGAATCTTGAGTGACACCTAGTGGTCCACCCGCCTCACCGTCGCGGAGGTTTCTGCCCAGAGGGGTTTTGGGAAGACTGGAGCTGTCTTTCTTTGCCTTCAAAGACCAGGGAAATCAAAGGCAGCAGCTGAAATTTCCCCGGAAGCGCGCGCTGTCACCGACCACAGTCCCGTTCTTTGTTGTATGCGATTGGGAAAGAAAGAAACACTCTTATCTGCAGAGTTTGCTCATCTTGCACCGCGTTCTAGCAGTGGATGTGGTAAGCTGGGTGCTCTCCTAGGTGCTGGGAACACAAAGATACCCCAGGCTGGGCTCCTGCTCTCAAGAAACTGTTCAGCCTAGCTAGCTAGGTGCCGCAAATGGACCTGGGTGTGTTTTATTTTTATAAACACCATAGTCCAATGGAAAACTAGGTGTGTGTGTGTGTGTGTGTGTGTGTGTGTGTGTGTGTGATTTGTGGAGGGTCACCACTTGAGCTAGGTTCCGAAGGTCAAGTAGCTTGATGGAAATAAAAGTGGATTGACAGCCCACAATGAACACATCCTTCCTCTCAGCTGCTCAAACAGGGAACTTGAGGGTTGCCGGGAAAAGAATCTGCGGGTGTGGTTAAGATCCCCAGATCTGCCAATCTTAAAAA
Source organism: Apodemus agrarius (assembly GCA_964023405.1). Taxonomy (NCBI): domain Eukaryota; kingdom Metazoa; phylum Chordata; class Mammalia; order Rodentia; family Muridae; genus Apodemus; species Apodemus agrarius. The sequence goes on from OZ030026.1 coordinate 37,211,826, forward strand.
TCTAAAGATTGTCCAAGGCAGGCCTCGCCCAATCAGCTGAACACTTTAAAGGGACTGGAATGTTCTTGGCAGAAGAGATTGGAGACTCCAAAGGACTCTTGTGGAGTTTTCTCTGATTGGCTGTTCGTTAGGAATTTGGCTAGCCGGGGAGGGCCGAGAGCCAGACTGTGAGAAAGCGGGTTCTGACAGCGGCCAGTGAACTGGGAGAGAGACGCAGGAGCTTGCTTTGCGGAAAAACCAAGTCGCAGCTGACGCCTGAGTTTCTCTTTGCAAGACCATGGCGAGAGGACTCAGGCTGTCTGCGCTGATCTATAAGGCGATGGTTTCCAATCGGAGGGGATTTAAGCTGATAGTTCTGCAATGCGTTCAGAAGCCACAGAAAATGGAAGGGGTTGGCCATTTGAAGAGGGAAAGCTGGACAGGAAAGGCTCAGAAGCAGAGCAAAAGCCATCTGCCCAGCAGGGCCACGCAAGCACATGAGAAAGGAAAACCTAGCACTGAGACCAAGGCTTTGGATGATAGACACAGTGTCCTTGTGCAGACTGATGGTTCCCGGTACTCCTGTGTTCATCGCATAAAATGGACTCATCAGTGGTTTAAACCCAGAGTTATGTTAGAGCTATACATGCATCAAGAGGGCTCAACACAGCTCAGGAATTATCAAGTGTTCAAAAGATGTTAGGCAATAACAGTTGTAGCTATTAACCCAGGAGACACCGCATTGGACTGAAAAGCCTGGGTCATGGATGTTTTTTGTTTTTTTATTGGGGTGAGGAGTGCATCTAAGAACTATTTACCCCAGAATTACCCAACCCTACCTTTGTTCTTGCTATAAATCAGACTCTGGGAGTAAGGCCCAAGGACCTGATCTCCCCAAAAGCTTCCAGAACGAGATGATGTAACTGCACCATTGTAGTAGTTACACACACCACACACTATACAGACACACATACACATACACACATACTACACACACACACACACACACACACACACACACACACCAGTAAGCAGCTGATAGAATACAGAAAGGGCCGTGAGGACAGGATGTGCTCATGACAGGCCTTGAGTGGCATCTAAGTGGGTGAACGGGTCACCAGAGGATGTGCTGGAGAGGTGGGTGGGGGTGGGGATGACGAATGGGGTTACTGGGTTGTGAGATCCAGGAATCTTGCGGCCACGCAGCTGGAAATCCATATAGACAGAAACACTCGAACTCAGGAACCATATTGGGACCGGAATCACAATGTCCATGAGTACATGACATCCTAGGATGTTGTCAAGAGCAGAACTGAAAACGGGTGGGCAAGGGTGTGGGCTTCTCTGGAACCATTGGAAAGCCATTGGAAAGACGGGAAAGGTGCCAAGCGGGACATGGGCCAAGGAGACCCTGGCCTTGGAAGAATCCATAGGAACAGAGTATGGGACCCGCTCCATGAATGGCAAGGTCTGCAGCCCTTATAGACTGTGGCCTGGGCATGGCCAGACCAGAAGCAAGAGATGGGGTGTGTTCTTCAGCTTCTGCAGAGAAAGGGGGAAAACAGGGTAGAAGCTAGAAATGGGAACGCCTTTGCCCTGCCCCAGTTCCGTTGGTGTGAACCTAGACACACCATCAGTGAGCAAACCTGCTGACCTCGAACCTCGCAGGACAAGAAGAATACGTCTCTAAGGAACGAAGGGTCACTTGGCTGCCAGGCCGAATGCGCAATTATGTTCCAAAGTGTGCCTCGGGGTTCCCGAGGTAAAAAACGACAATTGGGCAGGGGCTCTTCTCTCTGGGGGCGTGCGGGCTGGCTGGCCAAAGGACACTGAGCTGCAGAAGTCCTAACTGGGATTAAAGAGTACCAATTCGGTGAGGACCAACCATATGTTCTGGGAAAAGCTACTTTAGCACGCTTTACCCCAGGAACTCATCCATACAGTGGACACAGTGGCCAGACTCACCCAGGGCCACTCCCCGGGGGGAGTTCCCATAGTTGTGGGTCACAGTGAGGGCTAACGCGTGGCAGGGGTCCTGAAGAGCATTTGTATTTTGTAAGTCAGACAATGGCAGATGGGTCAGACCCCCCTGGAAATCTCACACAGACAGAGCTGAAGGCCTTGCTGTGATCCATCCACGCGGCCATTGCGGCTGTCTGCCCTGAGACCTCCCTCCCTGGGTTCTCACTGCTCCAGCCTGGCTGTCCTCGTGATGGATGGGCAAAGCTCTCGGACACACCCACACCCACCCCATGTCCAGACAGCTGCCACGGAGCTTGCTGCTTCTGTAGATGTGTGTAAGGTGAATGTATGAGAACCTTCTGGAACGTTGGAGTGGACACCGTGACCCCACACATCTGTTCAGCCGATGCCTAGACACAGAGAGCAGAACTCAATTTCTGAAGTGAAATTCGGTAGCTGCGGCAAGCTCGGGGCCCCTCTGCTCGAAGGAGGAAAGGATTCAGAGCTCAGATGCCGGACCCACACTGCCAAGTTCCAAACCCCGGCTTGGACACCATTCATGTAAGGTCTCTGTGCTGATCTTCTCATCCTGCAAGATGAGAATAATAGTGACCCCTACCTATCTCATAAGGGTTATGAGGATGTGTGTGAGAATTCACACACATACACACATACACACACACATATGCACACATACCACACACATATACACCACACAATACCATACCGCACCATACATATACACACACATACACATACCACATACATGCCACACCATACCACACATGCATACAGATACCACACATACATGCCAGACCACACCATACCACCCCCCGCACATATACACACATACCACAGACACACCACACCATACCATACCACACCACATACACACACATACCACACACACGCCACACACCATACCACACATACATATACACACATACATATACATACACATACCACATACATGCCACACCATACCACACATGCACATATACATACATACAGATACCACACACACATGCCACACCACACCATACCACCCCCCAACACATATACACACATACCACACACACACCACACCACACCATACCATACCACACCACATACACATACATACACACCACACCACACCACACACACATATATGCACACCACATACATACTTATAACCAGACACCACACCACACACATTCATACACACACCATTCACACACATAGACACCACATGACACACTGCACATCACACACACACATATACATACACAGACAAAGGGTGAAAGGGAGGGAGAAAGGGAGGGAGGAAGAGAAGGATAGGGAGAGAGAGGAAAACAGTGCTGGGCATATGACAAAACAAACAAACAAACAAACAGCCTAAGGGCCAACAAACATACTCTGTGTGGGGACTCACCAGTCAGGCAGCGCCCTGTCGTAGACACTGGTGGAGAACATGGCGTCAGGGGCAGAATACATGATTACTCGCCACCCGAAGTAGCAGCCAGTGTCAGGGCCTGTGTTTACCCACAGCTGAAGCACCATGGAGGGTTGAAAAGGCATCATGGGCTTTTATAAGAGGGAATCCCGAGTGTGGGCAGTCCCTATTCTTTATACAAGGCAGTGGCCCCTGTCCCCTCTCTTCTAAGGATGTTTGCTAATCACTAACTCTGAAGAGGTAATCCATAATCCTGCCCACAAGATGAGCATGAATACTGGAGTTCCTCCAAGAATCAGTTCCTGAGAGCATATGGTGGAGTCGGGATGGCTACTGTAACAGGCAGGGGCCTCTGAGTGTGAGTGAGTGTGTGTGTGAGTGTGTGTGTGTGTGTGTGTGTGTGTGTGTGTTTGTGTAAAATTTGGATCAGCTAGATTGGTTGGTTGGTAGTCCAACAAGACTCACACTAGAGAGGCCAAGAACCCTGTAGTTATTTCGTCTGGGAATCTGGATATCTCCACCACCCTAGTCGGATGCTCCTCTAGGGGATGAGAAGAATCCCAGAGAGCTGTAGGTCTAAGCTGGAATGCTAATGACGGGAGTTTTAATAGCAGGGAGTTTTCATAGTTTGACAGCAACAGGATAGATGAACTTGCCAACCAGCCTGAAAGCAAGCAGGCAAAAAAACCTTTTCCCTTTTCCACATCCTTTGGTCTGGGCTGTCGCCAGAAGGCTGGGTCTTCCTCCTCCTGATAATCAAGGAAATCCCTCGCCAGAGTGCCCAGCAGCATGGGTTTTAGTTGATTCCAGACATTGCCAAGTTGACAGCCAAGGCTAGCCCCTCAAAGCTGCCATAGGAAAAGTGAACCTGCACTAGCATAACTTTATGTCTTTGGACAATTCTGGAATTGCTAGAAGTCGGAGCAAACCGGGACCCGGAGACAAGAAGTTACCCAGACTCCTGGCAAGTTGGAGCGTGTGAGTCGAGGCTGAGTGACTAGACTGTTAAGTGTGCCTCACAAATGGCTTTCTCGGGGAGCCACTGTCAGCAGCTGAGTACGACATTGGGCAAATGAGTGTTCAATTGCGTGAGGGATCATCTATCACTCTCTATCTGAGAAATCCAGGCACTCAGTCTTTTCTGACAGGCAGCATGTATATTCTATTGCCAGGAAGGAAGGCAGTTGTCAAATTCCTAATTTTTCCCTTTGAAAAATTAACATTTAGCTCAAACGTGAGAGCTGGAGGAACACATAAGACCTTAATTACAAAGTGCAATCCAAGATTTGTACTAATTAATAAGCTGATGAAAAATTCATTGAAATTCAGAGAAGAATCAAGGGAAGGGGGGGGGACCAGAGCCGGCCAGGGTTAACATGGAGTTCTATAAAATGTTTATGTCTATCCAAATAAGCAGCCCACCCTCTGTCGTAATTACGGTTTAATCACTCGCATGATTATTTTCATCTGTAAAACTTTGTTTACACGTCAAAAGCTGTACAGAGACTATTTCTTTAAACTTTGCAGTTCCTAGAGGCAATCTTATATCAGATTAGAGACTCTAAATACCAGTTTAGCTACCTAAAATATTGTTTGTTTGTTTGTAGATCGGGGACAGGGTCTAGCTAGCCTGGGTACCCTGAAACTCACTGAGTATATGCATATAGCCCTGGGTAGCCCAAAACTCACAGTGTCTTACATTGGCCTTAAACTTGCAAAGCTTCTCCTGCCTCTGCCTCCCAGGGCGTGACAGGGTGTGTCTAGGCTCTATCTAGGCTCAGCTACTGCAGTAAGGGAAACAGCTGGAATCCTGGTGTCCCTGTGACCTCCAGCTAGCTGGAGAGTCCCTGAGGGCAGCAGTTCTCAACCTGTGGGTCATGACGCCTTTGGCAAATCTCTATCTTCAAAATTATTTACAATTATGATTCTCGACAGAAGCAAAATTACCGTTAGGAAGTAGCAGTGAAAATAATTTTATGGTCGGAGGGTCAGCACAGTGTGAGGAACTGTATTAATGGGGTCACAGCATTAGGAAAGTTGAGAACCACTGCCTTAAAGTTTGTCTCCTGTCCCCAGAGGAAGAAATCACACACACACACACACACACACACATACACACACACACACACACACATACACACACACACACACACAGAGGAGGCTGTGGTAAAGATAACTGCTTTGTATTGAGAGTCAGTCATGGCCTTCCCTTTCAGAGTCTGAGCTCAGTCAGATCTGGAACTTGATGAGGCCAAAGCAGAGTAAGTGTTACAGCTGGGCTGGTGGACAAGATGTGGGGACAGAATTCCGGCTACCCCGTGCCTGGAGTACCCACTCTGCTCTGCCCGCCAGCCACCACCGCCACCTCAGCCAGACCTGCAAATCTGATGTAGAAGACTAGATCTACAGAGACAAACTCAAACGGGCTTACCAAGGGGAGAGGATTCCTCTACACCCTGCAACCCCTCCTGTGGGGGACAGAAAAGAGAGCTGCTGGTGGGAGGGATAAGGTAGGCCCCCTAGGCCCTAGTGTTAGGGGAGGAGGGAGGCCTCAGCTACAACAGGAAATGGACTCCCTCCAGGAGACAAGAGTTTTGAATTCTGAAGGAGGAGGTGAGCTATGTGTCCTTGGCCCACCAAACTAATCCCTTCAACAGAGACTTCAACCAGCTAAGTGGATGGGGCCATCAGACAAACATCCCATAATGCTCCCATTTCCTGAGTCACAGAGAGACACCTTTCAGCCTGCTCCATGCCACACAAATCCCAATGGCCAGCCCCCACCCCCGCCACCCCGGACATGGCTGTCAAAGCGTCTCTCCAAACCAGAAGTCTAATTCATGATGGACACTAGGTCCAGTTTATGTCTCATGCTGCCTTCCCTGTGCCACAAGTCTTAGTTGCTTCTCCTGTTGCTGTGATAAAACACCCCGACAAAACTAACAGTGAAGGTGGTGTTTATTTTGGCTCACAGTTCTAGAGGACAGCCCTTCCCACTCCATCACAATAGGGGTGGTCCGAGCTTGAAGCAGTTTGTCACATTGTATCCACAGTCAGAAAGAAAGAGAACAATGAATGATCCTGCTAAGCTTGAAGCAGTTTGTCACATTGTATCCACAGTCAGAAAGAAAGAGAACAATGAATGATCCTGCTAAGCTTGAAGCAGTTTGTCACATTGTATCTACAGTCAGAAAGAAAGAGAACAATGAATGATCCTGCTAAGCGTGAAGCAGTTTGTCACATTGTATCCACAGTCAGAAAGAAAGAGAGCAATGAATGATCCTGCTAAGCTCACCACCTTCTCTTCCTCCAACCCAAAATCCGAGCCCAGGGAATGGTGCCGCCCACAGTGGACAAGTCTTCCCACCTCAGTGAACCTAATCACAGTAGTCCCCCCACAGGCATTTTCAGAGTTCCTTCTCCCAGATGATGCTAGTTGCATATAATCTTTCAAGTTGACATCTGAGATTAACCATCCCACCACCTTACAAGAGACCTCTTTTCCTATATAGTCCTTCTAAACCACTTGCAGTGCCAAGTACATTGTGCTCTTGAGTCCTTGGTGGACTCAGGTGGAATAACCCTACCCACGTCCAGCCTGTGAATAGGCATGCACCTCTCAGGACTGTCTCAGGACCTTACTTCTGCCCTGACACTCCTTCTCGATTGCCTCCACTGCAGGTTGCCCCTTGACAACCTGTGGTGCCAGACTTCAGTCCTTTGATTAAGTATGCACACAGAAGCCAACTGTCTGAATTCAAATCTAGTATCTGTGAGACCTTGGTGAACTAGTCTAGCTCCTGGGCTTAATTTATCGGCAAAACAGAGGTGCCAACAGTAGCCAGGGGAGCTGGAAAGATTACACAACTCTAAAAAGAAAGCCTGACCTGTAAAGGTGATAGGTAAGTTATTTTTGTTACCAATTTTTATGTTTTTGTCTTCTCCTGGAATCACTTCTTTGCCTTTTATTTTTAATTTTTCATTTTTAACCCTCAAGGCCACCTTTTTTTTTTTCTGGGTTCTAAATTACTCCTCAGGTGGGTTTTTGTTTTGTTTTGATAGATTTTTTTGCATTTAATTTTAATTTATTTTATGTATCTGGGTTTTTGCCTGAATATATGTCTGTGCATCATGTGCATACCTAGTGATTGCAGGGTCCAGGAGAGGTCATCAGATCCCCTGGTACTGGATTCATAAATGGGTTATGAGCTGCTGTGCTGGTGCTAGGAATAAAACCAGGGACCTCTGGAAGAGAAGCTGCTGCTCTTAACCACTGAGCCATCTCTCAGCCCATTTCTAAAAACTTTTTGTTGTTGTTGTTAGCACATAAGGCAACAGGTTTCACCATAGTCCTTTCTTCCTTCCTTCCTTCCTCCCTCTTCCTTCCTTCCTTCCTTCCTTCCTTCCTTTCTTTCTTTCTTTCTTTTCTCTGGGTGCAGGAAGGTATTTAAGAGAGTAGGGAGGGCTCCCTAGGCCCCTCCTGTTACTATGGGGGTCTGGGATGGAAACTGTGAGGGAGATGCTCAGTGTTGGGGACCAAGTTGGGACAGGGACGCCTCAGCAACCAGGGCCTCTCTCTTGCTCTCAGTGTCCTTGCTGGGGTGGGCAGTCCAGAACTTCTTGCTCCTTGGAGGCCATGTAGGCCACGAGGTCAACCACACTGCTGCTGTAGCAGTATTCATTGTCATACCAGGACATGAGCTTTACACAGGTGTCATTGAGAGCAATGCCAGCCCCAGTGTCAAAGGTGGAAGAGTGGGAGTTGCTGTTGAAGTCACAGGAGACAACCTGGTCCTCAGTGTAGCCCAGGATGCCCTTTAGAGGACCTTCAGATACCTGCTTCACCACCTTCTTGATGTTGTCATACTTGGCAGATTTCTACAGGTGCCATATCAGATCCACAGCAGATACATTGGGAGTAGGAACACAGAAGGCCCATGCCAGGGAGCTTTCTGTTCAGCTCTGGGATGACCCTGCCCACAGCCTTGGCAGCACCAGTGGATGCGGGCATGATGTTCTGGGCAGCCCCACAGTCATCACACCACGGCTTCCCAGAGCGCCATCCACAGTCTTCTGAGTGGCAGTGATGGCATGGCCTATGGTCATGAGCCCTTCCATGATGCCAAAGTTGTCATGGATGACCTTGGCTGGGGAGTAAGCAGTTGGTGGTGCAGGACGCATTGCTGAGTGAGTTGTCATATTTCTCGTGGTGATGGGTCTGTGATACCCATCATATACATGGGGGCATCAGCAGAAGGGGCAGAGATAACGACCCTTTGGCCACACCCTTCAAGTGGGCCCTGGCCTTCTCCATGGTGCTGAAGATGCCAGTAGACTCCACGACATACTCAGCCCCAGCATCACCTCATTTGATGTCAGCGGGATCTCACTCCTGGAAGATGGTGATGGGCTTCCCATTGATGACAAGCTTCCCATTCTCAGACTTGACTGTGCCGTTGAATTTGCCATGGGTGTAGTCATACTGGAACATGTAGACCATGTAGTTGAGGTCAATGAAGGGGTCATTGATGGCAGCAATCTCTACTTTGCCAGATGGAGAGCAGAAGGCAGCCCTGGTAACCTGATGCCCAATACGGCCAAATCCGTTCACACTGACTCTCACCATTGTCTTAGTCAGGGTTTCTATTCCTGCACAAACATCATGACCAAGAAGCAAGTTGGGGAGGAAAGGGTTTATTCAGCTTACACTTTCACACTGCTGATCATCACCAAAGGAAGTCAGGACTGGAACTCAAGCAGGTCAGGAAGCAGGAGCTGATGCAGAGGCCATGGAGGGATGTTCCTTACTGGCTTGCTTCCCCTGGCTTGCTCAGCCTACTCTCTTATAGAACCCAAGAATACCAGCCCAGAGATGGCACCACCCACAAGGGGCCCTCCCTCCTGCCCCTTGTTCACCAATTGCGAAAATGCCCCACAGTTGGATCTCATGAAGGCACTTCCCCAACTGAAGCTCCTTTCTCTGTGATAACTCCAGCCTGTGTCGAGTTGACACACAAAACCAGCCAGTACAACCATCATGTCTACAGGACGAGGCTGGCACTACACAAGAAGATGCGGCTGTCTCTGGAACAGGGAAGGTGCAGAGTCACCTTGGTCTTTTCATATTCCCATTACCACCCTAATTCTAACTGATCACCTCCTTCTCTCCTGCATGCCATGATCGACTCCCAAGTTTCCAAGGCAGAGTCCGCCGGAGATCTAGCAGATGAGCTGGTTGTGCCGATATAATATAGATTAAGAAAAATGTATAATTCATTAAATAAAACCCAGCTGTCTGCGGAGCCTGCAGCCATCGGCTCCTCTCTCTACACATGTGCAAAACCCCATTTTAGACAGTGACTCAGCCATGTGTCCATCTGCCGGCAAAGACCGCACGCTCTGTGCGAAGGCAGGCACCAAAGCCTGCCTCGTGTTTCAGTTAGCAAATAGTTCATAGATGATCTTGACAAATGGCAGCCTTCCGCCACTGTGCAGTCGGTGAATGGAGGTGGTCTGAGCTGCCCGCCCCGTGTCGAAGCAGCTGGGACAACCTATGGGAAGGCCAGACAATAACAGAGGAAAGATCGCAAAGCCGGGGGTGGTGGCGCATGCCTAGGATTCCCAATTCGGGAGGCCGAGGCGGGAAGATGGAGAGTTCAAAGCCAGCCTGGGCTACATTGCAATAGCAGATCAACAACATTAGTGATGATGGAAAAATAGAATAGCAAATTTATCACAGGTCCTTGGGGGTCTTCCCTCCTGTTTCCTCTCCTCCCTCCAACGTATGGATGTCTGCTTTTTGACAGCACCTCAGATGGGGATTAGGATAGAATGAATCAGAAATTGGGGGAGGGGATCTGATTTTTAGCAGCAGCAGCAGCAGCAGCAGAAGACTCTCACTATTCACAAAGCACTCGTCCCTCAGGCTTGAAGAAATTAGAAGCTAATAATTTATATTGAAATCCAACGTCCTATTTCTGGTCTCCGTCTTTTGATGGACAGGTCTGGAAATACGGATTGATTTGAAAACCTGAAGCTCTTTAAGGGGAGCCGTAGTTATTCCTCCACAGACTCTAAGAAAGGAGAGAGGGTGGGGATCCCAACGACAGGGAGGGAAGGGGTCCTGGAGGAAAGCCATGCCTCCTTTCAAAGGAAACCCTGACAACCGCTTCTAATCTGTGTTCCTTTCCCCCAGCCTTCCAGACCTCAAATTGGCAGAAAATAATTTTTCCCACCCGTGCGAATTAAAACGCCCTCAAGCTGCAAGTAGTTAGATTCTCTGGACAGTGGCACTGTTCTGATGTTATCGGCTGTCTTCCTGTTTTCATGAATTATGTATAAGAAGAAGCCGATATTAACGGTGGCGTCTTCCATGGCTGACGGTATCGCCACCAGACAAGTCTGTGAGCCGTCCACAGTCGATTCATCTGTAGCTCTCACAGGTCTCCACGCTCCGGGCTGTCATGTGCCAAGAACTTTGGGAAGCAGTCTATCTCCCCTGTTCTCTTGGCAGTAAAAAGGAAAGAAAGAAACAGAGAGAAAAAGAGGGGGGAGGGAGGTAGAGAGGGGAGGAGGGAGGGAGGGAGGGAGGGAAGAGACTCCTTGTCTTCCCTCCTTCTTTGGTCCCACATCGGAGGAATAGTCCTAGAGCTCCTGGTGGTGCCAAGTCGGTGGACGCGATGATCAATGATACCTGTATGGTCGGTATGGGTCAGTCAGTCCAGCTCTGAGCCTAAATGCCTACCCAGAGAATGCTCGTCCTTTTGGGCAAGCATTTGGGCAAAGGCTCGAGCCAGAGGGAAAGCCATGCTTCACGGTGCCCCTTTACCTATCCGTGTTCACATGAATTATGCCTTTGGAAAGGAAACGAAAATCTTCCAGCCCCACGCTTTGACTCATCCGTCCAACATATTTGTATTTTCTGTGATGCTTCCCATGGGAGAGCCACGCCGTGATCAATGATTATAGGAGGAAAGCTGACTTGCTGAGAGCATTCTAAACGGCTAGTAAGGACGTCATGGAAGTCAGTACAGGGAAGCGAGCTCCGGGCTAGGGAGCGGAAGGAAGGCAAACTGGGCGTTCAGACACTGGGAACAGCAAGCACAAAGTCTCCGCGCAATTAAGGGTGCGTTGTTAGAGGAACCCGAAGATAGCCCAGAGCCTGAGGTTTGTAAATTCAGCTCCAACCCTCAGCTTGACCCTTCTTGATTCTCCGCTGCCCCTTAGGGGCTGAAAAGTCCATCTTAGCCATTCTCCACCCGCCTCTGTTCCTCCCCCAGTGGCTTACAACCTTCCTAATGCGGGGCGACCCTTTAATCCAGTTCCTCATGTCGCGGTGACCTTCCTCAACCCTAAAAATACTCTCATTGCTACTTCATAACTGTAATTTTGCTACTTTTATGAATCGTAATATAAATATCTGATGTGCAGGACATCTGACAGGGACCTTCAAAGGGGTCGAGACCCACAGGTTGAGCACGCCGCTTCGTGGGCTGTGGGGCTTCTCAACGGCTCCTTCATGTGGTCATCAAAACCAACTTCTTCTCATCTTATGTATGCGACCCAGAGCCTGTCACCTAGAAAGAACACCGCGAATGCAGCGAGCGTGTACTGAGCCCTGGCTGAGAGCCTGTAAGCACCCAGAATGCCCCGCGAGGCATCGTGAAATAAGTCACAATCGAAGCGCGGCGAAATAAGTCACTATCCCCCACCCCACCCCACCCCACCCCACCCCCACACAGCAGTGTCATCCAGTCAGTCAAAGGGATGGTTCTCACACTAATGATCTTGGAAATTTCTCAGAATATAACATTAATCTTTAAAAGCAGGATACAAAATTCATCATAAGGCACTCTCTCTGTTTCATGTGGAAAAAAAAGTATATATATGCAAAGGAAAAGAGAAGCAAAGTTATCAGCAGGCTGTCTATGGTGGTGGCACTACTGGGGACTTCTGTGGTTCTTTTTTCATACTCCTCTATCACACGCACATGCGCACACACACACACACACACACACACACAACCAAGATGTGTTAAATAATTGGATTACTTGGTGATTGAAATAATTTATTTGAATTATTGTCAAGCACTTAATGCATGGCAGTATTGTTTGCAATTCAGTGATATACAGAATATAAATAGGGTTTCCCTCCTAAAGAAAAGTGTTTAATCTGGCAGGTTGGTTTTGGGGTGGGGCTGTTGCTCTTGTTCTGAGACAGAGTTTCACCAGTATTAGACCTTGAACGTGTTACCGAGCCAAAGACCACCGTCATGTCCTGAGGATTATGAGTGCTGGCGTGTGCCACTCCATCCGGCTCAAGGAACACTTTGATAATGGTAGTGGGTTAGCCTGATGGTGCTTGTATTCTAACGCTAATATTGGTCCCCCAATACTGGTTGCTCCAGAGGGGAGAGAGTGTGCTCACGGGTGCTAACTAAGTATCCCTTCCCTCATGTTATTTCTGACTGGTAAATAAATGCTAACAGCCAATAGCTGGACACAAGAGACATAGGGGGGGTTGAGGTTTCATGGGCTTGGGGTCAGAGGAAGACTATGAGGGGAGAAGATACAGGAGGAAGAAGGAGAAGCCACCATGGGCTAGTGAGCCATCGTGGCCCTGAGGGCCGGCCAATTGGAGGTAAGAGTGGCCCAAAACATAGGAAGTAGTAAGTAATAATTCAGGGTTGTCGATAGGAAAGCAGATTTTAATAGCACATAGGTAGGTATCCAAGAAGCTCTTGTGCTGTTTAAGGCTTATGGTAAGTATGAAGGCCATGTATGTTTTTTATCCAGGAACTAAAGGGTCAAAGGCAGGGTAGCAACTCTGGGTTGGGATTAAACATGTCAACAACGGGTAATTTGTTTTCTTTTAAAATAAGTTGCTTTTTAAAAACAAGGAGTAGGGGCTTGGTACATGGCTCAGCAGTTAAGAACTTAGACTTCTCTTGCAGATACCCAAGTACAGAGTCTGTTACCATACTAGCTCGAAGAGCATCTGATGCCTCTGACCTCTGCAGGTGTCCGCATTAACATGCACATGCCCCGCCCCAACACACACTGCGTGCACATGCATGCACACATACACATGCCTGCAGAGACATGCACGCGCACACACATGCATACACACACACATTTAAGACCAGTTATCATCACTCCTGGAAAATCATTACAAAAATGCTCTTTTCTGATGCCACCAGAAGGGCAAGTGCCATCGGGCAGCACCTTGACAGTCCCTGCTAAGAATGCCAAAGACAGGTACACACAAGTGTCCATTTGTCATTTCTCACCCAGGCAAGGACAAGGCCCCTCCTGTCAGTTCCTCTAAATCCCAGCCTCCGTCGCCATGGAGCTGAGGGTTCTGCAGCATTTACCATTTGCGTTACAGATTCCACCTCTGCCTCCTCCCTTCAGTTCATCCCCCCCCCCCTCCCGCAGGTACCTCTCTGAGCGATTCCCCCCTAGGAGTGAGCCTTCAAGGATTCAGGATAGAATCCCATGCCTGAAGTCTGGCTCTGACTGGCTGGATCCTAACTGTACCCTACGCAGGCAGGGGCTTGTGATTATACCACAGACAAAGCCGGTGGGGAAACAGCGGGAGTCCAAGAACTCCCAAGAGCTGAGAGGGATTGTTTCTATGCAAATTGTTTTTCATAGTAGGGAGATAGTAGGCAAATGAAATACAAGAGCCTGGCAGAGGTTTTTCTAAACCAAGGCTGGGGGCTGGGGGAACTCTCTGATAGACCTTCGGCTTGTCTGTTTCGAAAAGAATCTTTTAGATTTTATTTATTTTGTGTGTATGTGAGTGTTGTCTGTGTGTATGTACATCGTATATGTGTACATATGCGTGTGTGTGTGTGTGTGTGTGTGTGTGCGCGCGCGCGCGCGCCTGCAGAAGTTGGAAGAGAGCATCAAATCCCCTGGATCTGGAGTGACAGATAGTTGTGTGTTGTGGATGGATCTGGTGCTGTTCTTGTGAACCAATCCCCTATTGAATAAAGGAGCCAATTACTGGGTGAGTAGCAGGGACTTCCGGGTTGGAGGTGGGGGGGATTTGAAACAGGGGATTGGTGTGGTAGCAACTCGCTAGTGGGAACCTAGCTAGCTGGGTGGAGAGATTTCGGAGTTGAGAGTCAGAGTCTCCATGAGATTAAAACAGGTCGGCCATTGCCTGCCAGTGCATAGCCAGCCAGGCCGTCGGGGCAGAGGCACAAACCCAGGAACATGCCGGTTTTGATTCTTATTATTTCCCACAACAGTTGTGAGCCACAATGTGGGTGTTGGGGACCAAATCCAGGTCCTCTGCAAGAGCCCACGCTCTGAGCTGTGGAGCCGCCTCTCCAGCCCTAAGCTCCGCCTGCCTTTAGCAGGGAGAGTCTGAAAGCCCTATCTCCAGCAAGGAGAACCGAGTTTGTCTCTAGTGTGGCTCCTCCTCTGAGGTTAGCCTCACCAGCGTCTCTTTCTCCTCCGCCAACATTTCAACATAGCCTTGACTGGAGGGTCTCTTTCAGAATATCGTACTTCCTGCCAGGGAAACGTGTTTTAACCAAAGCGTGAGCTTAAGTGACAGGCAGGAGGCGCCATGTTAACTCCAATCAGTTACTACTGAGTTGTCTACTCTTTCATATGCTTTGGGGAAACTGTCTAGAACATCAAAACTATGTTTGTTATTATCGGCCACGGCGGCCCAAGCTGCAAAACGGGAGTTAATGGAGAGCCAGCAAAGAGAGACGCATTAAGTAAGTCATGATATGCATACTATGTAAATGTGGTAAAAATACCCGTGAAGTGGCGCATACATATATGATGTTTGGAAAACACAAGAAGCAATTCTGCAACAAGTCCAACTCGGCTCCTGGGGAAGGGCCAGGGAAAACTAGCTGGCTCGTTGCAGGATCTCAGGCATGAATGTTTGTGTTAAATTCTGGATCATCAATCAATCTTTGCACTTCTGAATCCTGAAGCCTCCTGGAGTCTCTGAGCTAAGTTTGAAGGCTCTATACTTGGTCTGTGGCAGGGAAAGGGACTGTGTTCTAACCATCGGAGAAATTTAGAGACACACACACGTACACTCAAACACACACACAGACACACACACACAAACACACACCACAGAGTTCTTGTTCTCTATAACAATAGGAAGCTCTGACAGACTGGGTCCATGTCCTTGCATGGCCAATAACCAAGTTGCCATGGCCTGGGGAGCTGGTTCTCAGATCCCTGCCCTACTCAGCATCTCTGAGACTAGGTCCGCCCCAGCGACACAGAGTGAAAGGAAGATTCTTCTTTCGTTCTCTTTCTCTTTCCCTATCATCATTTTCTTTCTCCTTTCTTCTTCAGTAGTCTCTCTCTACAACCTCCTACACCTCCCCACATGCACACGCATGTGCACACACACATACATACACACACATATAAAGAGACATGGCCACACATGCACACATACATACACACACATACACACATACATGTACATACACATGCACACACACATACCCACATAAACAGACATGCCCACACATGCACACATACACACACATACATACACATACACACACATATGCATACACACACATACCCACATAAACAGACATGCCCACACCCACCCACACCCACCCACACACACACATACACACACTGTCCTTGCATGGCCAATAACCATGCATACACATACACATACATACATACACACACATACATATACATGAACACATATACCCACACATACACACATATACGCACATGCACACATATACACACGTACACACATATATACATACACATACACAGACACACACACATACACTCAAAAATCCATAAAGAGTCCACTATAAGAATAAAAACTGGAGGCTGGAGAGATGGCTCGGCAGTTAAGAGCACTGACTGCTCTTCTGGAGGTCCTGAGTTCAAATCCCAGCAACCACATGGTGGCTCACAACCACCTGTAATGGGATCTGTCGCCCTCATTGGGTGTGTCTGAAGACAGTGACAGTGTGCTCATATACATAAAATAAATAAATAAATCTTTTTTTTTTTTAAGTAGTAAAAACTGTTTCCTGTGGCATCATGTGCAGACATGAGAGGGTGAAGAAAGGACAGAGTCACGTGTGCAGAAGGGCCAGGGCTGGGCGGGCTGTGCTCATTCTGCTGGATGAAGTAGCACCAATAATCCAATGATAACCCAGAACCTCAGACCGTTTATTACTTATGAGAGGAGTTCGCTAGACATGGGAGGAGGTGTCCATGGGCAGCCGTCTCAGGCTGTGGACATCCAGGAGGAGAAAGCTTCAGTTGCTCTGTTTGTGCGTGTCTTGGTCAACCATTCGTAAACACCAGTGCTTGCTCTAGGACCAGAGGAAAGCTCTGCTGTGCTTCTGAAACTCGCCCAGGGAAGGCCTGCCACTCCTGTGGGTCCGAGGCAGTGAGGTCCTTGACATGGCATTGCCTATGTAGAACAGTACTCTAAGACTCCTCCGCTCCCCACAGTCTCCCCCTGCTGGTTGCTGTAACTTTTCCTATCTGATAAAACAAGCCAAGTTCATGCCCAGGCCTCACAGCCATTTGACCCGCAGAAGCTTATTGGAAACCACTTAATATGTTGATTTATATAAAATGTGCGGTGGGGTTGAAGAGGTCTCTTTCCCCTGTGTAGCACGCCATCAGGCATAGATCACAGACAAGCAGTTTGGAGGCAAAAGGTTTTGAGTTCAAATCCTGGCTTTCTCATTGCCTGTGTGATCTTGGGCAAGCCCGTTAACTTCTCTGCATTTGAATCGCCTCTTTAGGACGGAGATATGGGTGTTTGCTGCATACGATTGTCATATAAATTAAATGAGTGTCTGTACACGAACCATACAACAGAGGCTGGCACACAGTGACGGTTGTAAAAATGTGACCTGTTGTATGAGCAATTGTCTTCCTTCCTATGAGCTAATTCTAGGATGAAAATCTCTTCCCCTAGACGTCACTAACTCAGCCATATTCCTTTGGCCTAACAACTACTAAGTGCAATCTCCCCTCACCCCATTCTTAGAGTCACCAAGCTCCATCCACTGTTTGGCTGTGGGTATCTGCATCTGTCTGAGTCAGCTTCTGGCTGGAGCCTCTCAGAGGACAGCCATGCTGGACTCCTGTCTGCAAGCATAACACAATATCATTAATAGTGTCAGGGATTGGTGCTTGCCCATGGGGTAGCTCTCAAGGGGGATTATCCAGGGTGGGGGGGGGTTCTCACCCTTTGAGGACAAGAGAGGGATGGAGGGAAGGATTGTGGGAGAGCGTGACCAGTAGGGGGGCAGGGAGCAGGATGTAAGGTGAATAAGTAAAAAGTATATACTACTCATGTGTAAAAACCTAAAAAATACAAATGTAAAAAAAATAAAAAGTGCCAGGCATTGCAGTAAGGCCTGGAAATAAGAAGAAAGAGAGAGAGAGAGAGAGAGAGAGAGAGAGAAGGAGAAGAAGAAGAAGAAGAAGAAGAAGAAGAAGAAGAAGAAGAAGAAGAAGAAGAAGAAAGGAAAGGGAAGGGAAGGGAAGAGAAGAGAAGAGAAGAGAAGAGAAGAGAAGAGAAGAGAAGAGAAGAGAAGAGAAGAGAAGAGAAGAGAAGAGAAAAGAAAAGAAGGAAGAAAACATCCTTTTTCCTTAAGAAGTTCCCTACCATGCAGGGGGGTTGGGGCTGGGCATAAGAGGTCATTGCTCAGCAAGGGCTCTGGGTTCCATCTTTATCTCTGCCCAAAGAGAAAGTTTTCTATCCTGGTTGGCTTGGAGTCGGAGGTAACACTAAGCAAACACCCTATGACAGTTATTGAAGTCAAATGAAGCAAGATTTGAATGGAAATGTCTGAAACAAATGGGAGCCTTGTGGAGAAAACAATAATTAGAACCCGTTCCGATCCAGTATATAAACATCGGCTTCCAGTCAGGGGCAGTTGGGGTTTGGAAAGTCTACCCCTACTGAGGAGCGGAGTCCTGACTGAAGTCCAGAAGAATGGAATCCTGGTAGAAGCCTCCAGAAGAAAACGACCAAGGATGTGTGAGTTACACTCCCATACACATCATGGTTGAAAAAGCACGGGCTGTGTGTGGGTGGAAACTGGAAAAATCCATCCAAGCTCAGAGCCACTGGGATCTGGTTACTTCTCTTTGTGAAAACTTAAGTCACTTGATGTCAGTTTGCCTAAATTGTCCTAAATCGTAGAGGATTTACGTAACCTCCTTTTGGGTCTGTAAGCCACACCATGGTGTACCTGCTAAGTGGTTACTGTTAGAAAGTACACATCCAAGGGAGGTCAGCTAGCCCTTGTCTCGGAGAATTACCCACCCCCCCCCAGATGGCTACATTTCCTTCTGCAGGGGATATGTCAATCAACAGCCATGCTTCTTTTTATTTGCAAATGAGTATCAACATTTGTTTTTATTGCTGAAATTAATGCCTTGTCAATTAGCATGCTACATGTTAGAAAACCGACTCTCATTAAAGATAAGTCAAGATGTGTGGGTTGGCTCAAATTGCCGAGAGATAGATAACACCTCCTCCCCAACACAGTTCTGGAACAAACAAGGAATAAGAATGAGGCTGAGCCTTTGAGTTAGTGCCCGATGCCTGATTCCTCATCGGTTTCTGGCCATTGACTTGAAAAAATGTTTTCTTGTGTGCTGCCCACCGGGACTCAGAGTCTGACCTCACAGAGTTTTTCTGTAAGTAATCGTTGGTCCCGTGTATCAAAGCATAGAAAAGGCCAGAGATACAGTGCTCTGCCCAGCCTGCGGCCCTGTTATAAGCTTGTGTGGCTCATTAATTGCTACCTACAACTACAAGTGAGGTAGAATGTAGCTTTCCTGTTGCCTTCCATTCCACCAGGCCTACAGTCTGAGGAGTGTTCTAGCACCTCTAGCTGTCTTCTGGCTGTTGCTACCCTCCAAAAAAAACAAAAACAAAAACAAACAAACAAACAAAACAAACAAACAAACAAACAAACAAAAAAGGGTAGTGTGGGATCAGTCTTCATTAGTTGGATCCCAGGCCAAAACTTCATGGGATTCAGTCTTAGCTAGTGTGTGTGTGTGTGTGTGTGTGTGTGTGTGTGTGTGTTCGTGTTCATGTCTGAGGGGTGTGCAGTTGTGCAGGGCACACCAATAAGCTTCACAAGATAGCCTCCGATATCATTTCTAGATGTCTTCCATCTTCCTTTGAGACAGTGTCTCTCACTGTCATGGAACCTGACCACATATATACCAGGTTAGCTAGCCTGTGAGCTTCCAGAGATCCACCCGCCTCTACTTCCCCTTTGCTGTGACAAGGACTACAGGCGTTCCACAAAGAGATCGCTTCTTTCGGTAGGTCATGGCGATCCAAGCTCAGACCTTCATGTTCTGAATGCACGTGTTGTCCAGACTCAGGGATGTCTCTGGTCCCAGTTCTTGATTTTTGTGTTTGTATATGTGTCCCAAATAAACTTGTCCTTCTTTAAGTCACTCTGTCTTGTGTAGCCGTTATTAATAAAATGGTACCGCCCCACCAGGCCTCTGCACCAAGTTCCGGCGTGTCCCGCTCAGGTCAGCTCTCACTGTCACTGCCAAGCCAATCTGTCCCAGCCAGCCCTCACTGGATCCCAGGTGTGTTTCCTCTCAGCCATAGACTCTGTAAACAGTGGGAGTCCCATGCTTCTGTCCAGCACCTACTCCTTCCAAGTATCCGGTAAAGCATGACTCTTAAATAGTTATCCAAATATCTTTATGTATATAAAACTCCCAATTACATAATGCCAATTTACAATGATAAAGTCGTATCCCACTATTTCTAACCTCTCCAAAACACCAGAAATACGTCTGAAGCCATCTGGATGTCCCCATCTCCCTCTGTTCTCCCAGCCTCTATCTCCCCCCTTAGCTCCTCCCCCTTCTCCCCTCCAATCACTGGCCTCTCACTGCCTCAGTGTGAATGGATAGGAAACATCTTGCAACAGTCTTGAGCTTTGTTACAATAGCAAAAAGAGAACTCCATATAAAGGAAGAAAATGGTTGTGGTTAGCCATTCCCTCCCGCAGAGACAGAGACTGATAGGTGTAGTGACAACTTCGGAATCTTGGTTTCCTTTAAAAACACAGAAATATTATAACAATATGTTTTCATTTTAATCCCATCGGTGGGGATATGGGGCTGCTTCACAGCGGCTGACTATGATTTGCCTCATGCTCTAGCAGGGGTGTGATCTAGCCAGAAGCTGATAGTTGCTACAATTGTGTGATGTTTGGAATTCTGGGGTCCACGAGAGATTTGGGGGGTGGTATTTGCTGGTTGCTGTGGTTGCTGTTTTTAAGTAGTCATGATATCCTGACAGTGAAAATCAAACTCACCCCCAAGGAACTATAATCATCCTATAATCATCAGGAAGTAGTCTAACAATGTCACCCCCTTTTGACCTCTGACTTTATTCGGAGATCTTTCCTTTCCTCTCTGTCATTTTTTTCTCTCTTATCTAGGGTTAGGAGGTTGAAAGGGTGGGAAAAGGGTGGAGAAGGATGGAAGAAAGAAGAACCCACAAAGTAGCAAAGACAGCTACAGACCCTGGAACCCACGGTGCTCCCACCCCCCACCCTCACACCCCCCACCCGTCCATCTTGGAAGTGGTGGGATTGCGGGCGCGCTGTACCACCATGCCTGGCTGCAAATCTCCCTCTAATGGGAACTTTATCCTTTGCCCCAGCTCCAAAGGGCAGCTTTTTTTCTCATACACTTATTTTTATTATTTTTAATCATATTTATGCATATGTGTTTATGGGAAATATGTGCATCTGTGTGCATGTTTCCAGGAGGTCAGAAAAGGGTGTGGATCCCCTAGAACTGGAGTCACAGGCGATGTTGAACTGGGTACTGAACTTGGGTTGTCTGTAAGAGCAGCGTGTGCTTGCATCCACTGAATGATCTCTCCAGGCCCTAGAGCAGTGGTTTTCAACCTGGGGTCATCACCCCTTTGGGTTCATCACATTCCAGATGTTCACATTATGGTTACAACCTCGGGTCATCACCCCTTTGGAGCCATCACATACCAGATGTTTACATTATGATTTATAACAGTAGCAAATTCCAGTTATGAAGTAGCGATGAACTTTATGCTTGGGGTCACCACAACGCATTGGGAAGATGGGAACCGCTTCTGTAAAGGAAGACTTCCGATCCTACACACAGGCAGCACGGGAGGATTGTTCTATGGATCTTTATGAATCAAAGAAGCCAACCTTCTTAATTTACATTTCAGTTAAATTAATTTGCATATTATTTTGCCAAGTTGTCTGACTGAGCACATGTCAGGGTAATGGTTCTCAACCGTGTCTCTCTGAGTTAGTGGCCGTATCTACACATGCCAGGGGCAGGGATGAAGACACACCCCTGTAATCCCAGCACACGGGAGGCAGACGGCAAGAGGTAAAGGCTAGCCTGAACTGCATGAGGAGACACTGCTTCTGGAAATAAAAGCCGTGGTACCGTTTACGGTTTCACAGAATACTGGATTGTCTATTTATCTGTTGCTGGGTGTCTGGGCTGGCTCCGTTTCCTGGGTATTATGAACAGTACAGCAAACACGAATGTGCGAGTATCTTTGTGCTGTGTTGACTTAGATCCTTTGGGAATATTCTCAAGTAGTATATAGAGATGGCGGTAGATATCCACAATGGAGCTTCGTACAGCTGTAAAGAAAAATTAAGTCACAGTGTTTGCAGGAAAATGAATGGGACGGAAGGTCATTACGGTAAGCAAAGTAATCCAGACTTAGAAAAACAAATATCGTGTGTTTTCTCTTATATGTGAAACCTAGACTTAAAAGTGTGTGTGTGTGTGCGTGTGTGTGAGTGAGTGTGTTTTTGCGCACATGCGTGGTGTGATGGAACCAGAAAGATCATGAAAGGAAACGATCTTAAGAAAGGGAAGGAAGAGCTGGGCTGTGGTGGCGCACGCCTTTAATCCCAGCACTTGGGAGGCAGAGGCAGGCGGATTTCTGAGTTCGAGGCCAGCCTGGTCTACAAAGTGAGTTCCAGGACAGCCAGAGTTACACACAGAGAAACCCTGTCTCGAAAAAAACAAACAAACAAACAAACAAACAAAAAAAAAAAAAGAAAAGAAAGAAAGAAAGAAAGGGAAGGAAGAGTAATGGGATGTGTATACGGAGGCAGAATATAACTCTTTGCAGAATGGAAAGGAAGGAAGGGGGAAAGGGAAAGATGGAGGCGAGACCAGTTATTTACTATATTAACCTTAAAAAAAAATTTTAAAAAACGATTACAAAACCAAGCAAACAACAAAACCCCACACATTCCAGACCGCATCCTCTGAGACGCGGGGTTGGGATCGCGCATGCGCAGTTTTCAAAGCTCCCCCCACCCCTACCCCACCCCCAGATGACTTCAGGGCTGAGAACTGAGAGCCGAGCATGATGGGCTGGAGACCCACATACTCTCTGGTCCCTGGCTTTTCCCACGCACTGGCCTTCCAATAAAAGCTAGAGAGACGGGGCCTGCCCTACTTTAGTGAGTGTAGGTGTGAGGGTGTGTGTGTGAAACCTAACCTATATAGTGTCAGAGGAGGAACCGGTAGCCAACAGTCAGGCCCCACCTGCGAAGGGGCCTTGGGTGACATTTCCACATGGGTGCACACGGTCCGCTTGCTGCCATCCCTCCGGGCTAAAAATGGGTAGAGAGTGGGTGGAGCTCAAAATACTCTGAGTGCAGAGGTGTGGGCAGCTTCCATGTAGCTAGGTAATTCTGGACAAATGGAAGCTTGCCTGCATGCCGCTACGTTTATTTCCCAAGAACTAGTGATATTCCCCCCCCCCCCCAGGAATGGATTCATTCCGCTTTCCGTTTTATCTGCGTTGAGGTCTTCAGACCATGGGATTAGGGAACCCCAGGCACGAATCGAGAGGCAGAAATACAGGTGCTATTTATCCTCACCTCGGAGTTAATGCTGGGAGAAACCGAAAGCCTTTGGAATATGGGAGATAGAATGCAAGAAAACTACTACCTTGGTCTTAATAACAAACAACAAGCACACACATGCACGCAAGTGCACAGACACATACCCACCCCAGGAAAGAGCCTAGGTGGCGGCTACTATAGAACCCTCGCTATACACAAATGACATATATACATAAATATTCCAGGATGTCGATACTGTTTTCTTTAAAATACAAGAGCTTTATGGCTGGCAAACAGATCTGTTTGTTTCTGTTCATTACAATTCATTCACTCTTTACATTACAAATTGGCTACAGCAAAAAAAGCTTTAAAATTATTATTTTATAAATATATGTTATAATTTATATATTATAAGTATATATTTAAAATAATTATATATTTGAATAGATTAAAAAATATATTCGAATATATATAGATACACACACACACACACACACACACACACACATATATATATATATATATACACATAAATATATAGGAGTAAGTTAGGGTTTTGCCACTCTGATTAAACTATTTTGAACTTTTTAAAAACGCAGTATACTACCGGGCGGTGGTGGCGCATGCCTTTAATCCCGGTACTTGGGAGGCAGAGGCAGGTGGATTTCTGAGTTTGAGGCCAGCCTGGTCTACAGAGTGAGTTCCAGGACAGTCAGGGCTACACAGAGAAACCCTGTCTCGAAAAACAAAACAAAAACAAACAAAAAGATTTAAAAAACGCAACACACACACACACACACACACACACACATACACACACACACACACATACACACATACACACATACACACACACACACACACACACACACACACGCCCTTCCCGAAGACTAGTATTTTCAAACAGTAACTCCTGCCAGTACTACTGTCTGAAGTGGATGTAGGAGCTGGAGCAGACTGGGCAAGGCTGGAGTCTGCATTTGAAGCAAGCGCTTCAGCCACCACCAAGAACACTGTCCTGGGGGTGCACACACGTGAGCGTTAGTCACAAACCTCCGCGCGAGCCGTGACTGAGCCAGTCCTGGAAAGCTTGGCTGGGACGGACGCCCTGTGGCGGAAGACGCGGCGGGAAAGGAACTCCAGAGCTCTTCTCTGCAGGCTACAGGTGTGGGTGCCCTTGGAGTCCATTACAGGATCAGATTTCTGACAGGGCCACCCTGTACAACTGTGTGTAAGTGGAGCGCCACACCGGGGATGTCATAGCCGAAGAGCCATCATTTAATGTAAATAGAGTCCGCTTGTGTGTTTATTGTGACAGTTTTCTCCAGATGGCTGTAATGTATCATATTCTGAATCGGTCCGGGATAATAATTTCCCAACAGATGTATGCATGGTATCTCGAGGGGGAGGGAGGGAGTGCTGGGGGAGGGGGCGCACTTTGGGCTAGCTCTAGCCGATTCTGGTTCTGGTCCACTGATTTTATTTTATTTTTTTTCCTTTTCTACCAGAAAGTCTGTAGTGGTAAAATAATTAAATAAATCCCGGCAGCGGCGTGGTCCTCACTACCTGCTCCAATGTTCTGGGTTCCCGAATGAAACACACACACACACACTACAGCCTTCATGTTTTGATATGCCCAAAACAGCTCAATGGCCGGGCCACTTCCTAATCTCGACGTGGTTAATCCACCTCCCTCCGATAATCCCAAGTTATCAGTTATTATCTTCTGTATTCTACCTGGAACCCTGCTGGGTAGCCCTCCTGGGCCACACGCTCCTGGCTCTTAAATGATGGCCATGCCTCTCTGTCCCGCATCTTCTCCGGTGGGGTGTCTCGCCGAGTCTCCTCTCAGCATGGTGGATGTCCTTCTCTTTCCTTCCTCTGTGTCCCAAGCCCGGGAATCCTAAAAGTCCCGCCTCTGTCTACACTGCCCAGCCATTGGCTGTCGACATCTTTATTTACCAATCAGAATCAACAGGGTGCCTGAAAGTCTTACACGTGGATACTACTTTGAACAGTTATGGAGACCCAAATTAACCTAAGAATACAAGCAGATACAACGTTTCCCCCTCTAGGGAAAGGGCTTCCCGACTTCAGTAAGGTTTGCAAGGCAGGTTACTCACCATTCCACAAACGAGTAAGACACGAGGCCTGGGTTTTGAGAATTTTAAGCACAGCATAAAAGTTTATGTGAAAGGGTTCAGGAAAGCAACCTACTCATCATGGTTAGCTTTTTGTCAACTCGGTGACACATGCTAGAACACTCTGAGGAGAGGGACTCCAGAAAATGCCTCCAGCCCTGCGGCCTGTGTGCGAGCCTTGAGTGGGCATTTCCTTGATTAATGATGGATGTGGGAGGGCCAAGCTTACTGTGGGCGGTGCCACCCTCGGACAGGTGGTTGTGGGTTGTAGAAGAAAACAAACAGAGCGGGCCAGCAAGCGCTCCTCCACGGCCTTTGCTTTAGAGCCGGTCTCCAGGTTCCTGCCTTGAGTTCTCCATGATGACATATGACTTATAAGCTGACAGCAGCCCTTTCCTCCCCACGTAGCGTCTGGTCGCGGTGTTTGATCACAGCAGCAGGAATCCCGACTAAGACACCACCCCAGCGCCACCAGCCTTCCTTTCCTTCCCTCTGCGGCACTGTCCCATGACGTCATGGTCTGCAGCTCAGCTTGCAGAGTGGACTGACACCGGTCCCCAGCTCGCCCTAATGTGTGCAAACTGGACTTTCCCCGCTTTCCCTTCCTCTGCCTAGTCTGTCTTCATTTCCCAGGAGATCGGATCTTCTGTTTTTCCTTTCTATCACATATGACCAATTTAACAAATAATACAAGCCATCTCTCTATATCATCACCCTGGCTGTCTAAACCCTACTTAGGGATCTTAGAGTACTGTTGATCAAAATGTTGAGATTTAAGCATATGTTCTTTATCTCCTCTAAAAGACACAAAAAGAAACTTTCTTTTTAGTGAAAAGGTAGTGGGTTCCGAAATTCCCTCCTTCTTCCCCTTTGCCCCACCCAGGTTCACTCACCGCCCTGGCAGCTGTCAGGGTGACTTCTCCCCACATGGATACTTCTCTCTTTGCAAGCCTGGGGAGACAGAGGAAGTATAGGGCTGGGCGGGCGTGGTGGCGCTCGCTGCTCAAAGATCTTCTGGAGGTAAACCGTCTAGACCCCACGATTCTTGAAGGAGCCAGGAGAGCACACAGTCCCAACACGGTCTGTTGGTTGGGAGCCGCACCGCTTTGCCCGGTGCTGATGGCTTCTGAAAGATGTACATTAGAGACCAAGAAGATGCCATGTGACTGAAGATGACATAACACGAGCCTGATAACACTCATTTACTCCGTTTGCGTGCAAGGAGTGTGGATTCCTTTACTGAGCACGCATTATAATCCAGCCCTGTTAGCCAGGATTTGTGGCTGATCGCTGAGCACACCGATCGCGTCCTACTGGGATGAGTGACAGAGCGGTAGAGGACCCCCCACCCCCAGTAGCTAACCTGGTAAGGAGTTCTTCTTCAGTTCCACACGCTATGGAATGCTCTGTGGGCAAAGATTGTCATAGGGAGAGTGAGAAGTAAAGGCTGTTTGAGATTGTGTGTGGGGACAGGCAGGTCTACCCAGAATGCTTCAGCTGGTCGCAGCAGGAGAGGGAAGAGAACACTGAACTGAAAACCAGGACGTAAGTGCCTACCGGTCCGCTCTCCTTTTCCCCAGCTCCCGTGGTATCTCTTCATCTCCTTTGTTAGTTCTACTGGCAAAGTGTGAGAGTGTCATGCCTGACACAGGTAATAACTCACACTCCCTGAGTGCCCGGGGCTTGCCTATGTGTGTCACCTGCGCTGATTCCTTGAATCTTCCCGGCTTCCCCAGGAAAGGGTAAGGATTGGGTCTCCACCCTGGGCATGCTCCGTGTCTCAGTTAGGGTTTCCATTGCTGCGAAGAGACACCATGACCAAGGCCTCTCTTGTAAGGGACGACATTTAATTGGGGCTGGCTAACGGTGTTCAGAGGATCGGTCCACTATCATCTTGGTGAGAAGCATGAATGCAGGTCAGCAGACATGGTTTTGGAGGAGGAGCCGAGAGTTCTACATCTTGATCCGAAGACAGACAGAAGAGGAGACTTCTTCTGCAGGAAGCCAGGAAGAGGCTTTGAAAGGAGCCAAGAGTTCTACATCTTGATCCGAAGGCAGCCAGGAGACTCCCTCTGCCGGAAGCCAGGAAGAGGCTTTCTTCTCGATTGGGTGGAGCTTGAGCATAGGACCTCAAAGCCCACCCCCACAGTCACAGCTTCCTCCAACAAGACCACGCCCACTCCAACAAGGCCACGCCCACTCCAACAAGGCCACACCTCCTACTAGTGCTGCTCCCTGGGCCAAGGATATTCAAACCACCACAGCTTTTGTTCATTTCGGATCTCCTCTTTTACGTCTGCTAGAACAGATTCTCTTTTGTGACTAGGGCAGCCTCCAGCCTTGCTCTGCACTTCTCTATGCACGTCAGTGGGGAAGCGGCTTTTAACCGCTGGTTAGCCTGTGTAGAAAAGAACCATCTGCCAGATCTTCCCCAGCAAAAACTCTCTGAATCCCACTTAGCCAATGTTTGTTGAGAACCTACTAAGTGCTCGGCCTGACCCTAGAGACTAGGCCAAGGCACAAGCTTCACACATTCAAAGTCAAATGGAAAAAAAAAATACCCCAAAACCCATGTGACCAAAACAGTTCAGTAAACCAGTACTTACTGGGAAGAAAAGAGGACCGTCTCTCAAACAGACAATGACGCTGGAGGTATGCTCTCAGATTTAGTTCACTGTTTACAAAATGGGCATACGAAGTCATATGTTTTCTTATAACTGTTTCATGTGTACACGCCATTATCCTCTCTTCCTCTCCTCTCCCCCTTCATCCCCTTTGCTGGCCTCATTTGTTTTCTAAATAAAGTCGGTGGCTGGCCAACAGCAGCCAGCGTGTTACTCTTTTAAATCTGAATTGTCTGAGATTTTTTTCCCCCAAAGCAGCTTGATTTCTTCCTAATTATCTATTGTTTTATTGTAGTTCTTCTATTGTCAAATAGGTTTTTAATCTTTTTTTTTAATGTTTTAAATTATGTGTGCCTGTGGATGTCTGTACAGCTTTGTGCGTGTGTGTGCAGTACTTGAAGAGGCCGGAAGAGGGCACTAGATCCCTAGAGCTGGAGTTGCAAGCAGCTGTGTGCTGGGAACTGAACTTGGGTCCTTTGCAAGAACAGTACCGGTTCTTCTCAAGCCATCTCCCCTGCCCCTAGATTTTAATTTTTAAAATTTACTGATTTAAAAAAAAAACTAATCTTTGAAGATGTTCCTAATCTCAGAATAGTAACTGTTGCCGGGGAATTCGTGTCTGATAAGCTTCTTTCTCAGTTGAGAAGGAACTGGGTTCGAGTCACAATAAGACACTGATCTGGCTTTCCCAACAGAGCTAGGGCTCTTGTCACCCCCAGCCCGTTTTCATTCCGAGTGGTCTTAAAATAAACCGGGAAGGGGGCCTGCCCACCACTCCCCTAAGCGACTGGCCTCGTCAGTTATGATTACATCTCTGCATTTGTTTTTCAAAAGATGAAAAATCACAGGAGCTCCTTATTTGAATTTTAATAGAACAGCGTTTTCCCCATCGCCAGAAGAGTGATTTTGTGCAGTAAGCAGGCAGCCTCTCCAGGCAGAGTTTGATTTCCCTCTTCCTAAATCATTTCTTTTGTCTGAAGTCACACGCACGTCTGAGGAGGCAAGAACACCGCGCTAGAGACTGCGAAAGATCCACTGCGCAGAAGCAAGCCCCTGGGAAACACGAAAAGTCAGTGTTTGAGCAGCAAAGACCAAGGCAGGCTCCAGGGCTGGACCTTCTCCAGGCAGCCCCTGTGTGGGACATTTTCTTTTTTCTTCCCGTGGCTGGACACGTCTCCTCAACATGTTAGGCGAGTGCTCTACAGTTGAACTGAGCCCCTAGCCATTTTTTGGAGACAAGGTCTTACCAAGTTGGCTAATCAGGTCTTAAGCTCTCCAGATTTTCCTACCATGGCCTCCTAAGTAGCTAGGATTTCAGGCCTGAGACAGGAAGCCCTGAAATAAGTACTTCTTTCTTTGAGACAGTCTCTCCACAGAGCCCATGCTGGCTTTGAAGTCATCCCCCTGCCTCAACCCCTCCAGTGCCAGGATGACAGATGTGTGCCACCATGCCTAGGTCAATACTACTATTTTGTCTTGTTGATTGAGCGGGAGTCTCATGTAGCCTGAGCTAACCCCCAAGTCAATAGGTAGCCAAGGATGACCAGGAATTCCCTGCGTCTACCTTTCAAGGGCTGGAGAGACAGCCCTGTGGCACCATGCCCTAGAGAACATGAAAGACTACGCTTCTCTGTGTAGGCCCTAGCTGTCCTGGAACTCACTCTGTAGACCAGGCTGGCCTCGAACTCAGAAATCCACCTGCCTCTGCCTCCCAAGTGCTGGGATTAAAGGCATGCGCCACCACTCCCTGAGAACATTCTTTTTAAGGAGCTGAATCTAAGTTGCCACATGATTATTTGAGCAGGCAGGCTACAGCATCTTGAACCATCAATGTCAGGAGTCACAGACTGGCTTTAGTATTCCATATGAACGCCGTGCGGTAGCAGGACTTTACCTTGGCTCTGTGAACTCTGATGGTTTAAAAAGTCATATCTCTATCTTCTGGAATTATGCCAGCTGGGGTTGATGACAACTTGGCACAGATTAGGACCACCTGGGTAGGGAGCCTCTCCTGAAGAAGTGTCCCGATTGCCTTGACGGATCTGGAGAGACCCAAGCAACCGCGGGCCACGCCTTCTGGTAGCATCATTCCAGGTAAAAAGAGCATGGCAGAAGGAGGTGGCTGTGCTTTCGCTTCTTGGCCTCCCCTCTTCCTCTGAGATCATTTGCTGACTCCTGCCCTGGCAGCAGAAGCAGCGTTTCCAAACCCTCATCATGGACTGAGAACCAGCAGCGCGCCACGTGCTTCCAATCATCTGGTGTCGGGTTGGAACTGCTGAAGGGCCCAGCCCTACGGTGGTTGAGCCCTTGTCCCAACCCCCAGCAAGTGGCAACCACTGGGGGACTACTCCAATTGCTGAGATGCACAGCCTCTAGGACCAAGTACCTACTAGATCTCAGTTCTCAGGTGGGAGTCTGCTGTTGTATTCCAAAGCTGACTTCGTAAGTTTAGTGTGTCTGTCTGTCCATCTGTCTCTCCATCCATCTCATAGGTTCTATTCCTCTAGAGAACCGTAACCAGCCGCTGACGTTCAGCATGTCCTGCAATGACAAATGTAGACAAGAGATTGGCACGGGCGCAGCACACACGTGATTTTGTCCTCAGAATGAGTCTTCTCAGATCACGTGAACCGTTGCAGATTTCAAGCGGTACTAAGCTACTACCTTGGATCAGCACTAAGAATCATCTGTGCTGTTAGATCTCATTGTTTACTGTTGCTATAGAACCACAGGTGTCTCCATGCCATGCTGTGTGTGTGTGTGTGTGTGTGTGTGTGTGTGTGTGTATGTGTGTGCGCGCGCGCGCGCGCATGTGTGTGTCCATGCACATGGTTGTGCAGTGAGCATGTGCGGACACCAGAGCTCATCTTTGGGTGTCTCTCTCTTTTGCCCTTTACCTTTCTTATTGACTCTGAGTTTCTCATTGAATCTAATGTTTGTTGTTCATCTAGACAGATGGGCCATGGAGCCCTGGGGATTTTACCAGCCTGTTAGAGGGACCCATGCTCCTCTAACTGTTGAAGACCTCTTAGGAGACTCAGGATAGTCCCATGGCAAAAGCAGATCTTCCATGCAGCAAAAAGACCTCCAGCATGATCCATTTAGGGTCCTCCCTGTGGCTTTAGTCACCCCTTTCCTCTAACAGAAATCTCAAATGCAGTCCACTTGTGAAATAATCATTTGATCTTTTAATGCCTGGTTAAAATGGGATCAGCTTTGAGCTATTCAACTGTCTCTGCCATGAATTATCAAGGGTCCCCAGCTCCCCGGTTGTTTACCACGTGGGATTTTTGGTTTTGTTTTGTTTTGTTTTTTACTACTGGATCACAGGCGCACTGACAAACAGGCAGGGCAGCCAGAGGAGAAGACACTCAGATCTGATCGTTTTCCAGTATTGCTGAGAAGCTGGAAATGGGCGGAGGCTGCAGCGGTGATTAATTAAGACTCGGAATACCTGTGGCTTTTAATTACCATTCCATGCGTGTTCCAATGTCCTCCTCCTCCCCCCTGACCCCGCACTCCTGTGGCTCTAATGAGACAATTATCAGAAGCTATTTTGTATTGTTAGTTATCTTTGCATACAAAGATATCTCCATGAGCCTTCTCTTGGGCTGCCTGTAGTACTTGGCTGACAATAAAACCTCCTTAAGTAGGCGGGGCGACAATAGATCCTCCCCTACGTGGGTGGGGCGACAATAGGGCCTCCCCTAAGTGGGCGGGGCTGAACGGAATATCCCGCTGCTACTTTGCATAGTTAGTGGTCCTTCATGCTTGAAGATGCGGGGCAAACACGCACATTCTCTTTTCCCTCCTTGCATTTGTTTCTGCCGCATCTATTCTACAAGATCTGAACACTTATATATGGGGTAAGTAGGCATCATGCTGACATTAGATGAAAATAATATAATCACTTCCTTTAAGGAATTTGGGGCTATGGGGATACCAGATACATAAACACCACACACACACACACAAAAATGCAGGGCTGTGAAACAAATATGACAAAGGGCGGGTCCACTCTTCACAATGGGTGTCATTGAAAAAAAAAAATGGTGCTGGGGCAGAACCTGAAGAATGAGTAGGATTCCATCAATGGGAAGAGAAAAGTGGCCATCTTCCGGACCAGAGAGCCTTGAGCCTGCCCCTGCGGGAGTTCTTCCTGCCTCAACACCCATTCCTTCTCCTCTCTCCTCATCTTTTAGCTTTGTATCTGGACCGATGCTGAGGAAAACTGGCTATGTATGCTCCCTGCCCTAACCCACCCCCACCCCACCCCACCCCCACCCCCACCCCCACCCCGCACACTCCCCCCTCGCCCCAGCCCCCCCTCCCCCCCACGGTCACGAGGCAATGACAAGGCGTTCCATTTCTCTTTGCCAATCGGTGACGTCAGGCGGACACGTGACCACACGCTGGTTGGTGCGATATAAGGGGAAGTCTGCATAGAGACTTTCTCAGACATAAAATGACAGCATCTCTGGGGAGAAAGTTAGCCTTTCCTTTCTTGTCTTGAAAAATTCACATGATGCTTGCAGCTGTAGCAGCTATCTTATGACAGCAGAAAGATAATAAGAGCCCGGGGCTCTTGGATAGTAACACTGAATAGCAACCAGTACTGGCAACTGGACTCCTCATGTTGGGCGGGGGATTAACTCCTGCTTGCCTAAGCTATACGTTTAGGCTTTCCCTCCCTTGTGGCTAAAAGTCCACTCCAACTATTTCCATTCAGTGTTTCACTGTCTCCTCAGTGAGCGTCTTCGAGATCACTAGAGACACCCCTGAGTTTTACCTGCTGATAGCCCAAGCTGCTGCCCTCAGGGATCTAGCCCTTTCTCCCCTCACCAGTCATTTGGGGAAGTCCCCAAGAGAATAACCTTGAGAAACTTCCCTCTTTCTCTGCCTTCTTCTTAACTGTAAAGACAGGGGAATGTCCTTCCCACCGACTTAGGCAGATGTCCTCAGTGCCCTGGGTCTGGTTAGAGTGTGTTTTCTATTCCTGTCCATCCACCTCATTTTCATGCTCTTTCCTTGTGGTTTCTACAGACACCCCAGCATCAAAGTTCCTCCCTTAGACAGGACATATCACCCTAGTCCATGCTTCTCAATCTGTGGGTCGTGACCCCCTTCTGGGCCCAACAACCCTTTCCAAGGGTTGCCTAAGACCATCAGAAAACACGGATATTTACAATATGATTCGTAACAGTAGCAAGATTACAGTTATGGAGTAGTAAGGAAAATAATTTCATGGTTGGGGGGCGGGGAGGGGGGAGGGGTGTCACCATAACATGAAGAACTGTATTAAAGGGTCACAGCGTTAGGAAGGCTGAGGACCACCGCTCCAAGCTAATGGGCCCCCTGGGGTTTGTCCACCCACACAGCTTCTCTGCAGGTAGCTGGAGCCCAAGCCCCGGGGCAGGAGCCTGTGAAGAGATGGAGAACACAGTTCCGTCTATCCAGCCTGGGGGGCTGCGTGGGATGTGTTGGTAGCACCCTCTCCTCTCCGCCCTGGGGCTTGCTGAGGAGAGCCTCCCAGGCAGAGCTTTTAGGCTTCTCGGTCGCCAGTGGCTTTGTCTGGATGTTGGAGAGTGTTACAAAGCAGGGAGGAGTCCTAAGAGGACCATGACATAAAAAAAAGACAGAGGAAATAATAATGAACCTTCAGCAGGAAGTTCAACAGGAAGTTATCTGGTGCGCTCTCCTTTTTAAAATACGATGAAAAACCATATAAATGCCCAGGGCCTGACTCCCAACGAGTCCCACCTAAAAACCTTATAAACAGAGGAGGAACTAATTAAAGGCGTCGGAATGCTGAAATAGATGGGAATCAGGCAAAGTGGCCTACAAATGCAATTGTAGGAGGCTGGGAAAAACTTAACATGAGTTCAAGACCAGCCTGGGCTACACCACAAGACCATGTCTCAATATAAACAGGCGACAGAAGAGATCTGGGTGTTAGGAAACTAGTCTATTACACACGTCTGGGCCACAGTGGGGATTAGTCACCAGGACTGAGGGAACTGTCTGAGGTGACTTCCGCCTTCCATGCGAGCCGGGGTATAAATGTGGTACTCCAGGGAGACTAGGAAATCACCAAGGGAAAGAAGTACAAGAAAACTGATTTGAAGCGCCCGTGAAATGATCGAGGGAGATGTCCAGGAGGCATTTGGATATATAGATCTAGGCAGGGTAACTTGGGTGCCGCTGTCTTAGGGACGTCGGCCCGTGGTGTGGTGATAGCAAATAGAGAGTGTCAACAAAGAGTGACTTCAACTGAAGGACCGGGACTAGTGACACAGCACTGGTGGGCTTCAATGAGGTTGCGTGTGTGTGTGTGTGTGTGTGTGTGTGCACTTGAGTGTGTACAAACATGGCGAGGATGTATCCTTCTATCTCATTTCTAGTTAATTTTTAAATATTAATATATGTGTAAGTGAATGTGTGTACATAAAAGCGTGTGTGTGTGTGTGTGTGTGTGTGTGCACTCTGGAGCAAGTGTGTGTGTAATGCATGCCACAGTATGCGTACGCATGTGGAGGTGAAAGGAGTCTCCTTCACCTTCTCCTTCTGCCTGTCTCGGGGTTCGAACTCTGGCTTGCTCAGCAAGCGCTCTGACCACTGAGCCATCCTGCTGGCCCTGACGTCCACTTTCTCTGGGCGATGGCTACTTTTGCCATCTGCTTTCCACGGAGCTTTTCTAGCGGGCAGAGAACCCCGTTGCTGACAGTTTCAGGAAGCCACAACCTAAAGGTCCTCCCCCTTGGCAAAAGAATTTCTGTTTTTGAGACCTTGTTTCCTTAGGTAGGGTAGGCTGGCCTTGAGCTTGGCACTTTTCTGCTCTATCTCGGAGTGAATGCTGAGACTATAGGCTAACATGATTCCCACCATGCATATGACAGTCCCTGGGAAATACTCTCACTGGCTTTGTCTGCAAGGACCGTGACACTTGGATTATCCTGGTTTGAGTCACATCTGGATGGGAGGATAGGGGGATGTGTTCCCAGAATACCAGGACTGCCGAGGCTTCCCAGGCGTCGAACAGTAGTTGTCACGGTTTTTGGCACATCAGCCTTTAAGAAGATAGGAGGAGGAAGGAGACACTAAGTTGATATGTCAAGGCAGATCAGCGGCTTCTCAGAAGCCAAGATCTGTTTGCGACTTGTATCCTTCTACCCCTCCCCGCTATCTAGTGCCCCGCCTGAACATGCCTGCAATCAACAAGTGTGTGTGGAGAAAACTCCCAGACACCACACTCGACAAGCAAGGGGTACTTGTCCAAAAAAAAAAAAAAAAAAAAAAAAGACAAAGACTAACAGGCCCAGAATTCTTATTTGGGCAATATACAAATGCATTCCCCCCCCCGCCCCCCAGTATTTGGCCACCATGAACACAGATATTAATAGATTCTCTACAAAGAGCCAATCTTTTCAGGTTTTGGATGGCGCTGTCGTATCAGTTTGAGCCCAAATCGTTCCAGATGAGGATGACATTTGAGGAGCGTCTTGAGGAAACTGAGTACTGACATACTGTGGCCCTGCTGCCGTGTTCTGGGGCTCGCCGTAATTTCATGCTGCATTTGAAAGCCTGCAGGGGAGACCCCTTAATGGCTACGGATGCCAGATAGGAAGAGGAGTGCTAATCAAACCTTATTAATAGACGACATACTTCCAGCTTTCAGGAACAGATGCTAAGGGGGAATGAAACCTTGTAAGCCACAGGTACCTACCAACACCCCCCTCAGGTAACCGACAATTGTTTTTCTTAACATGTACATTTTCTGTCCACTAGGGGGAGCACTAGCATATACCAAAGCGTGGCTTTTTCTAAGCCTGATGTATAATTAATTCCCTATGCCTAACAAAAACCTGCTTGTCTATGGATTCCTGTAATGGCCCAAAGATCTAACCAGCTGTCCTATTTTTTCAAACCGATAGAGTATGCCATTCAAAGGTATGTTAAGAAAATACATTGCTTAAATTCTCAGTAACTCAGAACCATCTTAGTAAAAATTTCTCTTGTAAACACAAGTTTCTAGCCGGGGAGGCAGAGGAGAGGGGGCAATCCTTTGTGAGAATCTTTGCTTATTACAAACACAGAAAATGCTGAAATCTGTGCCCTTTCAATTTTAAAAAGCTTAATTTTAAATACCTGCTAGACACTAGTGTGATCTTTATGCTCAGCGGAGTTCTTAAAGTATTATTGGCACTCGGTTGATAATTATTATAATTATTATAAGCTTGTCTAACATAATTACAGTATAAGACTCTTCCCTCTTCAACACAAAGCCACTTTCAAACAAAGTTTGAGAGGCTATGTAAATTAACAAACAACCCAAATGCCACTTAGCTTTGCAGTCAGTGACTGCCCTTCCCTCTTCTCAGTTCTATATTTTTTTTTTTTTTTTTGTGGCAGGGTATTGCATTTTTCCTTTTATAGTCTCTGTTGAGAATGTCAACCCATGAATTGGTGAGTGTGTATTGTGCATATGCCAAGCCGATGTGTTTGGAGCTGTGGATTCCTCAAAGACTGACACCCACCCCTGCAGTTTCCTGCTTTTGCAGAAACATTCCGACAACATCTCCTCAACGCTGACCCTGTGTAATGCCCCGTAAACGGCATACGACGGGACAGCGCTGCTCCTGGCTATACCCTCAGCCCTGTCACATGCCTGGCATCAGTAGCCCGGAGGGTTTCTTGCCAAGGACGCATGAAAGTTTTGGGGGACACAAAGGTCCTTTTGCCCACAGATCGCTAGAGAAACCAAGAATGCTAAGCATTCGGGGACCTCTCCTCAGTGGAGGAGATAAAATACCTGTTTTCTCTGGCTAGAAAGCTGGGAGTGAGTATTGGTGACAACCCAGCAACCTCTTTGCTGTCTGCAGGGGCAGATGGCAGCCTTTTGCTACAGAGGGAGATCTCACTCAGCCCCACCCACCCCCTGTGCAACGTGTATTCCAGATCCTCTCTCCCTAGCTTGCAGGTAATAGAAGCCATCCTTAGTGGGGGTGGGGGGGTGGGGGAGAGATGTCCCATGTACTGTATGGCCTGCTGGTTCTCTCTGTGCTATCTGAGTCAGAGACCACACTCGATTCTAGGCCTTTTAGCGATAGAACCCACCCTTGTGGTCACACGTACTTATAAAGCAGTTTCTAAATGCTCACACTTAAGCTTTATTCTCCACCTGGGATAGGAATGATTGTTGCCTGGAAACCTGGGATAGGAATGATTGTTGCCTGGAAGCTTTTTCCCAAATTGTACTGTTTGGAACATGCTCACAACGAACCACCTGGTACCAGGCTCCCCGAGTCTGGTCCAGGACGATGAGGTCGATCTGACCTGAGTTTTTATTCTCACCTTTCGTGGATCCCTGCCTTCACTGATACCTGTAGGGTCCCCACCCACCAGGAAAGGAATTGTAGAGAAATACTAAGATGCTATCCCTGACCTCAGAAGAATTAACAGTGATATGAAAGAGCACTTGGCCTATTTACCTATTTATCAATTCTCCCATCCATCCATCTATCCATCTATCCATCCATCCATCTATACATCCATTCATCTATATATTCATCTATCCATCTATCCATACATTCATCTATACATTCATCTATACATCTACATCCATTCATCTATACATTCATCTATACATCTATACATACATTCATCTACCCATCTATACATACATTCATCTATCCATCTATACATCCATTCATCTACACATTCATCTATCCATCTATCCATACATTCATCTATCCATTCATCTATCCGTTTATCCATCCATTCATCTATGCATTCATCTATCCATCTATATATCCATTCATCTACACATTCATCCATCCATCTATCCATTCATTCATCATTCATCTATACATTCATCTATCCATCTATCCATACATTCATCTACACATTCATCTATCCATCCATCCATTCATCTATACATTCATCTATCCATCTATCCATCCATTCATCTATACATTCATCTATCCATTTATCCATCCATTCATCTATACATTCATCTATCCATCTATACATACATTCATCTATACATTCATCTATCCATCTATACATTCATTCATCTATACATTCATCTACCCATACACTCATCTATACATTCATCTACCCATCTATCCATCCATTCATCTATACATTCATCCATCCACTATACATCCATTCATCTATACATCTATATATCCATCCACCCATCTACACATTCATACATCCATCTACACATCCATACATACATCCATTTATACATCTATCCATCAATCTATACATCCATTCATCTATAAATTCATCCATCTATCCATCCATCCATCTATCCATCCATCCATCTATATATACATACATCTATATATACATCTATATTTACCCGTCCACACATTCTCCAGCACCTTAAACATGCTAAGCACATATTTCCCCACTGGACTATATCCCCAACTCTCTTGTCAATATCTTGAAGGAGCTGAGAGTCTCCTAGAGCGCTTTTGATATAATTTAAAGACTCAACACAAAAAGTGGCAGACAAATAGGAGATCACAAAGTAAGGAACAAGGGAGGAAATTTTAGGTAAACTTACCAAAAGTGTGAGGATCTGGAGGCAGGAGAGGGTCCGGCTTGCTTAAGAAACATGGCCAAGTCTGCTAAAACCAGTACCAGTTACAGCCCTTGCTCTGGTCTAAGAGCCCTTAACCTGAGTGTGAAAGTCCTTGAAGTATATAGTTGATATTTTCAACAATGTCTAAGGTAAGAGTCAAATGCTGAGCCTAAGTTAATGTGCTGGGTAAGACGGAAGCTGGAGGGGCTATCTGAGCGGGGTCTGTTCCTGGGTCAGGTATGACAGGCTCTTTGCACCCTCGGGCCATGGGAACTCCCCAACCCCTTCTGCCACAGACTGGTTTGTTTAATCTACTTAAGTCTGTTTCATGGCCAGGCACCCAGAGAAGGGTTGGCTTGAGAGGGTCAAGGCTGTTTATTTAATGCCTGTTCTCTTGGGGCCCCTCATCCACACTGATGCTAAGGGCGTGCCTTCCAAAGGGCATGTGTGCTGTTACCTCTGGGTTGGTTTTAGAGACCAAGTACGTGTATTTTTATCAACTAGATTTTGTGTCTTTGA
This sequence comes from Apodemus agrarius, assembly GCA_964023405.1. Lineage (NCBI taxonomy): Eukaryota > Metazoa > Chordata > Mammalia > Rodentia > Muridae > Apodemus > Apodemus agrarius. The sequence goes on from OZ030026.1 coordinate 37,250,986, forward strand.
CTTTATTAGGCTCAGTCCCACATACAAATGGAAACATTTTTAAACCCCTTTCTACCCTTGTATCAAATGAGCTTGTGGTCCTAATATGGTTGATATCAGGGTCTCTCCCCAGAGGCTGAAGTCTGACTGCAGTGATGAGGCCTTCTCCTTGTTCCAATGCGAACCTTCTCCTGAGGAGACACTATACACATGTCTACTCACCCCAGAAAGGCAGCCCATGACAGACCAAAGTACAGATATCACACCAAAGTCCAACTAGGTAAAGCAGTGAGCTAGTGATGGTAAATTCATCCGCTCTAAACTCAGGTCAGAGACAGCAAATGCGCTTCTTGCTACCACCCAGATGTTGTGGATTCACGAATAAAGGACACATACAAGCAGCCTTTTATTTTAATATGTCTTAAATGCACAACGGCTGGACACTTCCAAACCTCCCTGCTGCTAACACACGTTCCCCTTCTATATTCCCGAATGATTACTTACTAAAACCTGTATTCCATCCTGGCTACCACAGACAGACCCAGGCCTGCAGCCTTCCTGGGCCACAATCCCCAATTCTTACATGTTGGCAGTGTCTCTGTCTCTCTGTCCTACACCTCTCAGGCTGGGACCATCTCCTTTCCTGGCAATGGTGGTTCTCTTCCTTCTTTCCGTGGTTCCTTTGCCTGGGAAATCTAAAGCCTCACCTCTGTCTCCTTGCCCAGCTGTTGGCTGCCAGCAACTTTATTTACCAGTTAGAACCAGCTGGGAACAGGGATGTGTGAATTCCCGTGTAATTTGGGAACCCAATTAACATAAGCAATAAACCGAATCCACAGGAAGTGAGTTTTATCGGGGTTACTTGTGGAAATATAGGTGAGGGGGTCACTTACAGGAGCAGAAATGACTTAAAGACAGCTGCATCACCAAAGCCCACCCCACCCCCCAGGACCGGTGACAGCTCACAAGGCTGGGAACCTGGAGCACACTGCATAGCCTGCAGGCCGCTCAACTGTGCCTCGGGTGGTTTAAACCTCGTCCACGCAGCCAGGGTGATTTATACCTCGTCCACGCAGCTGGTCTGCTCTCAGAGTCTGCAGCTTGGGTTGTTTGAGGGTCTTCTTTTCAGCTCATCTCTCCTTCTGGAATGGGGGAACTCTTTGCTTTTATTGCTGTCTCTGGTGGGGCCCTCCCACTAGTAAATCTAGTCAGTTTTAGGGACTTCCTGAAGATACTTTGAATTGTTTAGCTTCCTGCTGGAGATCCCTGCAGGATGGATAGAGTATTTCAATATTAGAGGAAACAGGAACAACAATAATCCTCCCCCCACCCCACTCCCCCCCCCCGAAAAAAGCACTGATCCCACATGAAGGTACAGACAAGGTGAGACATATAAAGACTTAAATGCCTACAAAGAACCCAGTCCTGTTTACAGCCTAAGAGTTAGGGAGAGTGTGGTTGTTTTACCAGCCAGTCTGTGGGAGTCCACCATGGACATCATAGGAAACTAACACAGTGGCCTAACATAGCACTGGGACCTCAGCATCAATTAACAGTAACAGTAACAGTGTCAATGTTTACTGAGCAGACCCTGTGAGCCAGGCATTGGGTGACACACCTCCTTCCCCACCCCAGGGTTATCTCATTTAGTATTCATGTAACCTCCGTGAGTCATGACTCCTCCCCCACCCCCCACCCCCACCCCCAATCTTCTATGAGGATGCTGAGACTCACAGAGCCCGAGGCTACTTAATTACAAAACTACTAACCGGAGGCATAGGATCTAGAGTTGAGGTCTGTCTAAGGCCATTATATTGTGGTACAAAGAAAACGGCTTCTCTTCTTTTGGACACAGAAAGCCCCTGTGTCAGAGGGCAGGGGCGAGTGAGCAGAGGGCTGGTGGGCTTTCAGTCCCACTTGCCTCCTTGGGCAAGCCCCCACCTTACAATGACCGGCTCGGTGTAGCACAGGTGCTCAGTTGGTATATTGGACCAGCTAGGGGTCGGGGTGGCTGGGGTAGCACCAGCAGGCAGGGACCCATGGGCACACGGGGATCATGAGTCTTGGGGAACAGACCCCATCTACACACAGTTGAGAAAGAGGCACGGGGGCTCCTGATGGTCTTTAGGAGAACCGTAAGCTTTCCCTTCAGCCCTGTTCTGCTCACCGGCCCCAGCACACCCCCAGTACCTCCAACCTTTCAGTCAGCAAGAAATCTAGTTTGCAGGATCATGCGCTAGGATGACCTACTGCCCTTGTGACCTCCATCCTTGACGTCCCTACCATTACCACCAAACCAAAAAGCCCAAAACATGCCTCTCTGGCTGTTTTATTTGACTCTAACTCTAAGCGTCTGTGCCTTTCCTCACAATTAAAGCTCCATTTTGCTCTAAAGTTTGCAGCTTTCATGATGAGGGAAAAGGGACCTTTGACACTGTAAATATTTAATCACCATTGAGATGTCCAGCAGATGGGGAAATGGGCGTGGCAGATTGACTGGCTCTGTGGACAAAGAAGAGGCCGTAGCGGTGGTGGTGGGGACAGAGGGCGGGGCGTGGGGAGCAGGGGGAGGGGCGTAGGAAGCAGGGGCGGGGCAGAGGTGGCGTGGGGGCAGGGGTGGGGGTGGGGTAACCTAAAACATGCCATCTTTGGAGCTTGAAGCTTCTCACATTGCATTGCCATCACCTAAGTGTGCCTGAACGCTGACGGAAGGAAGTACCTAACTTATCTCTCTAAATATTGGGTGGGGTGCGCTAAGACGAGGTCTGGAGATGAAGCAGTCTGGCCATCTCCTTCAAATTCTGTTTTGGTAACCATGAATAGACATAAAATTTCTAGACTATATCGAGGTGCCTGCTGGAGTTCAGACTTGGGGGGAGAAAAATGTCTAAAGAAGAAAAAAAAAAGCTGTCTGTTCGGTTTTTGTGTCTTGTTTGAAAATATACTTCAAACATTCAACAGTATTTCAGAGATCATAACTGCCTGTGCCCCCACCACCTCCTGCGCCCTTGACTCCTGGTAGTCCAGATTCACTTTTAAGTACTTTTAGTTTTATGTTTTAACTGGGAAAAAAATAATCTTGCCCAGCAGGGTTTCCATTTGTTTCTATCAATGGGCCGAATTTAGTTTAGGAAAGGCCATGGAGAAAAAAAAATGAAATATGCCTTTTCCCCCTTGCCAGATCTGGATGCACCAACCGTTTGGAAATAAAGGACATGCGCTTTGCCAACTGTCCCTGGTGAAGGGCCGTGCCGTATCCCTTCTGGATCCTTCTTCGAGGTAGGTTGAGTTGATGGTTATATTCTGGCGGGAAGCAAGGGATATGAACGGAAGCATTGAATGGGGTGAGGTGATGACTGGAGGTGTGGGCTTGGTAAAGGGGGCAAACCCAAGCCGGCATCAGTAGGAGGCGCTGCATGCCAGGGGAAGAGGGGGCAGGGTGAGGGGTATTGACAAAACTACGGCACGGAGAGAGGACACCCCCCCCCCCCGTGTGGGACCAGTGACCTTTTAGAGGATGTGGTCACAGCTAGTATGCAGATTATCAGGTAGGGATCTGGGGGACCAAGTACCGAGCTTCACCGTAAGCTCTCTACTCCGGGGTCTCCCACGGGGCCTCCCATGGGCTGACTCCAACCAGAAGCCAAAAGGCAAGGGCTATGTCCGTAGATGCAGACTTCTAGTATAGGACGGGACTGGAAAAGCAGGGGATGATACGGAGAACTGAAGCCTGCGCGGCACGGATGGGCGAGAAGAAATTCGCAGAATGGATTGGAGAAGGGAGCGGGTAGATTAGATTTGCAGTGGGTATCTTGACCTACGAACTCATGGCGCTGTGTACAGGAAAAAAGGTAAAAGGAAGCCAGGCACGGTTGCCTGTGCCTCTAATCCTACCATCAGAGAGGTTAAGGCAGAAGAATTTCTTCTTTGAGGCCAGCCTGGGCTATACAGCAAGAGGCTATCTTTAAAAAGCAGGGGGATTGAAAACGATGGCTATTCTTGCAGAAGCTCAAGGTTTGGTTCCCAAGGCCTACGCAGCGGCTCACAAATGTCTGTTACTCTAGGTCCAAGGGATCCAGCGCCCCCTTCTGGCTTCTGTAGGTACTACGCATGCACACAGTACGAGATATACACACAAGCAAATACTTATAGCTATAAATGCAATAATTTTGGGTTTTTTTGTTTTGTTTTTTGTTTTGTTTTTTTCTTTTGTTTTTGTATTTGGTTTTTTCCAGACAGGGTTTCTCTATATAGTCCTGGCTGTCCTGGAACTCACTCTGTAGACCAGGCTGGCCTCGAACTCAGAAATCCACCTGCCTCTGCCTCCCAGAGTGCTGGGATTACAGACGTGCGCCACCACCGCCCGGATGCAGTAATTTTTTTTTTTAAAGGATTGGGAGATGTCTCAATCAGGAAATTGCTTGCTATACAAGCCTGGGGGGCCTGAGCTTGGATCATGTAAATACTGGGTGTGCTGGTGTATGCCAGTAAGCCCTAGGCCACCGGGATGGGAAAGACGTGAATCCCCCGGGTCCACTGACCAGCCTGTCCAGCTAGATCAGGCTTCAGATTCTGTAGACGCCAAAGTTGACCTCTGACCTTCATTTGCATGCACACACATGTGCACATCAACACCCCCCCCACACACACACATTAAAGGGGAGGCGAAAGGAGCAGAAGGGCAAGAAACGTGTTCAGCCCATTTGGGATTTGGTGCGTGAGACCCTTAGCGTCTCACTATTTCCCCAGCGTGGATGAGGACACGGAATGCTTCTCCCTTCTACCCCAGGACCACAGACATGCCCAGCCACCAGACAGCCCCGCACCCATACTCAGAACTCATTCCGATTGCTCCCTCCCAGGCTCCGTGGCGATATTTCGTAGGGAGGGCAAGGAGCGCGGAATACGCAGCGCCCAGCTCCGCAGAGAGCCCTGCAGAGAGCGAGCGCCCAGATTGCTCGCCCTGAAGTCCAGCCTCTTCGTTGTCAGCTGCGAGGATCTCCCCACCAGAATCTCGAGGAAACGGAAGCGCAAGTGACTGTGGCGATATCTGCCTGTTTATCTTATCTTCTGCTATTCATTTTAAGAGTTCGAGTTATTATTAATATGAAGGCCTGCTTTATGGTAGCTCTTCTCGTTGAATGAGTTTGTACCAAGCTGCCTGCCAGTTATCAAGGGACTCAGAGACCCAGGATTACACTAACAGCGAGTCTCTGAGACATGATGGCTGAGCAGAGACATGAAAAGATGGTTTATTTTTTCCCCTAAGAAGGATCAGTATTCTGTGTTTACCCTCAATAATCTTTTGCTGCTTCGTTTCAAAGGAACAATAAGAAAAATACAAGCACGGATAGCCACAAATTCCAAAAATAAATCTTCATTTATATATATAAAAAATCAATTTTAATTTAAAATTAATTTAAATTATCCTAGCCAATTAATTTAATTAACTTAAAATTAAATAAATTTAATTTTAATTTTAAGAGACCACCCAAGTTGCAGAAGTGTCCTAAAGCTGAAGATGTAATTTAGCTGATGAGCTTGCCTACTTCCTGCAGATCTAGAAAACTTCAAGGTTGCTGGTGGCTTAACTGTATTTTGCCGTCAATCAAGGGCAGCCTCCAGATTCTTCACCACCGGCATAGCGAGTGTTTGAAGAAATGTCTCGTTACCGAGTCTGTGCCCATGACAGGAGAAGCAACCTGGGGAGGAAAGGGTTAACTCCACCACGCAGCTTACAGTCCATCATGAGGAGAAGTGAGGTCAGGACCGGGAGCAGAGAGCATAGAGGAACACTGCTTACTGGATTGCTCTCCATGGCTTGCTCATACCACTCAGGACCCTTTGTCCAAAGGGTGGTGGCACCGGCAGTGGGCGGGGCCTTCCTACATCCATCATTAATCACATTTGCACATAATGCGCATTTGCCTACAGACCAGTCTGATGAAGGCAATTCCACCATTGAGACTCCATCTTCCCAGATGAGACTAGTCTATGTCAATTGACAAAATCTTAACCAGCGCAGCCCGCCGCTTCTGTAACAAGGCACCGAGTACTTAACAGTGCCAGGGTACTTAATGTAACAAAGCACCGAGTGCCAGGGTACTTAATGTCTTGGACGCTACAGCCTCTGAGAAGATTTGTCATTTGTCACCCTTTCCATAGGCCCTTAGAATAGTGAAGGCCCTTATATGGCTTCAAGAAGGTCAGTGTTGGAACTCTAAGCGAAGAATAGTGGTTTTGAACGTCCACCTCTGCTCTTTCGTCTAGAAGGGCTACTCTTCTTCTGGGAAGCGATATGTAAGGGAACTCAGGCTGAGTCATGACAGAGGACGCTGACACTGGGGGTGAGCCCATTGCACTACCCAGCCTTCTTACGGGACCTGACAGCCGGGGGCCAAGCACGGACGGTTACTCTCCATCCACCCAAGGTCGTGATGAGTGAGTGACAGGCAGGACGGGGTCTGGCACTCTCTCAGCCATGCCTGGAGAACTGGTTTAAAGGTTACAGCACGTGAGAGAGGCTATCCTTGAGCGGTGGCACGAAACACTGAGAGGGGGTGAAGACAAGAATGCTGGGGGTAGGGGGGTGGAGGGCAGGCCCAGCCAGCCAGCCAGCTTAATCAGCTCAACTCCAGCAACCAACGAAGCTACAGACAGACAGACAGACAGACAGACATCACAGCTAGATCCCACATCCGTATCTCGTGACAGCGATGAATTCGACCGACTTCTCCTATGGGCTGAACTCTGTTCACCTCACCTCTCAGCACCAATTCAAACTATAAAACAATACTTCCTCTAATGTGCTTTCAACTATCTGCTAATCTGCAGACCAGGAAGGAAGTCGTCGCAATTCATTTTCTTGTCAGTCACCAAGGGGTGGGGTGGGGGCAGAAACTTGGATAAGGTCTTCAGCCTGAAGACCACATAGATACGAGCGGAGTTGTGGAAAGGAAAGATGGTTTGTCTGAAATCCAAAGAGGCCAAAACGTGAGTGTTTTATATGGAACTGCTCAGACTCTGTGCAGGGTGTTCGAGACATAGAAAGGGGGCGTAAAGAACCTGTCGACCACCAGAACTAACATTCTCAGTTGCTTCTGGCTCCTGTCAACCCAACCAGCCCTTTAAACCATGGTCAGTTAAGAAGAAATAATAAAAGCAAAGCAGAAAAGTGGACGTGAATGGTAACCATCTTGTGACCGTGACCAATCACCTACTGAACAGTTCTTAATGTCCCACGGCTCAGCAGGAAACCACAGCATCTCTAAAGCCCTGTCCAGCAGAAGGGAGTCTGATTGTAGATGGCTTGGTTCACCCAGATTGCCTCCAGTGCCTGGGGGGAGTGGATATTGTCTCATTGTGAAGCCTTTTCCCAGCTAGCCAAGGCTGTGCGTACAACTGCTCAGAACCCATCTGAGCCACCCGTTTCCGTGGTAGCGGGTCTGCCTGGAGGCTGGGTCTGAACCGCCTTCTTTTGTTTGGTTTTCAGCCATTTGGGTTACAAGAAGTTCTGAAACGAGCCATAAGGGACGCCCAACAAGGTGGATGGGCCCAGCCAGGTGGAGAGGGAACCTTGCAATGGACGAGCTGTGTACTTTCCATCAGATGGGTGTGTCCGAGAGAGAGCCTTTAGAGCAGTATGCCTAAATGTTTATTTAGAGTTGTTCATAGTTCCCACACTTTTCAAATGTGAATGTCCTGAAGGTGGAGCTTTAGTACAGGAGAAAATTGGGAAGGGGGCAGAGGCATTTGCTCAAAATGGGGGTAGGAGCATCGAAGAACCTGTTTCTGGTCTCTTAATCGCCTACATTTTTTCATGCCAAAAAGTTACCATGGATTCCGGTTTCTTCCACTACAGGAGTCTGCACACAAGACAGGAGGGGAGAGAAAACCTTCTTGAGGGAAGGTCTCAGCAAACTAAGGAGATGCAGGGACCATCAGAGCCCTCTCCACGCCTTGCCGGTCAGTTTTGAAGGATTTTTGTTTCTTCATTTTCAGAAGGGACACAGCAAAGAATTGAGCAGTGATCAGCGTGCCATACCATGTTTAAGCCAAAGAGCTTCCAAGATGGTCTGCGACTGACCGGAGCAACTCTGTGGGATTTAGGGAAATGCCTTGGTGACCAGTGAAGTTAGATGCGCTCCAGAATGGAGCTGAATGTTGCTTCTTGGGCCCATTTGAGAGTCGGCCACAGTGACTACAGGGAGACTGACACGTGTATGCCCTACTATGTTGGAGAGGGTTATTTTGCTTGTTTGTTTGTTTGTTTTTTGAATTTAAGTGATGCAAAAAGTTCTTAAGATATTCCAAGTGGTGGAGAATTGGGGGGGGGGAGGGGATTAAGCAAGTAAGCCATTTGATTTGCCTCGCTTAAGAGATCCACATTAGTATCAACCTAGACCTACCTTCCCGCTTCTTTTATTCTCTCCTCTACTTTCTGACGGTACAGAAGAGGTGACCTCCACCTAACATCCGAGAGCATGGGCACTGCCCATTGGCAGAGAGAAAGGACCACAGCAGGTCCCCAAAGAGGTTGCGCGTGGAAAGATGGCCGCAGGCCCCAGCTTTTAAAAGCTACTGTTGAAGGAATGGTGTGTGTGTGTGTGTGTGTGTGTGTGTGTGTACACAGCAGAGAGATTGGAAGTCAAGGCCTGGCTCCAACTCTCTATCACTGAGCTGCACATCTCGATTAGACGCTCAACCTTCTTACCCACTTCCTCTCTCTCCTCCCTTCTGCCTTTCCAAGCTCCCCTCTCAGCAGCGGGGGACAGACCTAAGCAGTTCTGTGGAAGTGTAAAGCCCGCAGCAGGTGCCTGGCTCAGCAAGATTTGACCTATGGAGGAAGCTCAGTCAGCGCATGTCCCCTGAAAAAAAAAAAAAAGAAAGAAAATATAGATTCCACCCAGAGCCGGGCTGACTTGGAGGGAAGAAGAACTCACAACAACCAGTTGCAGTCCACGGTGTGGAAAAAGATCTAGGAAGGAATGCGGATCATTTCCTAAGGACCCATCACCATCAGGGCCTTTAGCTCCCTCTCTGTCCGCCACAGAGGTGGGGGGGCACCAGGGCTTGCCACTGGGAAGCCCCCACTTCTGAGAAAGCATGAGCCGCCTGCTCCCCAGAGCACAGTGATTTTCTGTTCCAGAAATTCTCGGTGGCTTGGGGCGGGGGCGGGGTTGGGGGAGGGGGGCAACCCCAGCTGACCGTTGATACCTGGATGGAGTGGGAAATGGTGGCAGAGGGAGACCCTCTGGAAACACGAGAGCACCGGACTCTTGAGATAGGAGCCCTGGCTGCTGAGCCCAATGTACTCTATTATTCTCTGGGGAGTGTTTTCGTGGCCACAGGTGGCACCGGACTGACAAGAAGCCTGTACGAGGCTCCGGCGTGAGGTGTGGATTCGAATCTCAGCTGTGCTGTTTGCTAACAGCTGTACCCTGGCAGGTTCCATAGCGTCTCCAAGACCTTTCTCAAAAGCTGTGCAGGGATGGTAAAAGTCACTAATTAATACCGTTGTCCTGAGCGTTAAGTGAATCCAAATCGACATGGTGCACTCAGAACTACGCCCAGAACGTAGCAAGTTCTCAATAAATGTTAGCTTTTGCCATTAGGGTTAGATAGTGAGCAGAACTTTCTAAGTGCTAGCTTTTTAGAGCCTGGGACTCCGTTGCCAAGGGAGACCAGGGAGCCTTTTCAAATATGAGAGCTCTGGCCAGAGGGATTGTCCACAAGGAGCGTGTGGCGCCTTTCTCCCACCTCGCTCTGACCCAGGGAAACCCACCCCTGGTCACAGGGGCGCCTCGGTCCCCCCTCAGCCGCCTCCCGCTTTGGCCCCTGCTCGCCCGCGCATCTCTGAGGCCTCCCTCCCTCCGCTCCACACCTGTCAGCCGCCCTGGCAGCCTCCCAGGGGCTCGAGCCCTGGGCCTCCAGCGCCACCCGATCGACCCTGGGTCCTGGCTCCCCCGAGCCTCGGCTTTGCCCCCGGGGGCTGCTCTCGTAAACAAAACCCGGGCGTTGGAGCAGCCCCGCGGGCTGGAGAGCGCGGGAGGCAGCTCGGTGCGCGGTTCCGGCAGCGCCGGGGGAACCCGGGGCGAGCAAGGGGCGATGGTGGCAGCCGCGGCGGCCGCGGCAGGCGGCTCAGCTTTGTTATGAATAGATGAAAGAGGCCACCTACACAGTAACCCAAATTACGAGACCTCCCTCCTCCCGATCTCACCGAATCAAGAAGGGAGGGGAGATGGGCGTGGAGGGAGGGAGGGCGGGCGAGAGGCGGAGGGCGGAGGAGGAAGAGGATGAGGAAGGGGCCAGTTGCATCCCACTTTCACAATGGGAAAGTGAAACGCACAAGCGCACCCAACCTCTCCAGCCCTCCCCGCCCGCCTCGCTCCCCTCCGCCCGTCCCCTCCCTTCCCCTCCGCGCCTCCCCGCGAGCGCCCGCGCCGCACAGAGGAACTCTCCGGCGAAGGCGGACGAGGAGGAAGCGTCTCCGGAGCGCGCAGGGCTTGCCGCCGCGGCACAGGCTGCCGGAGCGAGCCCGCCGCGCGCCGTCCTCCCTGTACTCCTTCCCGGCCGAGCCGCGGGGATGGGGCGGCCGCGGGAGCCCGAGCGCGCGCAGGAGCCGCCGCCGCCGCCACCGCCGCCCGCGTCTCCGTCGCCGCGCGCCTGAGCCGCCCGAGCTGCCGCGCGCCCTGCCCGGGGGCGGCCCCCCTAGCCCCATGGAGGTCTCCCGGAGGAAGGCGCCGCCGCGCCCCCCGTACCCCGCCGCACCGCTGCCCCTGCTCGCCTATCTGCTGGCGCTGGCGGCGCCCGCCCGGGGCGCGGACGAGCCGGTGTGGCGATCCGAGCAAGCCATCGGAGCCATCGCGGCGAGCCGGGCTGACGGCGTGTTCGTGGCGAGCGGCAGCTGCCTGGACCAGCTGGACTACAGCCTGAAGAACAGGCTCTCGCGTCTCTACCGGGACCAAGCGGGCAACTGCACGGAGCCCGTCTCGTTGGCGCCCCCCGCGCGGCCCCGGCCCGGGAGCAGCTTCAGCAAGCTGCTGCTGCCCTACCGCGAGGGGGCGACCGGCCTCGAGGGGCTGCTGCTCACCGGCTGGACCTTCGACCGGGGCGCCTGCGAGGTGCGGCCCCTGGGCAACCTGAACCGCAGCTCCCTGCGCAACGGCACCGAGGTGGTGTCGTGTCACCCGCAGGGCTCGACGGCCGGTGTGGTGTACCGAGCGAGCGGCACCGATCTCTGGTACCTGGCGGTGGCCGCCACCTACGTGCTGCCGGAGCCGGAGACCGCCAACCGCTGCAACCCGGCGGCATCCGATCACGACACGGCCATCGCGCTTAAGAACACGGAGGGGCGCAGTCTGGCCACGCAGGAGCTGGGCCGCCTGAAACTACGCGGCAGCGCGGGCAGCCTGCACTTCGTGGACGCCTTTCTCTGGAAAGGCAGTGTCTACTTCCCCTACTATCCCTACAACTACACGAGTGGCGCTGCCACCGGCTGGCCCAGCATGGCTCGCATCGCGCAGAGCACGGAGGTGCTGTTCCAGGGCCAGGCGGCCCTCGACTGCGGCCACGGCCACCCCGACGGCCGCCGCCTGCTGCTTTCCTCCAGCCTGGTGGAGGCCGTGGACATCTGGGCCGGCGTGTTCAGCGCGGCCACTGGAGAGGGCCAGGAGAGGCGCTCCCCCGCCACCACGGCTCTCTGCCTCTTCAGGATGAGGGAGATCCAGGCGCGCGCCAGGAGCTGCAGCTGGGACTTTCAGGCGACTGAGCACAACTGCGTAAGTCCTGTCCCCCACCCCCCCAACCCCCGAGGCTCGGAGGAAGACTTGGGTGACATTTACCAAGTCTCGGGTTCACAGCACCACCGACTGGCCGAGATTGCAGGCTACTCTAAAGCACAGCCTGGGGGTCCCCAGAGGGAGCGTGTAGAAAGGGTGACGGGGTAGCGGGGTGGTTTGGAGGGAGGTTCAAAACTCTAGTGGCTGCCTCTCGTGCTTTTTAGTACAAATGCTGGGCTTCCCCACACCACCCTCTGTTCCTAACCGCTTCTCCAGACCGGAGTCTCAGTAGGCGTGTGGGCTTTGACCCTTTGGGCTAACAGTTACTGATGCTCTCACAGAAAAGGACTCGCCGCCACACCCTGGCCTTTGTGACCCCCCCCCCGCCTCCGCCCCCAATCTCTGGCTGCAATCTATGTGATGTGGTCTGTAGAGTTGTGGCCTGCTCCGCACTGGTTAATAAATGTTACCGTGCAAAAAGCCGCTCTCAGACCGCCCAGCCAGAACCAGCGCGAGGGGGGCGGGGCTGTGGCTGGCCGAGGGTGGCTGTGGTCTCAACCTGGCGGAGAGAACCCGAGGAGGCTGGAGGCGGCTTCTGGTGTACAAAGCCTCGCCCTGAAAAGAAGAGCCGGCGGGGCTGTCGGGGGTGGGGAGGGGTGGGGGTGGGGGGGCAGGTGGAAAGTGTTGGGGTGCTCCAGGCAGTTTCTGGGGCTGCAGATTTCCAGACTAGATTGCGGGGCTCTCTAGCACCACCCTTGAGCTGTGCCTAAACCAGGCAAAAGACACAGGTTTTCCCCTCAGGGCTCACAGGGCAGCCGCAGCTTGAAATCTGGAGATTGACAGTTCTTTGACCGGGAAAATAAAGCGACAGTTCAAGAGGGTCTAGCTGATGGGGATTACGGAGGGCTTTGTGCACTTGTGCAGAGGCCTTTGCCCTCCCGAGGATGCTGGCAAGTAACTCTGCCTATGGCTCCTGAGAGGGAAGCCTGCTGTGAGCCTCCTTAATCACTGGCCGGAATTCAAAGGGCAGAAGCGGAGGGCTACAGGAGTTGCTATTGTTTTGCTGGGAGAGGAATCAGAAGAGGAAGTGGGGAAGTCTTCGAGAGGAGAACTGTTGCATGTTCGTTTATTGTGTACCAGGGTGCCTGAAACATCTCCCCTAAGGTGTATTGACAGGCGGGTAGAAAGACACTCCCCTCCAGCCTTCCTCTTACCAAATATTAGTCTTATTATTCCTGGAGGAAAAAGGCTTCTTCGGTCGCTGGCTTCTTCTCGGCTAAGGGCAAGCACACAGCCATTTAATTTCACTCCTAGTATAAATTAACAGATACACAAAGAGAACAGGTTGCCCTCCACTCCACCCCCCCCCATGGCTTAGCCTTGCTGTAAGCATAAAACTTAATATTTCATAATCTCCCTTTATATAGCTTCATAATCTAATGGCTAAAGTTTGGAAAATCGCTGCCTTTTTACTTCTCTATTGAAAGACTCGAAACCTACCCCCTTCCCCCAATTTTACTTTGCATCCTTCAGCTTTAGGCTGTTTGTCTGGGGGGGGGGTAACAGCACCAGCTCCAAGGGCCCGCAGCTTTGCCATGTGACAGCTGTGTCGGTTGTACCAAGCCAAAACATTTCTCCTGACTGCATCTACCTATTGGGTACTGGAGGACTCGGTTTCCTTCCAAACCCAGCATGCATCCCCGAGTGCACGCAAAATCCAGTTTTGGCTCAATCAGGTGGTCCTCCTTGTGCTGGGATTGGGGGGGAGCTGGGGGGGTTGGCAGGATTAGTCTGGAGCTGTTTATCCTTCTTCACGGGAGCTCCTGGGAGAGAGCTGCCCCCTTGGAAATCGAGCAAGGGATAAACACATGCTGCCAAAAATCTGGAATGGGGGGGGGGCGATAAATAATTAAAACAGGTTCCTGTGCAGTGTTTCTTGCTGTTGTTATTTATTGAGAACTCCCAGGGCGCTCGGAGCTGTATGTTCTGAAAGATGGGGGTCTCTACCCTCTGAGCTTGTCATCCAAGTTAAATGATATACTCAGGTCCAAACAATAGCTTGCCGAGGCTGCACAGGTGGGAGCTGGGAGTTTGCTTTTTCTTTTCTTCTTCTTCTTCTTTTTTTTTTTTTTTCATTTGAGTCAAGTCTTTGCTCCTGGAATGCATTAAAAGCCTTAATGGGGTTGCATTTTTAAGAACGTTTGAATGAAAAGAGGGGGGAAAAAGGTGGTAGTTTCAATGAAAAAAAAAGCCACAATTTTCTAACCAATTAAATAGGCAGATAAGATACTTAACTCAACAAATACTTGTTTGATGGCCTGCTTGCGTGAGCCGTCAGCTGTGCTGGGTGGCACCGATTGTGCCAGCCGAGGAGACAATAGCAGGTTGCAACCCCGTTTAATGGGGTCATGGGATCAGTGTGGCTTCGGCTGTCACTCAGGAGACGGCTGTCATTCGACTGCATTTCATTTTTTTTTTTTCCGGGTCTTGAATCTGCGTTTGAGAGGCGGGCTGAATTATAGGTGCCTGAGACAGGAGTTGGACCTGAAGCACTCCATAGAGGGAGCCCCAGCAGATTTGCAACAGCTATTCCTTCCTCCCTAGCAAACACAGGCTCTCCCACCCCCGATTTTCTTTCTTTTCTTCTTTTCATCAGGCTGCCAAGGAAGGCTCAAGTGTCTCCAACTGCATACCATCTCCCTTCCCTCCTTTCACCAGCTGCTACCTGTATGGTCCATCTCCCGTCAGCCCATGGTAACGACGGGGCTGGCCTGGCACTGTTTGCCCGTCTCTTGGGTCTCTTATCTCCCAACTGTTCATTCTCTTCCCTGCTGAGGATTAATTTCTAGGATCCAAGGAATGTGTACTCAATGTTTTTCCTCACAAGGCGTTCTCCTCCTCCTCTTCCTCTTCCTCTTCTCTTACCTTGCCACCAAATTTCAGTGTGCTTTCAGAGAGAGCATCCGTTAACTGCACACCCCAAGCATACCATAACGGCCATCCTCTGCAGTCCCGCTCTATGAGGCCCCCCCCCCATGTGCACCAGGGTAACACGCCCTCTCCTAGATAGTTTTATGACAATTTGACACAAGTTAAAGTCATCTGAGAGGAGGGGACCTCAAGTGAAAAAAAGACCTCCATGTGATTGGACTGTAGGCCTCCAAGCCTGTAGGGCATTTTCTTAATTAATTAATGTTTGATGGGGAGAGGACCCAGCCTAGTGTGGATAGGGGCACCCTGGGTTCTATAAGAAAGCCGGCGTGGGAATCCAGTAAGCAACACGTTGCTATGGTGCTGTGGCCTCTGCATCAGCTCCTGCATCCAGGTTCCTGCCCTGACTTTCTTCAGTGGTAAACAATTGAGGTGACAGGGTCCTTAAAACAAACCCTTTCCTAGGCAGCTTGCTTTGGGGCCTCCTGTTTGATCCCAGCAATAGAAACCCTGACTGCTATCCCTCCCCCAAATGAGGCTTCTGTGAGTCGTTCAGCAAGTCTGGTAGGCTTGTTCTGTGAAAAGCGCTCCATTTTTCAGATGAAGAAACTACGATCGATAACATAATAAATGCCAAAGCCTCGAAGCTTCAACCTAGTCCTCCCTGAGTCTACTTTTGTATTCCTTTTGCCATCCTGGTACTTCTGGAAATGTCCCCTGAAAGTTCTGTGATTAAAAATGGCCGGAAATGATTTGGGACAGTGGTTCTCTACCTGTGGGTTGTGCCCCTCTGGGAAAGAGCTTGAGTGACCCGTTCGCAGGGGTCCCCGAGTCAGATATCCTGTATTTAAATGGCAATTCGTAACGGTAGCAAAATTACGGTAATGAAATAGCATTGGAAATAATTTTATGGGGGTGGTGGTGTCACCACAACATGAGGAACTGTAATAAAAGGTCACAAAGTTAGGGTTAAGAACCTCTAGCCTACCACATGGCTTTGAGAGTGGAGAGTATTCTGAAGACAGCGCTTGCCTCCAAATTTTATGTTGAGCTATAAAACATTACGTGCCTTAATTTCTTCATTATGTTCCGCAATGTACCTGTGTTTAGATTAATATAGCAGTGAATGTTTTTAATTATGTGCATTAGTTTATGAAGTTAATTTAACTTCCCCCTTCTCCGAACTGAGCCCAAACTACTTCTGCCACACACTTTTCTGCCTGAAAGGTGTTTGTGTTTGGGTCTGTGAAGATAGATTATTCTAGATTTGTTTGGCTGCTGTAGTTGGGTCCTGGGGTTGCCTGTGGATTTAATACAACTCTTAGCCCCTCTGTAGAGGGTATTATATTTTTTTCATAGTTTGGCTCATAGGATCGGTTCTTTAGTTCTTTCTATCTGTTGCACGTGGGTATGCCCCTCCCCCTTCACACTCACACAACTCTGATGTAATTCAGGTGTCATGCAGATATGCAACCACAAAATGATCTCCGTAGTCTCTACCAGCCACAGCCAAGACACACGTCACTACTGAGAGGCGATAGCCCAGTTTCTGCTTGGCAGTGTGACCCACTGACCTCAAAACACAGTCTCCCTGTGATGTTTATTGCCCTTCCAGTTTTTGTTATTATTCTATCTAGCCTTTGTTTTTGTCCTCTGTAGACTAGATGGGCGATTCTACCTTTACACACATCTGACATGCAGGGGTGGATTAACACAGGGCAAGCGTAATGATGGAGCCCACTTAGAAAGCGGGGGGGGGGGGGAAGCAATCATGGCTGGTATCTTCTGAGTAGTTATCGTGGCGGGGGCTGTGCAAAGCAATTTACATGCCTTATTTTCTGTTGATTCTCCGTCACCATATGAGGCAAGGACTTCAGTTATTATGATGATTATGGATGAGAAAATCGAAGCTCGGGAGAGCTTTGGTTAGGTTCCTAGCTTGCAAATGGCAAAGGATTTAGAACTTATGTGATGGGGGGGAGGATGGTCTAGGATCTGGGTTTTTAACCACTGCTGTGAACAGTCAGTCCCCACAGACACTGAGTTTCAGTGTTCAGTCTATCCTGTGTGGGGTAGGCAAGGCTCCAATTGATAAAGATAAGACCAGCTGTTTATAGGTGAAGGGACAGAGAATCCTTGGTTGTGAACAGAGTTTCCGAGTCTTCCTCTGTCACCGTCTGAATGACTGTCTGATGCCCCGCATGGTTTCTCAGCCATTCATTTCTCGCTAATATTGTTCTTGGCATCTGGGCCTGTGAATAACCTTCATGAACATTTTCTCTTCAAGCGCCAACACCTAGTGCAGTATCTGCTGTGCAGTTAGAGATTAAGAAGCGTCTATGGAATTAACAAGTGAAGGATCTTGGAGGATCACACCGGAAATGGATGGATTCTGTGCTCACCTGGTTCTAGTCACCATACATTCCCTTCATCCTTTTCCTTTTCTTAGTAGCTGATGTGTCAAGAATCTTTTCTCTTCAGCTTCTGGGTTAGATGGTATCCTATTTACTCCTCTGGCTCTTCATAGTAATAGTCAGAATGCTTGTGTTGCCAGTATGGGAGGCATCTTTGGCCATAGAAACCCTACGTGGTTGGTGTTTCTGTGGTTGCTCTAACAGCATTCACATTCTAGAGGAGAGAGCTTTTTGTTGTACGTCGGTGTTTCTTAAAGTGTGTTGTGTGGACCCCCAGTGCCAACATCACCCAGGAATTTGCTGGACATGTATATTCTTGGACCCAACATAGAATTACTAAATCAGACACTGGAGGTGGGAAGGGAGTAAGATTGGATTTGTATGTTGCCTACAAGATTCAAAACATTCCATCCTGCTGGGAAGCGCCTTAATCGGGAAGGTAAACAACTCCAAAATTGCCTTAGGAAGTCCCTGAAGCTGACCAGATTCACTAGGTCCCTCCCTATCAGACTGGAAGCTGAGCTCTAAGACTTTCAGACAAAGCAAGCTGCAAAGAAGACTCTGAGACCAGACCAACTAACTGCCTGAAGAAGAGGCAGAGCCCAGCCAAGCTGTCTGGAAGAGGTTTAGAGTACCTGAGGGACCTAGAAAGGGAATTCTCCAACCTGTTGAGCTGCCCGCAGGCTATGCAGTGCCGCGTCAGGTTCCCAGCTCGGTGGGCTGTCACTCATGCTGGGGTGGCCTTTGGTGATGCAGCTGTCTTTGAGTCATTTCTGCTTCTGTAAGTGACCCCAGTACAGTTTGCAGTTCAGTAAGTTGGAATTTGGTGCTATCTGTACTTTGGTCTGTCACGGGCTGCCTGCCTGGGGTGAGGTGACAGGTGTGTAACATTTCTCCAGGAAAAGTTTTGTCACACAAAACAGCAAGCAATTTTTTTTTGGGGGGGGTTGTTTATTTTATTGTATTTATTTCATGTGTATGGGTCTTTTGTCTGGATTCTGGATGTGTGTCTGTGTACCATGCGCCATGCAGTGGCCTTATAGGCTAAAAGGCAGTGTTAGGTCCCTTGGGACTGGCGTGACCAGGTACTTGTGAGCTGCCATGTGTGTGCTGGAATCTAACCCGGGTCCTTCAGAAGGACAGACAGAGATCTTAGCCAGTAAGCCACCTCTCCGGCCTTCAGCCTGTGTTTTTAACAAGCTCAGAGTGATATGAATGAACTCACGCTTCAGTAAAAGAAAGTGAATTCCTTTGTGCTCCAACTTTGGTGCCCGGTATAGGGGCTCGTCTCCTTTTCCTCCCTTGCATTTTATCATAAAATGCATACTAAGTACCCACCCAATCCTGTTACTCCTATTCTCTCGTTTGATCAAAGGCATTATTACTTAGACATATTTTTTTTTAAAGCTTCCCCATTCTTAGGGCTGTACCCAGACTCTCCAGACCCTGTCCCTCATAACTAACTTTCAGATTGTGCGACAACCATTTATTTGCATTCTATCCTAGGCTATAGGGGCATTTCTAGAACCTTCTAATATGTCAGATACGCTCTCTCAGGGGTGTTTCTTCTGTGCAGTGTTGACCCTGGAACCCTCCCTAGTTAGGCACAGCTGGTGGCAAGGCCGTACATGCGTAAACTCAAGGAAGAGAACCAGGGATTTTTGTGAACAGGAATGTTGGGAGTTGCGTGATAATCCTGGAATTAGAGCAGTCCAGAATGCTCTGGAAGGCTTACACGCACAGCCCCGAGAGGCAGGTCAACGGACGGAAGCTGCCGCATAGCAGATGTGTGAACTTGGGTAGACGGTTTGGTCTTTCTGTGCCGTGTCTCTTCATTCATTCGTAGGAAGCTTTCTTGTATCGCAGTGTTAGATAATATAGAGTGTAGGTAATGCTGTATGCGCACCTGTTGCTGGCACCGCCGTTGTGATTTGTAACGGAAGACGGGACAGTTCCCTGGTATGTCAGGTTGGCAAGTGGCCATGCAGAGGAGGCAACCTGAAGGAGCGTTTTCTGCATCAGGAAATGACCGATGCCCACGCTAAGGTTCCTTAGCTAACACGGTCCCTTGACTACCTAACATGAGTCTGTCCCCAGGGAACCTCTCTGCTCCCTCAAACATGTGCCCTTCACTGCCTCTACCTGAACATGCCTCGGCCTGACCTCCACGACATCTCATACCTTCTGCCTTGGCTACTGACTGGCAGTGAGTTTCTAGAGCATGCCATTCAGATCACCAGGGAAAACGATGGCATTGGGTCCGAGTCACCTTTTCACGACAGATCACGAGCACTTACTTGTTCAATGTAGCATTGGCTGCTCTCAGAACAGGTGTTAACATTTGGTCCAATCAGAAGGAAGCCAAACACAAGATTGCCCCCAGCAGGTCCTGAGGCTGGATTTCCCTCAGAGGGAGAATGATGGAGAAGCCATACTGGCCAACCCTTGACTATAATAGCATGATGTCATCTGTAATAGTATGACATTATCATAATGTGACATCATCTATAATAGCATGATGTCATCTATAACAGTGTGACATCATCTACGATAGCATGATGTCATTTATAATAGCAGGACATCATCTCACTTCCCACAAGATTTCCCAGTGTCTTCCTTGAGCATGTGTAGGCACATGAAAACTGAGACACCTTGAAGCCACCATGGGGACAATTGGTTGGAATCATGGATCTAGTTTATTTACCAGAGAGCCAGGGGAACCGCAAACATGGGGAATAGGTGGCTTGATCTGATATACTCACACATTTTCCTAAATTATTACCTCCATGAAATACTAATTGGCCGATGTCTTGGTTAGGGTTTTACTGCTGTGAACAGACACCATGACCAAGGCAAGTCTTATAAAGGACAACATTTCATTGCGGCTGGCTTCCAGCTTCAGGGGTTCAGTCCCTCATCATCAAGGCAGGAGTATGGCAGGACCCAGGCAGGCTTGGTGTGGGAGGAGCTGAGAGTTCTGCATCTTCATCTGAAGGCTGCTAGCAGAATACTGGCTTCCAGGCAGCTAGGGTGATGGTCTTAAAGCCCAGACCCACAGTGACACACCTACTGCAACAAGGCCACACCTCCTAATAGTGTCACTCCCTGGGCCAAGCATATACAAACCATCACAGCCCATGTTTATGTTACCATAGCTGATCCCCCACCCCGACCCCGTTACTGAAAATAGCTTTCTGCTGCCCCTTGCATCGTATACCAGGATAACAGTTGCCTCCCCTCCCTCTACTCCTCCCAGGTCCTCCCCACCTCCCCGCCCACCCAGGTCCATCATCTCTCTGTCTCTTATTCGAAAACAGACTTCTAAGAGATAATAATAAAATAAAGTATAATAAGATAAGAGCTAATACATTGGAATAGGACTAAACAAACAGAAGAAAAAGAGTCTCCTAAAAACGCACAAGAAACAGATATAGATGCAGAGACACACATATAAGCAAAGGACCTACAAGGTAAACATTTAATGTATATGTACATATGTGTACATATTTGTATATATGTGTATATGTGTATATATGTGCATATATGTGTATATGTGTATATATTATATGTGTATATGTGTATATATTATGTGTATATGTGTATATATTATATGTGAATATATGTATATGCGTGTATGTGTATGTGTGTGTATATACGTATATACATATATACACATATATGTATATACGTATATACACACACATACACACATACACATACACCTATATATATTAAAGCCCTGCAATAATATTGAGGCAGGAATTTCCAAAGACTCGATTGAGTTGTTTTCCCATTGGCTATCTAGTGCTGGGCGTGGCCTACCCTAAAGAACAGTTTGTTTTCCCAGTGAGCCTGCCTTGGAGGAAACTAAAATTTCATTTTCAAGAGGTTATCAGTTGGCGATGGCTTCTGGGCTAGAGATGGGGACGCTCGTCCACTTCTCCTTTCAGCTCTAGGACCCCATGTGGCGCAGAGCGGTGCGGGTCCTGTGTGTGCGCATGCGTGCCTCCGTCTCTGCGAGCCTGTGTGCCTCAGTCCCGTTGATGTTCCCCGGACACCGCCGGCCATCCCCTCTGGTCCTTACATCCTTCCTGCCTGCTCTTCTGCAGGGCCCGAGCCCAGAAGGGAGGGGTTTAATGGAGACTCCTGGTAAAGGCTCCGAGTTTCAACAGTAGCTGGTTTAATGTATTAGTTCCTCTGCTCGATTATTGCTATAGTGCTCTCTTCAGAGAAGTTAGCGGTTGGGGAACTTGGCACTATTTTTAGCCCAACAGCCATGCTGCTCTACAGACTTCAAACTTTTCTGCAAAGTGCCAGATTGTTAATGTTTTACTCTTTGCAAAACTACTCTTAATCCCTTAATTATGGTTAATCTCTTAATCACAGCTACTGACCTCATGTTGTTCTCTGGACGAAGCCAGGGATTGGGACACAAATAAGCCCACGGAGCTAGGACCCCAGGAAATAGTATGGACCCCGAAACCTGAATTCCTTCTCAGTTTTATTTGCCATGAATTATTCTCACCACCACCCCTAAATTTCAAATCATTAAAACAAAACAAAACAAAACAAAACAAAACAAAAAAAAAAAAACATAAGAACTATTCTTGGCTCCCGGGCTATTCAAATACAGGCCAGATGTGGCCCACTGGAGGTGACTTCCGGACTGCTGCTCTCCCGGAAAGTGGGGCAGGAAAGCAAGCCTTCTCCAAGCAACCTAGAAGGTTCCATCTAGGAGGGCCATGACAGAAGGGCTTGGACGCCCTAAGGAAGGGCAGCGTCATCAGCACAGGGGGACCCAGAAGGCTCCAGAGCAGGGGCATGACGCTTGAGCGGCGTCTTGAAGCTTAGTGAAGACGGCAGACAAGGGAGTTCTGGAGAGTGTCCAGATTGCTCGCCAAGTGGGATGTTGAATGAGTCGCTGAACCGCGAGCCACTTACCCTCGGCTGGGGCGTGTCCAGAAATGAGCGTGCAGCGCCAGATGGCGGAGGGCTTCATGAAACAGGCAAAGGTGGGTAGCTTTGACCCGATGGCCACTTTCAGACGTCCCAAACCTTGCTTTTTGAAATAAACACTTGCCCAGAAGCTCCATATGGTCCAAAAGAACAGCGGGTCCTCTTTGCCCTGCTGTTCCGGGGGAGAGCCTTGCCAAGTTCAGGGGGTGCTAGGTGAGGCAGGTTGCAAAGTCCCCAGATCCCACAGCTTGCCCCACCCCACCCCCACCCTCACCAGCATCCGTGCGTCATCTCGGGGGATTTCTTCTGAGCTTGGTGGGAAGACCAAGACTGAGGATTTAGGGAGCAGCAAGAGGTTTAGAAGCATACCTGACCCCGGTGTGTTCTAGAAAGATCACCCAAGATAAAGTGGGTAAAAGCAACTGATTATTACAAGGACAGCCCTTGGTTCGCATTGGCTGTTTCTTGTATTTATTTATATTTAGGGGCCAGCCGTGTGTGAAAGTACTGCTGTCAGCAGTAAATAGGGAAGATAATAAACATGTAGCAAATAGGTATATTTTTTTTTACAATAAAACGATAGCTAGCCGGGCATGGTGGCGCACGCCTGTAATCCCAGCACTCTGGGAGGCAGAGGCAGGCGGATTTCTGAGTTCGAGGCCAGCCTGGTCTACAGAGTGAGTTCCAGGATAGCCAGGGCTATACAGAGAAACCCTGTCTCGAAAAAAACAAAAAACAAACAAACAAAAACAAACAAACAAACAAACAAAAACGATAGCTAAAACTTTAGCAGACGCCATATAGCACTGTATCCCTCTAATCCTTACCATAACTTGTCGAAGCGAGGCGTATTGTCATTCCCAATTCGCAGATGAGAGAACAGTGATACATTGTTAAGCAGGGGGGTAAACAGCTATGGGGGGGCAGTGGTAGGGAAAGTTCTCTTGAAGACAAGACTGCTTGAGAGCCCCCCAACTGCGCATGCGCACCACAGCTGGTTGTATACTTTGCTAAGAAACCTGGGAGGGCAGCGCAAGTGCTCATGGGAAGGAGGACTTGGCCAGAGAGTGGCTGAGGGTGTGAGGAAGTGAGGAGAGTGTCAGTGGGCTGCAGAAGGAAATCCTTCTGACAGGACCCCCTAGGCTGTGGGAAGCGATTAGATTTTAGTCTCAGAGCCTGGGAGAGCTTTTGAAGGGGAAGCAGGATGATTGGATTTGAATTTCTAAGTAATGGCTGGCCTGTGGGGAACGGCTGGCCCTGTGGAAGGAGGAAAGCCTGCGGGAGGCTCTTAGACAGTTTTGCGGGAGACGGAAATGATGCTGCTTCCAGTCAGAGAGCGAGAAGCAAGGATGCGAACGGACCTCTGATTTGCTGTCACAAGCCGACGGATAATGAGGATCTGAACTGCGTTCTGGCCATGAACACAGAAAGGAAAGAGGCCACGAAACAGCTTGTTAAGGAATGGTATTGGAAAGGGTCGGCAGCCCGTTAGAAGATGACTTTAATTGCTGTTGGGTTTTTTGGTGCCTTTGGGACATCCAGAAAGAAGGATAAAAGAGGCATTGTAACAAATTTTTAGGAATTCGTCCCCCCCAAACTTGGAATGTGCTAGGCTCTGTTAGGCCCACACAGCCCAATTTGGACTATGCCCCCTGAGTGGTATTTCAAACTGCTTTCTTTTGCTATAACAAAATACCTAGATCTAGTTATAGAGAATGGAAGTTTATTTGGCTCAGGATTCTGGAGGGTGGGAAGTCTCTTGGCGTAATCCTGGCTTTTTTGCTATGTCTTGACACAGGCATGACATGGCAAGAAAAGTGGGTGCACCCTAGATACCCACTTCTTTGTAGAAAGTCACTAATGCCATCCCTTTGTAGAAAAGATTTATTTTCATTTGTGGGTATTGGTCCTTTGTCTGCATATATGTCCGTGTACCCTGTGTATGCGGTGTCTGTGGAGGCCCGGAGAGGCCAGCAGACCCCCTGGAACTGGGGTTACAGATCGTCATGAACCACCATGTGAGCGCCAGGAATTGAACCTACTACTTCCGCAAGAGCCATCTCTCCAGCCCCAGTGCCATCTAAGCTTAATGATCTCCAAAGGACCCCCCACCTTCCAATAGGAATCACATGTGGATACTGGGGTTCTGCTATTGGCACATGGTCTCTTGGAGGACACATTTAAACCATAGCGAGGGGGGGGGTGGCCTGTCTGGTTCATCTCATGCTTTTCCATGATGCTGTCTAATGCACAGCGACTGAACCCTTCCTTAGTAAATGATGATACAAACTGCAAAGAAGGCTCTCCTCGTCTAGTGGAAAAGACAGTGATCAGAGGGCACTGAGATAAAGGGCTCCGAGATGGGTCTGTGTTTATAGGAAGAATAAAAGCCAGGCAGTCTGAAAGGAAGGGTGTTTCTGGGGACTTCCTGCTCGGTAAGGCAGAATTCCTCGTCAGGGCCTCCCTACCCCCAACCTGGCTGAAGACGCCTGTTATCTAACATGCCAGCTGCTCCCCATCATCGCTCAGTGGCCTCCCCTGAAGGCTCCTCTCTTCTACTGTGACCCCTTTTAAGAACTGGACTCCAAGTACTGACCCGTGCGTCTCTGAGGCAGCAGGACAGGGGAGGCCTGAAGCAGCTGGTGACCACGGGTGTCATCTCGTGTCAGGCTCCCTTACTCCCCGCAATGTTTCTTTTCTTAACCCCATGGGAGTCTTGGGCCGGGGGCCTCTGATGAAACCCATAGCTCCCGAGCCTATTTTTTGATGCCTCAAATAATTTGAGCTTCCAAGTAAACCAATTATATGGCCATACAAAGATATTATTGTGTGGTAATATATCTTAACACATCCAACAGCTAGGTCTAGCCGCAGCAACCAGCGTAATCTCAAAGCAGAGACGGGCTTAAATGATCCTTTGAGATATCTGCAGCAACTATGAAATGATAGGAACGTATCTGATCTCTCTGGGTGACAAAGGCATGGCTTCATTTAGTACTGCTGTGGACTGAATCCGAAATGAGGGGAAATGCTCTTTCAGTCGGCTCAAGGGAAGGTGTGCCTGCCTCCTGTCCTGCTTCTTGAGTTCCTTGAATTCTGTGCCTGAACCAAGGCTATGAGTAGAACTCCCACTCTGAACCATTCACAACGTGAAATGTAAAGTGTCTCATTTTGTTTCGAAACTCACTTGATTTGCTCACCTATGAACTTACTCCTACATGTATTTTATAGATCAGACGTTTAGCCAACAGCAAGTGAAGGGATGAATGTAAGAATGGATGGATGGATGGATTGGTGGGTGGGTAGTTGGGTAGATGGGTGGGTGGATGGATTGGTGGGTGGGTGGATGGATGGATTTTTTTTGGGGGGGTGGGTGAACAGATGGTTGGGTGGGTAGATGGATGGGTATATGAATAGTTGGGTAGATGAGTGGGTGAATGGATGGTTGGGTGGATGAGTAGGTAGGTGGGTGGGTAGATGGATGGGTGGATGGATGGGTAGATGGATGGATGGGTAGGTGGATGGATGGTTGGGTGGATGGGTGGGTGGGTGGATGGGTGGGTGGATGGATGGGTATATGAATAGTTGGGTAGATGGGTGGGTGAATGGATGGTTGGGTGGATGGATGGGTTAATGAATGGATGGGTATATGAATGGTTGGGTAGATGGATGGGTGGGTGAATGGATGTTTGGGTGGATGAGTAGGTGGGTGGGTGGGTGGATGGGTAGGTGGGTGGATGGGTGGGTGGGTGGATGGGTGGGTGGATGGATGGGTGGGTGGATGGGTGGGTGGGTGGATGGGTGGGTGTTTAGATGGTTGGGTGGATGGGTGGGTGAATGGGTGGGTGGGTAGATGGTTGGGTGGATGGGTAGGTGGATGGATGGTTGGGTGGATGGATGAGTTGGTAGATGGATGGTTGGGTGGATGGGTAGGTGGATGGATGGTTGGGTGGGTGGGTAGATAGGTGAACAGATAGACAGGTAGGTGAATAGGTATATGGGTGGTAGGTAGAAGGTTGGATGAAAAAAAATTCAGAGAGGACAAATGACTATCTAAATTCTCACAACTCATCAGAAATAGAACTTGAATGTGAACCTGATCATTCAATCTCTTGTTATAACATCATAGATGAAATCTCTTCTTTCTTTTCCTCCTAGCTTCACCAGTAACTTCCAGAGTTGAAATAATGTTAGCCATACTCACAAACTTATAAACCGCCCCTTGCATTCTCTCTAATACTCAAGTCTTTATTTTTATATCCCATTTTATTTATTTGTTGTGTGCATTCATGAACACAACGATGATGTTGCATGATGCACATGTGGGAGCCAGAGGTGGTTGTGTATATTTGTGAGCATTGGATGGTGCACATGTTAAAGTCAGAGGTGGTTGTGTGTATGCATGAGCATTGCATGGGGCACATGTGGCAACCAGAGGATAATCTTTAGCAATCAGTTCTCTTCTTCCAAGTGTGGGTCCTGGGGATTGAACTCAGGTCCTCAGGCCTGTCAGCAAGTGCTTCTATCCACTGAGCCATCTCCTTAGCCCTGAACTAAGTTATTCTAATTATGGGAAGATAGAGTCTCATTCTTAATTTTGTTCAGAGCATGTGTCAAATGCTTGGCTCTGTTCCTAGAGCCACATTACTGTATTTTGTTACAGTGGCAGCTTGTATGGTGTTATGAGGCTGTGTGTCCCTGTACATCCTAGACTAGCTTCAAACTTGAAATGTAGCCCA
Organism: Apodemus agrarius; assembly: GCA_964023405.1. NCBI lineage: Eukaryota > Metazoa > Chordata > Mammalia > Rodentia > Muridae > Apodemus > Apodemus agrarius. The sequence goes on from OZ030026.1 coordinate 37,277,785, forward strand.
GGTTTGCCTCAAATCCATGATCTTCTGCCTTAGCCTCTTGGATACTAGGAACATAGGGTTGCATGACCATAACCAGATTTAGTGACACATTTTAAATAGAGGTGCACTCAGTCATAGACTGTCTATGGATCAGAAGCTGTCTCTTATGAGTTACTGGGAAGCTGTGGATATGAGATTTAGAGAAGGGCAAGATACCAGATAGGAGAACATGGGAATAGTAACTTACTATTGCTCCCCAACACAGAACCAAGACCCACTGTTTACAAGGGACAAATCTTGGCTCGGTTGAAGAACTCTGTGATGATTAGGCCTCCTTAGCAATGTTCCTTAGATGCCTGATGAGATATTGATTGAAAGTATTCAAACATTGATCTATGTGTTTATTTATTCATTCAATAAACACTTATCGACAACTTACTACGAGCTGGATGCTGAGGTAGAGTCTGCTCTCAACCAGTAGAATAAGACAAACTGTGCTAGAGCGCAGAGTCTGCTGGGAGTAGACAATAAGTACAACTTAGAAAAAAAACAATTATAGGTATTCCGAAGGAAACGAGCTGAACGCTATGATTCAGAGTGACAACGGGGAATGGGAAGAGATGAGCTCCCGTGTCGGTGAAGAGTTAACTTAAATCTGAAATATTCAAACAAGTCAGTCCACAGGGGACTGGAGGAGAAGCAAAGAAATAGCGTGTGGAGAGACCCTGAGGTAGAAAGACAGCGATACATTTCTGAAAGAGAGCCGCTGTAGGAGCAAAAGCAGCTTAAAGGGAGAGAGCTAAGAGGTGTGTCTGCCGTCATCAGGGGACCAACAGGCGGGGCTCGGAGTCATCTGGGCGTAGCTCTAAGGGTGATGGGCAACACTGAAGACTGTTGAGGAAGATCTAACTTGTCTTAAAGACCACGTCGACTGGGGATGGAGAACAAGTTGTGGCTTTAAGAGAGAGAACAGTCGATCGGGGGGAGATGTTGGGAGTTCAGCCTGGGCAGATGCCATGGAGATAATTGAAGAGCAGGATGGACTGGAGAATGTTGGGAAATCTGGCTTGGACAATAGAGCCAATGAAGGGAGTAGATGATCTGGGTGGGACTGGCTGGTGGTACCGTTGACTGTGACGAGTTAGTGTTGAGGAACAGAGTGTCAAGGGAGAACTCTGAAGCCACGCATGGACTGCGGTGGTTCTCATGACACAACGAGAGTAGTGTGTCTGGAGAGATCGAGGAAGGTACTTGGCACTCATCGTGCGTCATCTTGTGTAGAGGAGACCAAGATGGCCTATGAGACATGGCCCATGAGATAGATGGAAACTATCCCCCTCAGAACACCGTTCCCTTTCTCGTGGACAGATGTTGGTGGACTGTCTCCTTCGGTTTAAGGAGCTGGGAGGATGCTGTTCCCATGTTACCTGCCATTCATAGCTTTTGGGGGATGATCTAAGTTGTCTTTTCGGAAACATTTGGCTGAAACTAACAAGAGGGAAGGAAAGAGATGGTGTGAACCAGGAATGTAAAACCCGAAGGAAGAAGCGGAACGGTCTTGGAGAGGGAGCTTTAGAAGCAGGGAGGAGGAGGAGGAGGAGGGGGAGAAGGAGGAGGAGGAGGGGGAGGAGGGGGAGGAGGAGGGGGAGTGGGGGGGAGGAGGAGGAGGAGAAGGAGGAGGGGAAGGAGGGGCAGGAATAGAAGAACATGTGAAGGCCACACATCTTTCAAACATCTTCTGTAGGTGAGCTATACCCTGAGACATTGCCACACAGCTCTGCCCTGTGCCCCCTTCTTACTGCACCAGCCTCCTGCACACCTTGGGCTCCTCCCGTGACTCTGAAGCCCTGTGCAAATGCCCCCTCGGATGGCCCCACACGTGCCATAGACTTAGCCGGAAGCCAGCTGATGCTGTCTGTTCCAGAGGAACAGGAAGAACATGACAACCTGAGCAGCTAGTCAAGTCCCGCTCCAACCTGAGTAAGAGTTTAAATTTTTTTCCCCAGTACTTTAGCTTGATGAAGATGACTTTCTAATTATTGTCATTGTTATGGTTTGTTTATGCTTTTCCCAGGGAGTGGCACTATTAGGAGGTGTGGCCTTGTTGGAGTAGGTGTGTCACTGTGGGCGTGGGCTTAAGACCTTCACCCTAGTTGCCTGGAAGTCAGTCTTCCACTAGCAGCCTTCAGATGAAGACGTAGAACTCTCAGCTCCTCCTGCACCATATCTGCCTGGATGTTGCCATGTTTCTGCCTTGATGAAAAACGGACTGAACCTCTGAGTCTGTAAGCCAATTAAAAGTTGTCTTTTATAAAACTTGCATTGGTCATGGTGTCTGTTCACAGCAGTGAAACCCAAACTAAGACAGTCATGCACACGATGTCATCTGAGTCTCATGGCAGTGCCGGGCTAGGTCGGGCTTGGGGGTAGGGATGTGTCCATTGTACAATGGGGTGACCCAGAGGAACCGCTTGCCCAGATCAAGCAGACTGTCCGGTGTAGAGTGGGGACCAGAACTTGGGATGCAGACTTTTGCTCACTACAAGGGGGTCCCTGGTGAATCCCAAGTAGCAAGTGACAGAGACACGGTTTGAAAGCAAGGGTGGCCCATAGGAACAGGATACAAGATGGTGCCCAAGAGAGCATTTCATCAGCCTGAGAAATTAATAAGCACCGGCTGCCATTCACCTTTGTCTTAGAAGGAAAAACCAACCGTCGGGAGTCCTCTTAACACTGGGTTTGAGTAAAAAGCTCGACTCCTCTCTCTTGGTCCTCAACACTGGAGGCCTAGCTTTGTAGATATTTCCTGTGTGCCTTATCGCAAGGACTTCACTGGGCGCCTCACATGCCATCTTTGGTCACATGGGGAGGCAAAGCTAAGGCTGCCCTTTCGCGCGTCCCTGAAGTCGTGACTGGTGCCCTCCCCACCCCACCCCACCCCCGCCCCCGCCCCCAACCCCAACCCTGACTTGTGCAGTGAGCAGCGTGTGGAGCACAGCCGACTGAGAGAAGCTTCCCCTCAGCGAGGGTAAACTGTAGGCGTGTGGTTTTGGTCAGACATGGCAGGAAGGAGAAGTGGAGAGGCAACCCTGAGGGAACCAGGAAAGCCCAAAGGTAGACCCGGGGGGGGGGGGGGGGATTGAGGGGTGGGGGAGGGGGGGCTTTAGAGCTGAATCGAGATTGGATTTTTGTCATGAAAGACAGAAGCGGCAAAAGCATCATTACGAGGCATTAACCTCGTTACACAGAGACGAACAAGCAGAGGCAGGGGCTCGGAGAGAAATTACACATAACAAACTAGGCAGAATGGGCTGAGAGCGACATTAGCAATTACGCCCTAAGGGGAGAGAAGGGCAAAATAGAAGATAGGCCAGAGGCGGGAAGGAGTGAGAATAATTTCTGGACACAGGGGGCCGCCTGCACGATTTCTCCCCTTTTCTGCTTGACTCTCTAGGTATTAAGTTCACGGTTGTGGGGGCGGTTCCTCTGGGGCCCTCTTTCTTCTGTTTTTGTTTTTGTTTTTGTTTTTGTTTTTGTTTTTGTTTTCCTTTGCTAAAATGAGAGTACGAAAGGCAATCTGAGGGTCCCCTTCTCCATCCACAGGGACCTGTCCGTTTCTGTGTGTTCCCACCACAAAAGAATCCGTTTCCATTCATCCAGACCAATCCCGAGAGCTTTCCGGGGGGTGGGGGTGGGGGTGGGGTGGGGTCTAAGTCTCTGCTCTCTTTTCTTCCAGGCTCATAATTAGCTACAGAGTTCGACTATGGTGAAGGGCCTTCTGGCTGGTCCAGGGCAAGACCTAACAAGTTGTGATTCTTATTTCTTAAAACAGTGATTTTCAGGAAACCCCATGTTTATCCCACGACAGCTACTGTTGCTAACTTAATGAAAACTCTGTCCTCGAGAACCTAGCTAGGGGCTGTCGTGTTTCTCCTCGTGCTACTCTCCACATGCTGGTTTTCACCCCCCATCTTGGGTTTAGTGGAAGCAAAATGTCTTCCTTTTCCTACGTGGGATGCATATCTTATGTCTCATGTCACTGTATCCCAAGGGAGGCCATGAGAAAGCCAACAGCTCACCCTCAGAGTTTCATCAGTGAGGGAGCCGACACCCGGGAACCCTTCCAAGGAGCTCTTTAAATCTCCCTGGCTAGCTCTGGGATTGGACAGCCATAGTTCTGTGTGAGATAGGAGGACAAATGTCTAGTCATGGTGACTGGAGTCGCCATTTGGTTGGTCCAATTATGGCTTCTGTCCAGCGTGGGTTATTGTGATCTGAAGGAAATTTTAGAAGAACAGCTACCATGGGTGTTGGGTAGCAGCTGTTTGCAGTGACCGCAAGCACAGCTTACCCGTGTGTTACTGTGTGTCAGGCACTCGACCAAACTAACCCCTTTAGTCCTTACGACAACCATGGAGAAGAGATGTTATTACCAACCCTTCCATGATAGAAAGCAGCGGTTCTCAACCTTCCTAATGCTACGACCCCTTAATACAGTTCCTCATGCGCTGGCGACCATCAACCACAAAAGTATTCAGCTAGTACTTCATAACTGTAATTCTGCTACTGTTATGAATTGTAATCTAAATATCTGATATGTGGACTCCACCCCCTCCCCTCCCAGGGGAGGTCATGGCCCACAGGTTGTGAACCACTTGTTATAGGGCTGAAATAATAATTTTGATGTCCCTTAACTAGACAATAACAGGGCGCAGGCTCAACACAGGTATTGGGTTCACTGCCCTTCGTCAGGAAATGTGGTAAATGCATACCATACAGCACCCTGAGATTATCCATGTGCTAGGTAGTATTAGTCTTTTGATCACTTTTGATTGTTTTAACAATCTCCGTAGTGCTATAACCCTTTAATACACCTCCTGTTGTGGTGACCCCCCCCCAAACCATAAAATTATTTTCACTGCTGGTCCATAACTGTAAGTTTGCTAATCTTAGGAATTATAATGTAAATAGCTGTGCTTTCCAATGGCCTTGGGTGACCCCTGTAAAGGGGTCGTTTGACCCCCAAAGGGTTCCGGACTGACTCACAGGTTGAGAACCACTGACTTATAATGCCACCTTCATTGCTAGCCTACCAGTCAGGCACATTCTCCTTATCAGACAGTAGAGAAAGCCCACTCCAACTCAGATTAAGTAAGTCCCCAGGGTTAACCCCGGGGAGCGAGAACTGAGTTCAAAGGCAGAGCAGTCCCAGGTGGTTGGTCCCATCCCACCAGTGTCTCAAGTGTGGCAATAATGAATGACTGCATTTCATTCATTCTAACAGACGGCCGTGCTGTTAGTCTCAGTCTTATCTGAAAACTACATCTTTTGGGAAGAAGTCGGAAATCAAAGGGGAATGGGAATAGGTTTCTGCTTGTTCCTGTTCAGCTTCTGGCCAGCCCATGTGACTTGGGGCCAGTCTTTGGCAAGCAGGATATCTCCCCCAGCCTCAGCCAAGCCTCCCCCCACCCCCACCCCCACCCCCACCCCGGGGCCATCACTGATCATGGCTAACTGGAACAGAAACAGCTATTTGGTTCCTACCGCAGACCAGACCTAAGACTCCAGTCCCACTTGTGGACAGTACCACAGTCCACAGCCCTTACTTTTTCTGTTGTAAGATGATAAGAGGTGTAGTCCTCTATTAAAAAAAGTATGAGCCGGGCGTGGTGGCGTACTCCTGTAATCCCAGCACTTGGGAGGCAGAGGCAGGCGGATTTCTGAGTTCGAGGCCAGCCTGGTCTACAGAGTGAGTTCCAGGACAGCCAGGACTACACAGAGAAACCCTGTCTCGGAAAAAAAAAAAAAAAAAAAGTATGATAGTAGGAGAACATTCTGGAGGCTCAGAAATGATGCCCAATTCTCTGAGTCTCTCTGTGACACTCAAATAACTCATAACTAATAAATATGATAAATGATCTTACGTTTGGACAATTCTGGTTTTATTTTAGGCCCGGATGTGTGATGTGCATATGGGGTGGTTTTTTTAATTATTTTTTTATTATTTTTTTACTTTAAAGGTCATCCAACTTTTTTTCTGCTCATAATCACAAGGCTTCCTTATCTAAACAGAGGTCTATTGTTCCAGTACTCGGACCTACAGAGATCTTTTTTTCCTCAGCTTCAATTTTAACAGGATAACTCCTCAACCTCCCCAATGGCAAGAGACATAATGCCTTCTCACAGGAAAAATGGATCTCTAATGGGCATTCCAGAAGTCGTCTTCAAAGGGAGTTCACGCTATAGCATTTTATGCAAATGAGACACTCTCTTAGACTGTGGCATCCCTTCCTTGAAGAGTGTCTGGGTATTGGAGGAAGCTACCCTCCTAGTTTATCATTTCCTCACAGAACGCCATCAACAGAGAAATATCGATGGCACTTTTAAAGCCTTCAGAAATCAATTTAGACCATGAATCTATTTAGTTTGGATGTTAATGAAACTTGGTGGCTTTAAAAATAATGAATATTTAATAAGACATAAATCGAAAGACATAAACACTGTCGGCAATCATCTAATGAAGTTAATAAGTCTTGGACTCCCCATGCCCGGGCTCCCCACTCCCCAAACAGTCCCATCTTAGGCGTCACTATGACGTTCACTGAAGTTTGCTGGCTGTCTTATTGGCTGCCATTTTAATGCGCCTTCGAAAACCATAGTACGGCTGGGAATCCGTCTCTGGCAGATAAAGTTAGCTATCACACTGTTCAGTAGCTGCAGTGGGCAACGGCTCTCTCTCTCTTAGCTCCCTATCTTCCAGAGATTTGTGTAACAAACTCAGCTTCCTGTCTTAGGGGCAGGAAGCAGCGTGGGGTGGGGATGGGGGGAGGGACCCTTCATTCCTTTTAAACAAAAACGGAAAAGGCATTTTGGCTGATAACTCTCTGGGCCCCGGGTTTAAAGAGGGGCTGTATTTATTGAGCAGGAGCAAGCCTGTGATCCCGCGTGCTCAAAGCCGCGTACAACGTAAACGCGTTTGGGTTGAGGGTTTGTGCTTTTCACTTCCTCTTTAGAGGGATCCGTTCGGGGTCCAGTCCTACCTTGTTCCTCATTAGCTGGGTCACTATATCTTACCCCGCTGTCCACAGTCCCATCTGCCCTCTGTGTTCCTCTTTGGGGCTTCACAGTGCACTTTGTCTATGTAGAATCTCTCTGCCTCTCTGCTGCCCTACTAATAGGATAGTCTGAGGTTGCCCTTGGGACATGTTCACGTTTATAGTCACGGAAGCCAATATCTAACTAAAACCAACTACAGCAGAGCCCTGCAAGCCCCGGTTCAGAGACGGCTTCTCTTCCGGCGATAACGCAGAACTCTGCGTTGTAGCTCCAACGGGGCTGTGCCAGGCACGTGACATGGATGGCTAGCTCCGCGGCGCTGGCAATCAGAACACGTGAATACACAGTTAAGCACGACACTCTTCCGTGGCTTGGGCAAGCAAGGCGAGTTGGCTGGCAGATGAAGCCAGTAAAGGCTGTTTCCCAGGGATCCCGTTGAAGAGGATGTATCTGGGGCTCAGAAATGCAGACTTCCTAAGGGTTTGTGAGTGGTACTTTACTAATAGAGAAATACTGATGTTAGAAAATGATCATTCCCCCCCCCCATTTGTTCCTTTTAGAAAGAAGGGGACCAGCCTGAAAGGGTCCAGCCGATCGCATCGTCTACGTTGATCCACTCTGACCTGACGTCCGTGTATGGCACAGTGGTGATGAACAGGACCGTCCTGTTCTTGGGGACCGGAGACGGCCAGTTACTTAAGGTCGGTTTCTGTGTGCTGCTTCCTTCAGATGTCCGGTTTTAATAAGCTCCTCGTAGTGCCTGCCTATTTTTAAATTTCCCCTCACGCTCTGCTGAGTTCTACACAAGACTACCTAACATCACTTTGCTAACACCCTGTCCGGGACAAAGCTTGGGGGACATTTTAGCAATCTGCGTGTCGACCCTCGGCGCCTGCCACCACGGTCACACCGGCAGCGTGCAATGAGGCACTGGTCGCCTGCTGTCTGGGAAGTAGGCACACCATGCCCCCCCCTCCCCGTACTCAGAACTGCTGGGTGAGATGAATGCGAGTCTAGCCCCTACCCCAACCCTGACTCACCTTCCCGAGACATTTAACCTTTCAGTTCTCTTCCCCTTTACGCTGGAAATGTACAAAGCACCTTATTTCTCACAACTTCAAAGAGAGGAGCGATTAGAGGCTTGAAAAGGAAAAGAAGAAGAAGAAGAAGAAACAGGTGCCCCCTCCTTCCAGCCCGCTCACCGCCCACAGAGGGGGTTTGTTTTCTGCCCTTTGAACCAGTGCATGCCAGGGAGAGGTTAGAGATGTGAAATTCTCCGAAACTCTCCCGGTCTTTCATCTCATAGGACTGTTTTCCCCCCTGGTATAGATGAGCCCAGGTCAAACTGAGATTTTTTTTTTTTTGCCTTTTTAATTCACCCGGAAGGGGAGGGGCAGTGAGAAGGAGGAGGAGAAAGTCAAATCAGAACCACCTGAGGGGTTCATCTGAAATTACCCAGCAGTCCTCTTATCAGCGTCCTTAGCAAGCATGAATTGCGTGGCTCGCGGTGACCTCCAGGAACAGTCTCGGCTGGGAACCGAAGTGTCTGTCACCGGAACCGGGTGACACTGCTTGACCTCTCTGGGCAGCCACTCAGTTGACCCTCAGCTCAGGTTCTTAATGAAATACCAGGCAACCCTGTCCCCACCCACCCCGCCCCGCCCCGCCCCCGCAGCCATCCGCCCCGCCCCTCTTCAGCTAGCTGTGCCTTTAGGCAGATCGGTTAGCCGCTCTTAGCCTCCATTTCTCCAAATGTAAAATGAGATTATACTAGGCAAGGCAAGAGGAAAAAAAAAACAACCCTTTCCTCCTCTGCTGGCTTTGTACCACGGCCTCCCTCCAGCCAAGCCTGTTTATGAGCCGTGCTGTGGTCTTGTGTCTACACTTTGATCATACCCTCCCCTAGCCGGAAATGGTTTTCCCCCTTCTTTCCGTGCTTTACTGAGTCCTCTGTAATTGGATCCAGCCCTACCTTCTTCTCTCCGATGGTGTCCATGCCCCCAGAGGCATCTTGTTCTCCCTGCCCCCACCCCTTGAGCTACTCAGCGCCAGCACCATCTCTTGACTTGTTTTTGATGTCTGATCCCTACCCTCTGTGGTTCACTTTTTTTTTCCCTACCACCTTGATTCGAAGCTCCCTGTAAAGGGAGCCATGGATTCCCGCAGCCTGACACGGTGCCCAGCGCTGGGTAGGCATTTGATTGAGTCTGTTTCCTTTGGAGGAAACCCAGTAACATATGGGAGGGAATTTGTTTGTATACACATTCTTCTTAAATATACATTGATCATCGTTCTCCTGGAGCTAGTTTCATTTCCTGGGGAAAGGAAAGGTAGATAGATAGATACCCACCAGTCTCTGCACACTTGATACCCAGAGATGCCTGTGGACACAGTAGCCTGGTCAGGCCGAGCGGGCCCATTAACCCTGCAGAAGATGCTTCTCTCCAGCCTTCCTGGGTCTCCTTCCCAATTATCTCTTCAGATTTGGGATGTTTTTGACAAGTGTTTTGACAAGAACACTGTTTCCCCAAGCTGAGCCTACCAGACTGTCACACGAAGAATTGGAGGTGAAGGAACACTCGCCTATAAATAGTGCCCCCTGGGATGGCTTGGCGTCCCTTGTCCTGTGGGTTCATCTCAGCCATTCCTGTGTGTGTGTGTGTGTGTGTGTGTGTGCGCGCGCGCGTGTGCAGCTGTCTGAGTTTCAGTCTTGCTGGAAGCCAGGGGGTGGGCTCAAGCTGCAGCTTCACGCTGTTAATGGGGAGGCGGTTGCGATTAAGTCTTGTCTTCATGTTCTGAATGGGGTGCCGCTTTGAGACACCCCCCCATCTGTAGTCTCATTTGTAGGGTTCAGTCAACAAGGGCAGGCGGGCGTTTTGTTTCAGTTCCGTGACTTAGTGTTTCTACAGTGTTTCCTGCATGTTAAACGAGCCAGCTGTCTCACCAGCCCCATTTTACAGATGGAAGAGTAGAGGCCCGGCATTGTTGAGACACTGCCGGACAAAGTTACAAACGGGCCGTGTGGGGGGATTTGAACCCGAAACAACGTCAGAGGCTGGATTCATAGCTCTCAGCTTCCGGGACCTTGCAGCCTGCTTCCAGGCATCTCCCTCGGGGGCTCTTAGCAAGGGGGTGGTGTGTCGGAACTGAGGAGTTCCGGTACTGCTGAGGGTCTTACAGAGAGGAAGCCAGCTGATCCTGGGATTGAGGGAACCCCTGACCTGACCCTGTGCTTACTTCTAGAGGATTAACCACTCCCTTTACCGGGTCTCCGGGCCTCATCTCCCGCAGCAGCAGGCTGTGAGGGGTGAGGAGGCTGTCTTTCCTCCCAGCCCCACTCTCTAGGGACAGTAGGTAATTCCTCTCACACTGTCTCTTGTGTCAGTGTGCAAATTCTTGGATACAGCCTTTGAAAGAACTTGGAGACTCCGCCCCCCCAACCTCCCTCTCCCCCCCCAAAAAAAAAACCAAACCAGGATGGTGCATAGACGATCCCCAGATCTTTTCATCCCAAAGAGCTGCTTCCTCTTGCCACACTTCTCTCCAGAACTGTCAGGGAGGATGAACACTGAGAGAGACACAAGCTTGCCTTCTAAGGCTCTTCCTGGAGGTATGAATGAGCACCGAAGAAACCAACCCCAGCCCGGCCCGCTGCAGCCAGCCAGCCAGCAGGGAGGAGGAGAAAGAGGGCTCCCGATCGCCCCACAGCCTGACTCATCAGTTTTGCGGTGATCAAGAGGCGAAGGCATTTTGACACGTGCCAGGCACCGTAGTATATGCCTGGCTGGCTATGAGGCAGGCAACCGGCCAGCCGGTGGCTGTTTTTACCACCGCCAGTTAAAAACCTGACTTCTTCCTCCATCTCTGCAAATCTTACGGAGTTTTAATATCATTTTGGTGCCATTTTAAACCTCAGGCTATTTAAATAATGTCCCCCTCCCCCCTGCTTATGAAAGAACTGCGAGCTCATGTAGAGAGTTGCAGGGGGGTGGGGGGGAATAAGAGGAAGGCAAAATAAAAAGGAGACTTAATTGCGTCATGTAGAGGCAACTGCTGTCAGCGTTTTGGATTCTTTTTTTACATAGTTGAGGTCAGACTGTATCCAGTTTTGAGTCCTCCTTTCCTCCAGCTAATGAGGGAAGAGGCTTATATTCGAACGCTGCTGCCGACCCTTTGTAAACAGCATTTTTAAATAGCCCTAGCGTGCTCTGTTATATGGGAACACAGTTTTGAACTTGAGCCGAGATACTGGATCACTTTATAAAACGTCTTTAAACACACACACACACACACACACACACACACACACACACACATGCACACACACACCACTCCAAAAAAGACATAGCATCTCCAAAGGTAAGATTTCAATGACGAGCCAGGAGAAACCTAGAGACGTTATGGTTTTCTAGCACCTTTCCCCGCCTTTGTAAAATGGTAGAGAAACGGAAGAAACGCGGCGCTCAAAGGTCCCGCCCTGCCCGTTTCTCAGCCCGCATTTTGTGGTCCTGTAGCAAGGCATCCCTCCCTCGCCCCCATCATTTCCCCATTGTGCCTCCTCTCTGAGTACGGTTCTGTGTGATCATTTTTTAAAGTTGTCAGTATCTCTACCGAAATCAGCTGAAAGTGTGCCGACTCTGAACTCAGTGTTTGGAAATCCGCGTGGCACACGGCACATGGGGGTATACCATCCTGGGAACACATGCCGTCTTGCTTCTCCAACTGTGGTGGAGTCTGTCGGGTGCTTGGGACTCCTCGGAGCCGACTCTGCTGCATGTAAGAATATTCTCTCCTTTCTCTCCTTATCTCAAGGGCAAAGTGGGAGATTTTTTTTTTAATTTTTTTTTTTTTTAGCGTTTCCAGGTGGTAAAAATAAGTAATAAAGGAATACGCATGAAATGTGAAATTTGTAACTTTATGCATGCCCATTAACCTTTCTTTCAAGCATAAAAGATAAGGAGGGAGCAGTGAGAACTAATAAAAGCCAGCGTTTCCGACCTGTTACTATGCACCTGCTGCCATCAGAACCAGCATCGGCGTGGGTTAATTCATTTAATCCTTATAAGTCAATACGATGACCATCCCCACTTTATCAATGAGAAATCCCGGGGCTTTAGGGCGTTAGGCAGCTGGTTCAAGGTGATTTGAACCAAAACAGTCTGTCCCCAGAGCCCAGGCTTTTTATCCTCTGGCGAAACTGCACTTACAGCTTAAATGTAATCTGGAGAGTTTGACAGAGTGCCTGGGATGAACTGTGAATTCTCCTGCCTGTTAGGGTCAACTGGGTTGATTCCCCAGACACCAGTGTCTGAGGTTTCCTGAGAAGGGGCTATGGTTTATGTGGTTTTTACTTTGTTCCTACTTGGGGACAGTTTCGATCAGCTGAAGGCTCAGCCCCTCTCCTTGGGCCTGCAAGTGGCTCGTGGGGATTTCTTGCACCCACCATTAGCAGAGCCCAGGTTCCTCCCCCCCTCTCCCCCCCCCCACCCCCAGTAGGCCCCTTTTGAAGAGCTACAAACATTCTGAGCTCGGGTCGTTTGAATGCTCCCCCACCCCCACGCCGGATAGGAGAACTAGGGTTTCCCAATCTCCGTGGTGCCAAGGTAGGGCGCTGGCCCAGGAAGCTAGGTCATGCGTGCAGCAGAAGGGTATTACTCACAAGGCTTCGTCGGCGCTGCCAGGGTGTGTTGTTAATACCGTCCTCCAGGGAGCACCTCTAGTCAGTTCCAGAACAACGCCTCCAGAATTCCAAAACCAGACCTTCCTGAAGAATCTCTCTCGACCTCTGCCCCTAGTAAGGTTGTCAAGTGAATGCAAGAGAGAGAGAGTTTGAAAGTGGAATATTTTACTGTACTTCCACAAAATGTAAAAAAGGGTGGGGGGGAGGACCCAAGGCAAGCCCAGAGCTGGTGGGGAGCACTGAGCTAATGTAATGGACCTTATAGTAGAATCCACAGGACGTGTCGGGCTCGGAGACGGACTCCATGGTTGGCTGCGTAGAATGTCACATAAAACTTATATGAGATTCACGCCATTACATCCCAGCTTGTGAGTCTGGGGACGCCCTGGCTCGGAACAGCAAGCTCCAAGTACTATGCAGGGCTCGAACTCAGAGTCAGACCACGTACTTCTCTGACTTTGGTGAAGAGCAGACCAAGAACAAGAGAGAGCCCCCTTGCTCTCCGTGTTTTATCTTTGTTATTCCTAACAACAAAGGCTCACTACACGGTGTTAGATAATTGTTTTGTGTGTCTAGGGAAGAGGATTAAGTCTCCTTCCCAGAGTTTCCCAAAAGCCATTTTATTCGAAAGAATAAGCAAAACAATTGACTCATTTACCCTTCTCCTGACCAGCTCCAGAGAAGGAGAAATAGGAAAAGAAATGCCTTAAAACACCTTAGCTTTGTGAGCGTGCCGTCCCTACTTCGCGGCATCGGAAAGGAAGGAAGAAGTAAGAGCTTCCTTAGGTTATTTTTTTTTTCTTCATCTTCCTCGCCGCGGAGCGTGGAGCTGCCCGTGACTCTGCCGTGGAAATCTCCGCTCGCTTAAGTCTAGCCGCACGGCTGGGAGGTTTCCGTCTGCAGGAGAAATCCTCGTGGCTGGTTAATAGCAGACTACCACAAGGAGTCAGGGAGATGTCAACAGAAACAATACGTTGGTATGAACTGAAATTCTCCATCAGGGAAAATTTGTTTTCCCCAAAGGCCTTGGCTGGAAGTGTGTGAAGAGCTTTACAAAAGCTCGGAGGCTAATAGAGTAGCTTTTGACTTAATAAATAGTTTTCTGATGCCCTCCCCCTGCGCCAGACACTACTCCGGTTACTCGGGTGCAACAGTGAGTCAAAAGAGCTGGGTGTCCTCATCCTAGCGCTTGGGAGGCAGAGGCAGGAGGATCTCTGTGTGTGGAAGGTCAGCTTGGTCTACGTAGTGAGTTCCAGGCCAACCAAGGTCACATAGTGACATGGCTATCTCAAAAACTTACGAAGGTGAGCCAAAGAGATGATCCTTACCTTCCTGCCAAGTGTCTGTGTGTGTGTGTGTGTGTGTGTGTGTGTGTGTGTGTGTGAGGGTGTGAGGGTGTGTGAGTGAGTGTGTGAGTGGTGTGTGGGGGCAGGGCAAGGATCAAAGGCAGAAAATGAGTCAGTTAATTTATCCAATGATAAAGTCATTTAGAGAGCAATTAAAGTACCAGGAAGAACACCAGAGGGATGGAGAAAGAAGGGTAGTGGCCACAGGGGAGAGAGGCAGGCGATCAGGGAGAGCTGCTCGGAGGCGGTGCGGCTGGACGATGAGCTGTATATAAGAATACGCACGGCCGGGCGGTGGTGGCGCACGCCTGTAATCCCAGCACTTGGGAGGCAGAGGCAGGCGGATTTCTGAGTTCGAGGCCAGTCTGGTCTACAGAGTGAGTTCCAGAACAGCCAGGGCTACACAGAGAAACCCTGTCTCAAAAACAAACAAACAAAAGAATATGCACAGAGGAGGCACAGAGTGACTTCAGATTAGAGCTATATGAAGGTTGTATGCGGAGAGCAACAAATAAAACCTCGCTCCGTGGCTGAGCAGCGTGGCTGAGCAGCGTGTCGTGTGAACCAGACGAGGTTTCTCTTATGCAAAATTCCATCCATTTCGGGTAGCTGTGACTCACGGTTCTTTCCCGAACTGCTCCTCCGATCCGGATCTTTTTCCAAAGCCGCCCAGCTAAACTGGGCCAAGGAGCAAGGTCTCCTTTGCTCTAGCCTGGGTGCCTCTGTTTCTCTGCATGGTTATCCTCATGCAGTCTGTGGCTGAAAGTCCAAGAAGCGCCCCACCCCCTACCCCCGTGCCCCTGGTCTTTGTGGACTGGGGACTAGGGGCAGAAATCTGTGCTGGCCACTGAGGGATGAGACTGGGGACCACAAAAGCCAGCATCCCTAACTCTGGCTGCAGTACCTTTGGGATCTTTGGAATAAAAGTTCAAACTTCCCGTTGTATTCCTCTCCACCACCATAGAGGTCATTGTTCACATAATCTGTTTGACCCACCCACCTTCAAATAGTCTTAAATCTAAGTTCTACACACAGATCTCACTATGTAGCCCTGGTTGGC
The DNA here is from genome assembly GCA_964023405.1 of Apodemus agrarius. Lineage (NCBI taxonomy): Eukaryota > Metazoa > Chordata > Mammalia > Rodentia > Muridae > Apodemus > Apodemus agrarius. The sequence goes on from OZ030026.1 coordinate 37,292,906, forward strand.
CTGTAGACTAGGCTAGCCCCAAACCTCCAGCAGATCTGCCTGCCTCTGCCTCCCTGGTACTGGAATAAATGTCGTGTGCCACCGTGCTTGACCTTATGCCTGTATTTTTAAAGATAATACGTGGACATTGTTTAGAACCCTAAATTACGGAGGAAGTGCAGAGTGAGGGCCACCCATTCCCAACTTCCCGTTCCAGGCTTCTAGTACAACTAATGAAAGGAGTTTCACTGGTAGCTTTCTAGTCAGAGCGTATATGTATGTGTGTGTGTATGTATATGTATATATATGTATATATCACACACACATACACAAACACACACACAGACAAGCAAAAGGGGCTGTATTTTTCCCCTAGCCTATTTTTACTGAACACAGCACATATTAAATATATGTGTGTATATAGAAACAGTTGTGTTTACATGAATATATATTTTCTATAACATGTTAAAATACTGGATGAACAGTAAAGTTGCTCTCTAGCTATTTCGATGACTAAAGAGTACTCCACTTTTTACACTATTGTTCAGGTAACCCTGGTTGTTTGCACACTGTTGTTTACAGGATCCTGTTATCTGCATACTTCCTATTATTGATATCTAGGTAGCTCTAGACATTTACTTATAACAGGATGTTACAATGAATATATGTCAATATGTCTCTGTGTATGCACACACACACACACACACACACACACACACACACAGAGGCTTCTGGGCCCAAGAATACATGCTTTATCATTTTCATGACTAATTCTAGACAGTCTTCCAGATGGCTCTCAATCCCAGCATCCCTGACACATACCCATTCACACCCCACATCTTACGGTGAGCATGCCGTGCCCAGGCGCTTGTTTAGGAAACATCAAGTATTTTTGAGAAAGAAGGGCTTCCCTGCCCTCGTTTGGATTCCCGAAGGATGCTGGTGCCTGATCTTCAAGGTGTCAGGTAGACAGATCCTTGTCACACCCCTCTCTTCCCAGAGCTGCAAGGCAGCCCCCGACTCACCACACACAGATGAGGGATGGCGCTCTTCTAAATTATTTTATGTCTCTTCTTATTTTAAAGCAAATTTCAGACACTATGACATTTACCCCAAGATATTTCATTATGCCTCTCTGAGAAATTATTATCGTGTTCCCAACTGTGACTATAATGTCATTATCACAGTTAACAAAATGATCTGTAATTCCTTAGGATTATCTACTGAATATAGCTGGAATTTCACAATTGATTAAAAATACACTTAAAATTATTTGGTTCAAATCGGCGTCTGGAGCACACTTGGGTGCCTCTGGCCTAAGGCACCCCTCCCACTGAGTTTTTTTCTCTCCCACTGGCTTCCTGAAAAGCCAGGTTCTAGGGCCTAGCCTGTCTCTGGTTGTGGATTTGCATGTTTGTTTCCTGTGTCATTGAAGCTTGCTCTGTGACTTCTGCTTCCAAAGTTACTTGGAAGTTAGCACCGGCGATTCCGCTAGGTTCAGGTAGAAGGTCAGAGGCCTGAATGTGGCACAGAAAGCTTTCCTGGGGGAAGAAGAGAGACAGGACATCCCGAAACAGGACGGAAACAGCAGCCTGTCTTGGGGGCTTACTTGAGAATCCTGTTCGTTGTTTAACTACCCTCCTCTCTTTCCTTCTAAACCACCCCTTTCCAGAAGCCCAGCAGCTGTTTAATGCTGAGCTAAGTCATAGTGTAACATATGAGTTGGTCATAAGTTAGCAAGTCTTGGCGAGCTCACCACTGCTCAGCGGCCTGTTTGCCCCCTCGGGTCCAGGCACGTAACCCTTCTCTGTAGGGCCGCCTTGTTCAGTAGAACACTTCTGTGCTGATGGAAGTATCTCACACCTGCTCTGGCCAGCCTGACAGCACTGGCGGTGCGTGAGCTAGCGGTGAGCGCTTCAAATATGGCTAGAATGAGCGGAGAAACTGGACTTTCAACTGAATTTAAAATAGCCCCAGGTGGTTAGCGGCTACCACCTCGTAAAGCTCGGCTCTAGGCTCATATTCAAACGAGCCACGGATCTTTCCCACCCCTCTGGGACCTAACTGCTGCTATTTTAAAAAGGGGAATTTTTTCCCCTTTGATTTTTTTTTTTTTTTTTTTTTTTTTTTTTTTTTTTTTTTTTTTTTTTTTGAGACAGGGTTTCTCTGTATAGCCCTGGCTGTCCTGGAACTCACTCTGTAGACCAGGCTGGCCTCAAACTCACAGAGATCGGCCTGGCTCTGCCTCGTGAGTGCTGGGATTAAAGGCTTGTGCCATCACTACCCAGCTTTAAAGGGGGATTTTTTTTTTTAAAAAGTCATACGTGATATACAGGGTCAGTGAGATTGACTTTTACCGAGCGTCCGCAGAGCTGCCGAATCGTCTTGGAAGGTCAGGTGCGCCGAATCCGCTGAGGATTGATTAAGCAGATGATGGCGTGAAGTTACAGGGCAGAGGCAGTGCCAGGAGGGCATGGGTCCAGGGAAGCTACCCCCTGTGCTGAACTGGTAAAGAGCTGGTAACGAAACAGCCAGTGCCAAGGTGCCACGAGGGTATGCGGGGGTAGGAATGTCTCCGCTCACTGAGCTTGTGAGCGTAGCTTTGACCACAAAGAACCTTGGGTGTCTTTTTTATTTTTTCTTCTCAAGACACATACACCATAGTAGACATGTGGGTATTGGGCCGACGAAAGGGCTCAGGAGTTAAGGGGGCTTGCTGCTAAGCCCGACAACCAGAGTTCAATCCCCGGGAAGGGGAGAACCATCTCTTGCAAGTTGTCCTTTGACTTTCTTACTCACACACCCATACCCTCACCCTGTCCCCCCGGGGCACAGAAAAATAATTAAAAACTCTTAATAAAAGTATGAATTCAGATACTGTATCTGGATGTCTTCCAACTGACAAAAATGTCAATGCCATCACGTTTTAAAGTACCGAACTGGGTGGAGGATGCCCCCCACCCACCCAAAGGGCACCTGGAATCTAGCCACAGGCTATTGTGCATTGGATACATGTTAAGGCTATTGTGCATTGATTACATGTTAAGAATCTCATGACTTTTATTCCGGTGTTAACAGAACCCACACAGTAAGGTATTAGTAGTCCCAGTTTATAGACAAGGAAAGAGGAGTCTGGACGGCTGAGAATAAATCCAAAGTGACACAGCGTTGCCACGTCTAATCCGGGTCCCTATCTCAAGTCTTCAAGATGGCAGTAGTCGCTCATCTGACCTGCGCACATGGACCCCCGCCTCTTGGTCTTGACACTCATCTGTCCAAGGCCTCAGTGGCTTCTTCTGTCCCTCCAGAGTGGACGGCAGGATCCACACGGGCTGCAGAACCCGTGCCCACCCCGTGATCATCCACGTCGCCGCTCGCTCTCTCTTTCCTGCCTTGCTCCGCTCTTTCCAACACTGGCTCCTCCGGACTTCAGGGGCGCTGCACTCACTGGGACTCCTTAAACAAAACGGAAGAAAACAGAAAAACCCAAGCATGTTTTCGGGCTGGCCAGATGGCTCAGTGGTTAAAGCACCCACCGACTGCCCTTCCAGAGGACGTGGATTCAATTCCTAGCCTTCACGTGCTTGCTCAGGACCACCTGCAACTCTAGCTTCAAGGGATCCAATACCCACTTCTGGACTCGGGGAGCACAAGGCGTGCCTATGGTACCCAGACATCCATGCAGAAAACACCTATACACATCAAATGAGTAAATTTAAATAAACAAGAACCTTTACAGAACTGTGTAGGCGTCACTCTCTTTAAAGGACCCATCGTGAGCCTGGATTCTCCCTTTCCACTTTAGCTTTTCTCGTCACAGTCAGCTGTACTGTATAATTGTTAGTCCGAGTTTATAGATGAGGCTACCCTCCACCCACCCCGACCCCACGCGTGTAGAGTTCACGAGGGTAGGATTTCTTTCCCTGACTTGTTTCCCCACCCCCCACTCTCCCCTCATAGCCCACCATTGTGCTCTGCCATTTTTGCTGAGCCCCAAACAGGATACAGGCGATCAGTTTGTTGACCGACGACGGTGAATGACACTCAGGTGTCTAATTGCCAGACCTCAGAATACTGATTCACACCTGCGTCTATTTTATATGTAAACGCACACGCACTTGTCTGTCCCTGGGAACTTGTCGGGGTTCCTTTAAAATGCATGGCTACGCAGAACCACGGAGAAGCCACAGACTAACCCATGCAAATGTATGTTGAACAGATACTGCCTTTAGCTTCAAGGTCACTCTTGGCGTGATCCTGGGGAGGGTGTTAACTTACAGTTGCTGATAGGGCCAAGGCTGGTCAGAAAACTCGGAAACCAGCTTCCAATTTGGAGAATATTGCCTCCAAATGGAAGTGTGGCTGTCTGTGGGATTTTTGGTGACTTTGTCTCCGCCAAAAAGATACACTGTACTTGGAATTGTCAACCTTGTTGAAGATGGAGTTGTGATTAAAAAATATATTCTCTCACAGCTACATATACACACATATGTATATATATGTATATACATGTGCGTGTGCGTGCGTGCGTGTGTGTGTGTGTGTGTGTGTGTGCGCGCGCGCGCGTGTGTGTGTGTGTGTGTGTGTGTGTGTGTGTGTATGTATAGATGAGGCTACTGTTTGTCCCCCCACCCCCATGCAGTGTATATATGTGTACATATGTGTATGTGTGTGTGTACCAGCCACACACACACACACACACACACACACATACATATAAAGAAAGAAAGATTACCTATTTCTAGAAATTTACTATTGGCTGAATTTCCAATGGAGGGGTTTCAGAGTTGGGGGGGTGTGCTTGCAGGTGTCACATGACTAGGGAAGGCTATGGCCTTGGGATTAAGCTTCAGGTCTTACTATTCTGATCTTTGGAATACTTAATAGAAATTATATTCTTTTTTTTTTTTTAAACAAAACAAAACAGGTTGTTCTTGGCGAGAATTTGACTTCAAATTGTCCAGAGGTGATCTATGAAATTAAAGAAGAAACGCCCGTGTTCTACAAGCTTGTTCCTCATCCCGTGAAGAACATCTACATCTACCTAACAGCTGGGAAGGAGGTAGGTGTAGACGCTGCCTGCGGCTTCTGACTTGTGAATAGGACTTACCTCACTGATGCCCTTACCCAGTGGCAGAGCTTTTACTTTGAGCCGCCAGGTTTAAACACCACTGCGGGCTTTGAGAAGACCTTCGGTGGGCCATGAGCGTGGAATTAAAATCCATAGTGACTGTCATCAGCAACTAAGCAAGAAGTATTACCCATTTAGACAATTTTATTATTGGCTATATTTCCAGGGCCAACTTTTTCGGGGGGGGGGGGCGGCGATGTGCTTGCAAATGGGCACATAATCTGCAATGTAACTGAATTTGCACATTTATCGTGTGGGCACTGAGCGTTGAGTTGCATTCATGAGTCTGCCCAATGGGACTGGCTTGGGGACTTGGGGTTAATACCAGGCCACCGTCTCATACACATTCATGAACTCGGAAGTGTACGCCACTCACCCCCCCCCCCCGCCCTCACACTCTTAATTTATCGAGATGTTTTTGTTTTCTCTTGTTTCTGCTTACAGAAATGAAAACAGTACCTTTCCAACATTTTCTTTATCTTTTAGAAAAGGAAATTATTATTATTATTATTTTTTACTGAGTTCTTACAATATGGAAGTCATTGTGCTTTATAGGGTCTCTCTCTCTCTGTATGTGTACTGAGTTGTATATACATGGACATATGTATGTAATAAATAATACTAATGAAATATGTTAATGAAATTATTACTCCACTTATATATGAGAAGTCTAAGACTGGGAAAGTCAAGCAGTTCCAGGAGATATGTGTATGTATATACATGTGTGTATATATATATGACACACATATATATATAATGTGTCTATATATACATGTATAATGTATAGATACATATATAATATAATCTGTGTATATCACCTTTAAGAGGGCTAGAACTCAAGCTCTGTCCTGATTCTAGAGCCTGTGCTTTATCCCTCCCTGGTAGTTTTGATCCATGACCTTCTGAACACACTAAGTATAATTATTATCTATATATTAGATAATTATGCAATGGCTGTCACAGGGACCCTTCCCCTCCCCCCATGTGTCACCTCTCTTTCAGCCCCTCTCAGGAGGAGAGCACTGGCTGTCCTACATGTGCTTGCCTTTTGAGTCACAGGGTAGGGGTGACAGTATCAAGTATTCTTAGAAAGGCCACATTGCTCTGTGCAGTTTGAAAAGTTGGATATGTCCAGTGGTCACATGAAGATGGCCTCTCATCTGACCCTCCCATAGCCTCCTTCCCCTTACACCGCCTCCTGGGCAGGCCTGCTTTGTACCTTCACACACTCTGTATTACGTCTCCTCCCCGGGATCCCGGATTTGAAAGACTTTTGTCTATCCAACAAACTGTGTTTATTAAGTCACCATTCCCATTCCCAGGGTTTATTTATCAAGGACATCTCAAAACTGCCAGCCAGAGAACTGACTGTGCTACCACGCAAGCTGATACGATTCCAACTCCCCACCCCACCCCCACCCCCACCCCCACCCCAAAGCAAAGCTCCTGGAAGTCTGGCTTAGTCTGTGCATATTTTTCTATTCTGCTTTTTGAAATATTGCAAAACGCTCATAAATTCCCATCACTATGCACAAAGATACTTGTAGAACTCTGAAACCCAATGCAGTGGGCCAAAGACCTGGTACTGTAGCAGGCTGAAGGCATGGTGCTGTGTGCTGAATACCCGGTGCTGTGTGCTGAATACCCGGTGCTGTGTGCTGAATACCCGGTGCTGTGTGCTGAATACCCGGTGCTGTGGGCTGAATACCCGGTGCTGTGTGCTGAATACCCGGTGCTATGGTCTGAATACCCAGTGCTGTGTGCTGAACACCCGGTGTTGTGGGCTGAATACCCAATGCTGTGTGCTGAACACCCGGTGCTATGGTCTGAATACCCAGTGCTGTGTGCTGAATACCCGGTGCTGTGGGCTGAATACCCGGTGCTGTGTGCTGAATACCCGGTGCTATGGTCTGAATACCCAGTGCTGTGTGCTGAACACCCGGTGTTGTGAGCTGAATACCCAATGCTGTGTGCTGAACACCCGGTGCTATGGTCTGAATACCCAGTGCTGTGTGCTGAATACCCGGTGCTGTGTGCTGAATACCCAGTGCTGTGTGCTGAACACCCGGTGCTGTGCACTGAATACCCAGTGCTGTGTGCTGAATACCCGGTGCTATGTGCTGAATACCCGGTGCTGTGTACTGAATACCCGGTGCTATGTGCTGAATACCCGGTGCTGTGTGCTGAATACCCGGTGCTGTGGGCTGAACACCCGGTGCTGTGTGCTGAACACCCGGTGCTGTGTGCTGAATACCCGGTGCTGTGTGCTGAACACCCGGTGCTGTGTGCTGAATACCCGGTGCTGTGGGCTGAACACCCGGTGCTGTGTGCTGTAGAGCACCGTGACAGCATCAGTAAAGTCTTCACTTTAGCATGATTGCAAGAGATTCTACTGCTCAGCCAGCCACGGTGGAACACTCTTGTAATCCTAGTACCTAGCAGGCAGAGGCAGGAGGATGACAAATGAAAACTCAGGCTGGATCAGGGAGACTCTGTCTCCAGAAAAGGACTGAAACAAAACCCCGCTAGCTGACTGTGGTTCTGCAAATATGATCAACCAGGAGTCCAAATGCAAGGAATGGCCTTCCTAGATTCTAGGAAATAATTATTAATTCTTAAAAGCCATAGAAAATCCGTAAAGCGTTATTAATATGTGCCCATTAGACATAATCATATGCAGATATATGTACTGATGAGAAATAGGCCCACCGTGTATTCATTAGTGAGCAGATCTAACGTAATAATTATAGTATCTTATCTTTTACACAGAGTTATGTGTACAGTGCTTAAATGTGTTAAATGGTTTATTCTCGAAGAATGTTCTAGAGACTTGTGTTCTCCTGAAGGTTCTTAGCCAGAGATCCTCCTTTGGTCCGTTGTTATTAATGTCTCTACAGTATTACAGTGCTGGACAGATTCCACGGCTCACATAAGCCTGAGCTGAGGAAGCTTACTGTTCACATTTGCTGGGCCACGGTGCCGTTTTCTCCCGTAACAGCAGTAGCTGGTGCTCCTGACACAAATTATTTAGTACGCTTCCGTCTACGCTTGCAATAGCCCGGTGAAGTCAGTTGTACTAGCGCCGTTTTTACAGGCGAGGAAACAAGGTTAGAGAGATTATGTGACACTTAATAAAATTCCTCGGAATTAGAAAGATGTTTCGTGGGTTGTAAGGAAATAAATATCCACATTCTTGTGAATTCCGGCCGCGTCTGTCGGCGGCGCAGAGGACGGAAACGAGAGGGCTCAGTGATCCTGTGTGAAGTCAATCTAGGCGTGGAGGAGCCGCCTCAGATGTGCCCCGTTTTCACCCCAGACCCCTTCTAGAATTCTCCACTTCTCTACTTATACTTCCCAGCATGCACAGCTTTCCAGGGTCATGAGTTCTACAAGTTTTCTTACTACCTGCTATGTGATTTTTGCCTTCAGGAAATGTGCCAGGCGACCCTCCAAACTCCTGCTCACTTCCAGGATCTGCCCAACACCGTTCGCTGACTGACTAGTGGAAAAGTGGAAAAGACACTCTCAAGAGAGGAGATTTTAACCCCCACCCCTCTTTGTAGTGCTGGGAATTGAACCCAGCACCTTGAACTGGATGAGGGCTTGACTGCTAAACTACCCCATCAGCCCTGTCTCCTCTGGCTTCTTTTACTTGTAACCCCAACGAGCCAGGAGCTGAAGTGATTCCGGTACCCTAATGCCACTTCATTACCGAACCCCTTGCTGGACTCATGCCCGCCGCCGCTTAGATCCAGAGCCGTATTTCCATAGCGCCACTGATTATACTGACGGTCCCTGTATGAAAACGAGGTGACCTGGCTCCGTGATCCCTATGGAAGTAATTATCCACAGATCCGGAAACCTGGCTATGGGAGGACTCACCTGAGAAGGCTCTTACTAATATAAACTCCCAGGCCCCGCCCCCAGACCCCCGGGGACGAGTCTCCGCCGCAGGGGAGTCTGGGAACACAATTGTGCCTTGGCATTTTTTCTGGGAACTGGTTCCACAAAGCCCTCAAAAATCTGCATATAACCTGTACACATCTTCCCATATACGTTAAATTATCTTTACATTCGTTACAGTGCCTGATAGAATGCTTGCCTATAATGCAACACAATGTTAATAGATATAGATCACCCTCCTGTATTGTTCGAGTGAGAGGATTGAAATGCACCGTGCACTTGTAGGCACGATGTTCTTTTCAAATGTTTTTTTTTTTGTTTAATCTGCTCTTGGTTGAATTTGCGGGTTCGGGCATCACTGGGGGTGAATAGGGTTAGCCTTCGGTACTCTGAGAAGCCCCCCTACTGTGGCCTCATAGCCTAGAACTTGAGACCTGCCACCGGAAGCCACTGTGGAGACCTTCAGGGCTCAAGTTGACAAATATACTCTTTGTGCTGTATGCCCCGCCCCCTACCCTATTCCCCCACCCCCACCCCCACCATCACCCTGCTCCCCCTCCAACTCCCAGTGTCGCTTGTGATTCCATCTGAGCTGATGTCCTCCTCCTTTTTAGGTGAGAAGAATTCGCGTCGCAAACTGCAGCAAACGTGAATCCTGTTCGGAGTGCTTAGCAGCTGCAGACCCCCACTGTGGCTGGTGCCTCCCGCTACAAAGGTATTTCCTGAATCTTTTCTCACCAACGCACGCATTTTCCAGAAAGTGTCATCCGGCCCAACACTTGTTGCCCCCATTTGCTGTGGCGAAGCGGACCTCTCCAGGACCGAAATGCACGGTGTAACCATAATTCATTCTTAAAGATGCTTCTTGCCATGCCAGTATCGTTAAGCCATTTGACCCAGGCCACACAGGGCCACCTGGTCTGGGTTGGCAAGAGGGAGCAGGGATGTGACATGTGACGGGAGAGGCTAGTGCAGGTGGGTTTGCTCTTTATTTCTTATTAAGTTCGCCAAGACTTCAGAGAGAGAGAGAGAGAGAGGAGAGAGAGAGAGAGGCGGAAGGTTCTCCCTTGGAGACGATAAAAAAGAATAGCAACGTTTGAAATTTTTCAAATGAATCCTCATCATGCCGTGTATTCCGCCCGCCCGCCTGCTCGCTCACTCGCTGGGCGGAAGCCTTATTATTGATGGCATTGTCTTCTCGTACACCATATAGCCCTGGGCCTGATGTACAATCTCAGTCTCCAGGCCGAAGCTGCCCGGCTTGGTCTTGAATTACGATGTGCGCGACCCATCTAGGCTCAAGGGCGACTTGTAGCGGGCTTTCTCTCCGTGGCAGTTCTTAGCGTCGCTGGGACCAGCCTGGTTGGATTCACTGTTGCCATGGTAACCCAGTACTCCAGCTCTCGCTATAGAAGCAAGGAGGAAAAGAGCCTTCACTGCAGCTCAGGCAGGAATGAGGGGGGGGGGAACAAGCCACATAGCAGCGGCTGTCAGATCGGTGCTTTCTGTTTTTTAAAGGTGAAACACAGATTAAAAAGAAATCATAATAAAAAGAGCAGAGCAGGGAGGGAGGGGCAGAGGACAGAGTTGGGGAATAGAGAAGTGGATCAGAGAGCTGGGGGGGGGCAGGGAGCGTGAATGGAGAGGGTGATTATGATGTAAGGGAGGCTCAGGAAACAAACTAAAAATATGGAGATGGAATGGATTAAGAGTTCTTCGTGGAGGAAGTCACAATCCTAGCTGCTCCAAGAGAAGCCCCTGCCCTCCTCTCTGCACCCCCTTGCGGGGGGCTCCTTCCCTCAGAATCCCTGACAGACAAAAGAAACAGGGCCAAGAAAATTCTCATGAATAATTGTAATTGGGGCAGGAGCCTTTTCTTCTTGTCACATGCTCGAGAGTAGACGTTAAGGCATTAACTGATCACAGCCAGTATTATAGGGTTGCCGTAGTTTTTTTTCTTTTTTAGATCCATTCCAGTTATGTCCTGTCTCCGTGTGTCTTTGGAGAGCTCTAGACAGGAGTTCATTCCTGGGTGGTGGAGACAGTGGTGGTGTTTAAATAGCCGGGACTAACGTGGTCCACAAGCTGCAGTCAGGAGTTGGTGGGAGATGCCCACCGTTGGTAATAGACTTTTGGAGTTGGTTGTATTTTGGTGGTTCTTTCAGAAGCCTTAGTAGTCTCAGAGCAGGAGGGGGGATGGAGGGGGAGGGGGTGGGGGAAGGGGGGGTGGGAGGTGCTGACTGAAAAGGGACGATGTTGGAGAGCGCTGAAGTACTGGAGCACTCAAGTCCTAGAGCACTCAAATGCTGTGATGTTTAGAAACAGAAGGGGGGGGGCAAAGAAGGATCAGAAGGAATCTGAGGGAAGGAGCGTGTTGCCCGGCGAGGGAGAGGGAGAGAGGGCAGCGTTCTGTGCCAGCCCCTGCCAAGGAGGTCAAAGGAAAACATGTTCTGGCCATAGGACAGGGCGATCAATGACGGTGGCAGAGCCCGTGTTTGGAAGGGACCTGGAGCTGCAGAAGATACTGAGCAGTGAGCCAGTCCGAGCAACTCCTTGTGGGTGTTAGGAAGCATCGTAGAGGAGATAAGGAGCAGATTCTGGGGCAAAGCGTGGAGTGCAGACAGCTCAGGGTTCTAAAATTTATTTTTTTTTCATTACATTTTATTTGGAGTGGGGATAGTGCGTGTCCCATGGTGGGTCGGGTTGGGAGGACAGAGGACAGCTCATGGGGGTGGCTCTCTTCTTCTACCATACGGATCTCAGGGACCAAAGCTCAGGTTGTCAAGCATGACAGGTAAAAGCACCCACCGCGCCATCTCACCAGTGTAAATTTAGCACGTTTTTGTTTTGTTTTGTTTTGTTGTAAGATACATAAAATCGTGGCGTCTGGGGCTGGAGAGAGGATGGCTTAGTCTGTCTGTAGAATGCCCGCACGCGCGTGCGCAGAGAGCATGAGTTTGGATCTCCAGCACCTACATAAAAGGTCAGCTGTGCTAGCAGGTGTCTGTAGTCCTAGTGTTGGGGAAACAGAGACAAGGAGGATCCTCGGAAGTCCATTGGTCGGACAGTCCAGCCAAATTGATGAGCTTTGAATTCACAGAGAGGCCACACCCTCCGTGAGCAAGAGGAACACGTACACACACATACACATGCGTGCGCACACACTCCACATACCAGTGCTTTTCCGTGTTGTTGGGGAAAATTCCAGTAGAAGGGAGAGGGAGGGAGGGAGGGAGGGAGGGAGGGAGGGTGGGTAAGTATTGTGGTGTGTTGTCTTCTAGCAGGTGATAGAAAATATGACCTAGTCACATCAGTGGGGAGGGTAGCCTCAGACAAGGACAGTGTGGACCCCAGAGCTGACACAGATAGACCAGACCTCAGAGTCTGTTCATATTGCTTGGAGCGTCCCCTGTGACCTTAGACCAGTAGGAACAAGGTATCTGGGTGAGCCTGGGGGGAGGGGGAGCCCTGGAAATCTGAGAAAGGGGAGTGGAAAGCACACAGGAGCTCGGGTAAGGAACACACACAGAGAAAATAGAATATGGTTGTCTGGCAATATTGGGGTGTACCTGAGGCTGAGGACCTTGCCTTTGAAACAGAAAACGTGGGTTTGCTTTGCTCGTGTGGTCTAACCCCAAACCCGTCGTGGGGTAGATATATTTAGGTTTGGCTAGAGTTTCAGGATAAATACATCAGGGTGGGGTCTATGGGATAACTGCTGCTACAGACACCGATGTGTGTAGTGAGGGACTCCATGTGTGTCGAGGGAGATAGGGACACACTGTGAGTGAAAGACATGGGGGGGGTGGTTTGCGTAAGATCCATGCACTAGACCTTTCCATTGGAAAGCTGGGGAAAAAGTATCGGCTGGACTGCGTGGGGCTCAACGCTGAGGGGATACAGGTGTGGAGTTACCGGAAATGGTAAGGTCTGCAGGACTGCTACGTCATGGCAGTCAGGGCGAAGAACAAGATTACTGAGAGAGAAACAGGGACCTCTGTGCATCAGTCGAAGCCAGAAAGAGCAAGGCTAGGCCCAATGTTGAAGAGCAAGGGACGAATTAGTCAAGACATAAAACTAACTAGTGAAGTGGGTGAGTATTGACCCTGTAGGTGGTTTCATAAGGAGTCAAGGATGGTATCTATCATGAGCATGGAGTTCAACTCTGGGAGATGGTTAGAGAGAGAATCATCATGCTGAAGAGGCTGTCAGGTAACTTAAAGGAAGCAGGCGGCCCTCTACAACAGTGGTCCTCAACCTTCCTAACACCGAGACCCTTTAATACAGTTAGTTCCTCATGTTGTGGTGACCATCCCCGCCACCCAAACCATAAAATTATTTTCGTTGTTATTTCGTAACCGTAACTTTGCTCTATCACTTGCTATTACTATGAATCGTGATATGAATATCTCCTGATGGCCTTGGGTAACCCCCGTGAATGGATTTTTTCAACCCCCAAAGAGGTTGTGAGCCACAGGCTGAGAACCATCGCTTTAGGGGGACATGGGGACGCTGTGTCCCCTGGGGAGAACGGTGAGCCAGGAGAAAGGGGCTGTTAGAGAACTGGACGAGCACAGCAAGCCATTCTTAACAGCTAGCGGTGAGGTCTCTCTCCAGTTTGCCCCGTTTCGGTATCTTGTTCCCTCGCCCTTGCTAAACTCTTTCCAGTAGGACGGAAAAATCCTTTTAGAAATCCCCAGCAGGCAGTGTCCTCCTAGATTCATTGCCCCCCACCCCCAGTTGCTCCTCTCTCACGCTCAGCCTGATCTCCTGCCGCAGACAAGGCATTCTGTGATTTGCAGCTCCGACCTCTCTCATGACTGACTCTCTCTCTCCTTGGTCTTGATTGTCTTTCTGATTCAAGACTATTCCCGCCCAGGGCCTTTACCCTGAATGTAAGAGTTCTCCATTTTAGCACGATCCTCCCTTCATGGGCTCCTTCTCTGCCGTCTGGTCCTAGAATGCGTATCTGTGTCTACTTAACGGCCCGACATCAGAGAAGCAGCTGCTGCCCACTGTTTTGTTTCCTTTGTGGTCCAGCGCGGTGACTGCGCTCTCTACCTCTCCCTTTAGGCTGTCATACACAGTGTGTTCCAAAACCATATTGAGTGAGGTAAGCCGAGGGACCGGCAGGCAGTACCAGTGGCTTTTTCTATCGGCAAACATCGTGGGGTCATGGGTGACGGTGCTTGGTAGCCTTTGTCCCCTCACGTGGCTGCCATTTTGGCTCTGTTCTGGTCTAAGATAAAGTGAAACTAAGCTTCAGATCTGTGACTCATGTTAAGCTCTCGGTACCATTCAAAATTAGGAATTCTAAAGGGGCTGTTTTGGTGATGTGGTGGTGGCGGAGCACCCCACTGTGTTTACTTTAAATGTCAGATTTATTTAGAAAAATAATTTCTTCTCTGTCTTGAGAAGGTTGAACCTTCTTGTACACGCGCCTTGAAAGTGGATTTGGGTATGGTGGGAGGCCACGAAAACGTTATTAATTTCTTTTTTATTTGGTGTTAAAGAATAGACACCCAGTATAATAAGCAGATTAAAAAAAAACAATTAAGTAAACACCGAGATCTATAAAGTCTAGTATTTTATTGTTTGAACCTCAGGTTCAACCTGTGCTGCATTTGTGTGTGGGTGGGAGGAAAGCGATTTTTCCCCCCAGGCTAAATATATTGGGGTTGGAAGCAGCTTCCCAGCTTCTCCCATATTGCGAAGCCTAGCACATGTGTTCAGTTGTGGATTGCCACAAAACTGGCAATCCCGAGCCGATGAGCCCACAAGGTTCCAAAAGTTCATTCGCAAGTCTGTTTGGCTCACGTGGGTGCCTTTCCCACAGAAACAATGTCACAAACTGAGGGTGGATTTCCAAGCCAGCCCACGAGATCCAATTCCTCTTCATTTCAACAAACATTTGTTGAAAACCTACCAAGAGGCCCCATGTGGGCAGTGAGATGGCTAGGTGCTGCTGAGAAAACCCAGATGGCCTCCTTGGCTGTAAGGGATTAACACGCAAGCCAGGAGGGCAGCCGGGCCTGTGTCAGAGATCATTCAATCAGTCACTCTTCTGATCGTCCATGCGTCCGAGGCACCCATGTGTTCTAAGCCTGATGTCCCAACCTGGGGCACAGTGCCCGTCTGAATGATGCAGTCTAATGATGCATAGGGGTCAGTAGATCTTGAGTTTCTGCTTCAATAATTCCACCTAATGAGCACCTGCCCTAGTCCCCTAACAAACGGGCATTTCCCTTAGAAGACTCACGGATCTGCTTGTAAGCTGTGGGTGGAGGAAAAGGGTCATGTCATGACATCAGCGGACCTCGGGGGCTCTTTCCCGTGTCTCTCGTTGCGTACCTGCTCTAAAGTCAGAGAGCAGATGTGCACGTCGCCAAGCTAAGTTCCAGGATACACTCAAAGCCTCTGCTCCCATCACGTTTACTGATATTCCACTGGTAAAGCAAGCGCCACAGACAGGCTCAACATTAGCGGGGTAAGGAAATAGACCATCCTATTCTGTCTCGCCAGGTGTATTATAACACGGCACGGCAAACCGAAGTCTAGATGAGTCGTTGTAGTCTAGGAAGGCTAAGGGGACCGGGGAATGTGCATCTAGTCTCTCTAGAATAAAGATGAGTAAAATAGGTGGCTGTAAGGTTAGACATGGAAGACGTTAGGGTTTCATGGAGACACAGATAGAGCATCTAACTCACAGGTCAAAGGTCCGGGAACGCTTCATGGGGAAGAGAAGGCAAATCTGAAGCCTCAGCAGGTATCAGGAAGGGACACTGGCTGAGGATGGCAAAGGATGATCCCGGAATTCCTGATGTGGGTGTGGATGAGCGCAGGGCATGTTTGGGGGCAGGGATGAGGCCACATGGACAATGGCGCAGATGAGTCATTTGGATTTTGTTAGAAGACTCTTGAGGAGTCTCTGCCCAGCGCCCATCGGGGGAGAGTGGGCAGCCGAGCAAGCGAGATGGACTTGGGTCGCCGGCAGACCGGTCAGCAGGTGGTTGTAGGAACTGGGGCCCGGGTTAGCATGGCAGTGGGCAGAAGTAGGTACACCGGAGAGCGATTTGGAAGCTAACACTGGCGGGGCTTGGTGATTAATTAAATTTCCCCTTGAGCGTGGCACACTAAAAATAGGGCCATAAAATGAAAAATATAGAAGATCAGGGTGGCCACTGCGGCTGTGTATTCTTTCTCCCTTGACCCAACATCACACAAAGAAAAGAGGTGACACCCAAAGAAGCTGGATTCTCCCTGTGGCCCTGGAGTCTAAGGAGGGCACCCAGGTCAGGTGCGGGAGGACTTCTGAGAGATGGCAGAGGGGTGTGTGTTCTGACTCTTTTGCCAGCAATACAGGGGATCGTGAGCAGACATTTGGCTTGGGGGGGGGCAGACAGACAGAGGTGTCCTTCACTGAGCAGGGTGTAGGAGGGGACATTGACCTGGGGTAAGCAGCAAACAGCACTAACTGCCACGCTGGCACACTGAATTGTACAGCAGAGGAGGAAGAAATGACGCTCCTAAAGGAGGAAGAAATGACGCTCCTAAGGATGGCTCCTATGGGCTGGGATCTGGGCCTTCATTTGGGTACCCTGTTTCTTTTCTATGCCAAAGCAGGGTCGATGGTGGTACCCACCTCTGGGGCTGCTAAGAGGATCAAATCAGTTAATATTCATGAAATTGCAGGCAGGATCTTGCTCCTAGGAAGTGCTATAGTGGACGTCAACAAGGGGTCAGGGTCACCCTCAGCTTCAGAGGGAAGGTAGTCAGAAACTGGGCCTGGAAGATTTTTCTCTGAGGGCAGAGGTATGGGAGATACTTCGAGCTGAAGAGGTAGCTCACTGAGGTCTTATAGGGAGTGCCAGGTTGGTTTTTTTTTTTTTTTTTTTTTTTTTTGTCTCCAGGACATTAGCTAGGAAGGAAAGGATAAAGGTGCTGGGTAGGATCCAGGAAGTGAAGGCTCCGAGTTTAGATTTAATTAGTATGTGCCGGGAGCTCATTAAAGAGCTTTAAGCAAAGGGACTGTATCCCTGAAAGATTTGTGTCTTGCAAAGATTATCGTGATGGCAGCGCAGAGGATGGATGGTATCAAGTCGGGCATCAACTGTACTTAACTCCTGTAATTTGTAGACTGAGTTTATCTTGTATCTCTTCCTGGGTCATCTGCTTGGTGGCTATTTCTTGGGCCCAGTCATAACAATGGAACCTGGACTGGGTCCTTCTCAGCCGTGCAGGAACAGCCATTCATGCTAGTTCCTTAACAGTCTCCATGCACAGGGTCGAGACAGAGCCCCCAACATGCTAATTACAGGGTATCTGGATGCCCTCTTGATATTTGTATATATTTAACCTCCTCCTATATTCTTCTGAGTGTTTTTACACACACACACACACACACACACACACACACACACACACACCCGCCATGGCGACAGTTAGAAGACCTTCAGGCAACCCCTAGACGCTGTTTTGAAATCTTCAGACCCTGTTGGGCTGTACTGCTTGTGGGATTCTGAAACACCATTTCTCGACTCAATCTGGCAGCAAGCAACCCCATGGTCCAGCTCCTGTCTGACCTCTGAGAGGCAGGAGCAGAAAGGACAGACCTGGGAGAGAAGGGAAGATCTATGAAGAGCCAACTGGGAGCACTTTCGAGGGCCCAGCTTGGCTCTCCTCTCTTGAGGCCTCTCCTCTCCCTAAGAGGCATTTCTCCAAGGTCTACCTGTTAGCCCTGTGGGAACTCTGCCCACCAGGGTGTGCAGTGATGGGGCACAGTTCTGTGCCAGTATCAGTTCTTCTGAAGCCCTGATGAATGATCTCAGTGGCAGATGCTGCCCCCGAAAAGCATCCAGCTAGCAAAAGCCAGCAGAGCGAGCTGTCTCAGAGAGTCTGCCTTGAACACAGAACTCCATGAGAACCGCCCTGTGCCTGCTCATCCTTCCTGGCACCCTAAGCAGTCAGGAATCAGTATGACTGTCAGCCTACTTTTTTTAGAGAAGACAGGTGTGGGCTCTAAGGAATTCTTGGTAGCTCCAGAGAGCACGAAATGCTTTTTTTTTCCTGCGGCACTGGGGGTGAGGACCCTGAAGTGGGGTTTCACTGGACTGTAATAGAGGTGGACAGAGCCTCTCCTTGATGCTGAAGAAACACCCCCATTCGTTCCCCTTTCCAGCTTCCCAAGGCACCTCACATTCCTCGGTAGCTGCTCCTTCCTGCCCTTTCAAACCTAACAATGCAGCAGCGTCTCCAAACTCCGCTGGTTCTGAATTCCTCTCTCTGATCTTTGTGCTTACATTTGGGCCACAGAATAATGTCAAGCCCCACCTGAAGATCCTTAATTAGCCCAATTTTGCAGAATGTTCATGAAGGTGACATCATAGTCACGAGTCCTAGGATGTGTGGACAGCTTTAGAAGTCGTTCTTCACCAGGCTCAGATTATACACATCTGGGTTTATGTCCAATTCCCAGACCATTCCACTGTCTACCACTGTGGGGAAGAGGCAAAGGGACAGGAAGGAGATGGTGTCCTCAGAGAGGGCAAAGCTGGAGAAGCAATTGCCCACATGGACATTACGTCATGACCTGTGCACCGAGAAAGAGAACAGAACTCAGGGCCCTCTCCAGTTGCAGGAACTAATCTGCACATTCACCCAACAGATCCTGAACACCTACTATGTGTCAGATGTCCTCAGCTCTAGCATTTTCATTCTCCCATTAAGCTACCCAGAGTCTCACATTCGTGAAAAGTCTTTCTGCGCAAGGGATTTTAGTTTCTCAGAGTTACCGTAACAGACGTTAACCACAAAGTTGGTGGCTCTTCAGGAAGAAGTATGAAGTCGAGGTGTCTATAGGGCCATGGAGGCTCTAGGGCAAGATCTGCCCCTCACGTGTCCCATGATGGTCCCTGCAGCTCCTTGGCTCATCCTAGAATAGCTATCTCTGCCCCGGGTCTTGTGTGATCGCCTTACTTGTATGCATCCAAACCACTCTCTCCTTTCTACTAGCAAGATATCAGTCAGTGCAGCCTTTAAGCCCAGGATAATCCCATCTTGATCTCCTTAACTAATTACCCCTTCAAAGACTATATCCAAGGAGGATGGCATTCTGAGGATATGCGCGGACAGTCATCTGGGAGGAAGATACCAGCCTCAAAATCCTCAAGGAAGCCACCTAGGAGTAAGCAAAACAGGACTAAGTAAATTCCAGAAAGGGAACGAGGGACGCTGAGGAGCGGGGAAAGTTAGCAGTTTTGAATCGGGCGTCCTGGAAGGTCACTGTCATATTTAGCAGAATGACCAACAAGGAGACACACGGAGACAGAAGATCATTACACTCCTACCTACCTTCTTTCCTTCTTGGGAGCTGAGGGTGTGTCCTTCCATGTGCAGATCTCAGACTTGAAGCCTGTGCAGTGACATTTCTTTATGGTCCAGTGCTACTCTAATGACAGTGATAATGATAATGATGAGATTTGGGGCGGGCCCCTCCTCCCTGTGTGAGGACCCCATTGTGCCAACTAATTGTGTCGAAGCAAGTAGGACAAGTGTCTGTGGGGTGGAAGCAGTGGGGAGCAGAGAGGAATCTGCTGTTGTGGCCTTGGGGCCTTCCTGAATGACCCTGACACAGCCTGAGCCTGGGCATCTGGGTTACTGTGAATGCTGGAAGGGACTCGGGAGACCTTCTCACACTACAATGGGGTCTTGGGCCAAGCTGAGTCTCCTGGGTTCTTTATCCCCTTAATAGCTGCTAGAGGAGCCATGGGCTAAACCTACTGTACTGGCGGGTTTTATGTATCAACTTGACACAAGTTAGAGTCACCAGAGAGGAAGGAGCCTCAGTTGCTGAAATGTCTCCTTGAGATCCAGCTGCAAGGCATTTTCTCAATTAGTGAATGTGGGAGGGCCCAGCTCATGATGGGTGGGGCCATCCCTGGGCTGGTGGTCCTGGGTTCTATAAGAAAGCAGGTTGAGCAAGCCAGGGGAAGCAAGCCAGTAAGCAATACCCTTCCATAGCCTCTGCATCAGCTCCTGCCTCCAGGTTCCAGTCCTGCTTGAGTTCCTGTCCTGGCTTCCTCCAATGGACTATGGATGGACTCTGGTTCCAGATGGACGGTGATCTGGAAGTATAAACCAAATAAGTCCTTTCCTCCCTGGCTTGCTTTTTTTTTTTTTGGTCCTGATGTTTCGTCGCAGCAATAGAAACGAAGATACCTACTTGCCATAGAAGAAGAAAAAGCACAAGACGGCTGAGGGGCACAGCTCCACTCTTGGCCTCACAGCAGTTGGCAGTGACAGTACATACGCCAGTTTGGTTTGTTTGGTAAAAGCTGGCAATGAGGACCTCAGGCCTCAGCCTCCCAATCCCAGTACTCATCTGCACCATCTCTTTAAGTGATGCTCTAACTTCCAACAAGCCCCATTAAGAGCACCCCTTCTAGGTAAATACATGTTTTTAATGGAATAGAGGTTTTTTTTTTTTTTCCCCTCTAATGACCTTATCTGCGGCAGGGCACTTTCATAAGCACGTATTGATCGGCTTTTTAAAAAATTCCTCAAGTGTTTCCACTTGTCTTTGTGACCTCATGTTTGTCCCGTTCCCAGCAACTTCTCCACATCTGAATGCAGTGTTCGGATCTGCGTCCTGAGCCCTGCCTGCCAGACTCTGGTTTTATTCTTGGACCATCCTGTAATGTTACGCTGGTTGTATTCTGCTATTTCTGATCGTCAAGATGGGAATTGATATGAACCTCAGAGGAAAGGCTACTAGTATTGCTGCTGCCCAATCCTTGCTAGGGAAACCGGCCCCCAATGCCTCTAAAGTTCTCCATAATGACATAGGGGATGTACAAAGGAGAGGTAGAACCCAGACCTCTGGCCAAGAGGCATCAATTTCCCACTTCTGTCTCCATGCTGCCTAGTTTTTCTAAACACTTCCTTGACTGTCTTCTGTGTAAGGTCTGTACTGGAATTGAAAAGCGAAAACTTTTAGTACACCGCGCTTGTCGCTTGATGAAGAACTGCATAGAGGGAAGCCCACAAACCCCCTTTGTGTGAGCGTTTCAGTCTGCAAATGTGTTTTATGTGGCTAAGCAGCTCCAAGTTTCAAGACAAAGACTGATTTTCCACTATGCCAGTTAACAGACCAACCTAATGAACAAAAATCAATAAAACAACTTAGGCTGGTATCAGGGAGACACGGAGAAGAATTCAGTCCTTTTAAATTTTAATTCTCATCCCAATTCAGCTAAACTTTGCTGAACACCAGCAATGAACCAGACCCTTCACTAGATTCTGGGGGAAACAAAGATTCTCCAGGGTCGTGCCCTGGAGAATAAAAAATTAGTGTGGGAAGTAGACAGTCAACAAATACTCTTTAAAAAAAAAAAAAGATGTATTTATTTTATTATATGTAAGTACACTGTAGCTGTCTTCAGACACCCTAGGAGAGGAAGTCAGATCTTATTACCATGTGGTTGCTGGGATTTGAATTCAGGACCTTCAGAACAGCAGTTGGTGCTCTTAACCACTGAGCCATCTTACCAGCCCCCAACAAATACTCTTAATAGCTGCTGTTCAAGACACAAGGAGACACCCAAACCCTTTAATCCTGGGAGATGGAAGAGCTGTAAAAGTCTCTTGTAAGAAGCCTTGGGCTGTGCATGCCTCCGTATGTTGGAAAGCATACTAGATAGCGAACTAATACAGAGAAGCTATGTGAATGGGCATCTGGCCAACCTTATTACTAAGATTCCTGTCTAGTTATTAGCATTTTGTATTTGTTTAGCTAACTAAGGTACAACTTTTCTGACTCTGCCATATTCATTATTGCTGTCTTAGATACTGCTCTGTTGCTGTAAAGAGACCCTAAGACCAAGGCAACTGTTAAAAGAAAACATTTAACTGGAAGTTTACTTACAATTTTAGGTGGTTAGTCCATGATCATTACAGCAGGATACAAACAGGCAGGGTGCCGGAGCAGTAGCTGAGAGCTTTACATCCTGATCCCACAGGCAGAAACAGACAGATTAGGCCTGGTGTGGGATTTTGAAACCTCAAAGCCTACCCCCAGTGACACACCTGCTCCAACAAGGCCACGCCTCCTAATCCTTCCCAAACAGTTCCACTAATGAGCATTTAAACATAGGAGCGAATGGGAGCCATTCTCACTAAAACCATCACAATTTCCCAGTCAAAACTGATGGGAATTGCTTTCCTAATGGGTGTATCTGGGATTTCTAGTCCCTTAAGATAACACTCAGCAAGTGTTCAGAGTTGGTATACTATTCATCCTTGCCTTGGCAAGTCACAAAGCACAGGGGCATGCATAATTGAGGCCCCCCAGAAGGCTTGTAGCAGGGGCCTTGTTTAATTCCATGTGACTTATATTTTCCAAACTTCTTGGCTTGAACACTAACATCTCACCTTGAAAATCCAATATAACCCATATTTTCCTTTATGTCCATGTTCTGGGAAACCAAGTATCCCTTGGGTACTTATGATGTTCCCACTATGGAAGACTATAAAAATTTTTGAGATAGGAGAGAGAATGTGAGGGCTGTTGACCAACACCATGCTAACCACCCTCCCTGTACCTTAGTATCCTCCTGTTTGTCATGGAGGTGGTAATGATACCTGCTTCATGGAGGTTAGTGAGTTCTTCCCACTGGTCATAGAAATAATGCAAGAGCTATAGCAATGGGACAGTGTTAATGGTGTGGATGTGTCTCCCCATAAAGCCTGTATTGGAAACAATCCCTAGCATAACAGTGTGGGGAGGCAGGGCCCAATGGGAGGTTCATACATATTTAGCTCTACACTCATGAGTGGCCCAATGCCAGTCACGAGAGAGACTGAGACTGCAATTCTGACTTCTTACCATTTCATGCACATACACCTTCTCCTGCATTGCCGCCTTCTGCCACCGAATGATGTAGCGAGATGGCTCTTGCTGGATGCAAGAAACGGACCTTGCTTGCGTCACCTCCTAGCCTTTGGAGTTGTGAAATAAATAAATAAATTGAAAATTTCCCACTCGTGACATTCTGTCCCAGGGGCACCAAACGGTCTAAGGAAAAAGGGTGCCTTGGTAAGCTGTTGCGAGGTCTACTGCAGTGTCGACATGGAACAGTGGGTGGGAAAGCCGTGCTGGAAGGCCATGCGGACTGAAGCATTAGCTCAGTTTCTCTGTACACTAATGGCACCTTAGGAAAGCAATGTGGGCTCTTGTAAAAGCTGTTCCCCCTACCCGTTAATCGGGGACAATCACGGTACCTACTTTTTAGTTTAGTTTAATTTAGTTTTGTGTGGAATAAATGAATCAAGTCACGTGAAAAGACATTGCATAGCATTCTACACATTTTTGCTTTTTCTAAAAAAAAAAAAAAAAAAAAAATAGATTTCTGTGTTATTAGCCTCTCTCACGTAGACTGACTTGCAGATCCAGTGGCTGAAGATCCAGGTTTTTGTTTTTGTTTTTGTTATTGTTTTTTTTTTTTTTCAGCTTTCTTAGCAAGTTATTTTGGTCTTGTACTTTGGCATTCCCCTGCTCCTGACTCTGGGAGCCTTTAATTCAGAGTTTGCTTTGTCACAGTGACTTCCCGTTCTCTTTCGTTTAATGGAGTCTGACTCCTTCATCTCGTGGACTGGCAACCGTAATGAGTGTCACCCGGCTCTGGAGACCACCTGGTCCCGCCTTTGTGTGCTGTACCTTCCCGCAAGATGTACACCTCTGTTGCAAATCAC
Organism: Apodemus agrarius; assembly: GCA_964023405.1. Classification (NCBI taxonomy): domain Eukaryota; kingdom Metazoa; phylum Chordata; class Mammalia; order Rodentia; family Muridae; genus Apodemus; species Apodemus agrarius. The sequence goes on from OZ030026.1 coordinate 37,316,667, forward strand.
TCCGCAAAGGACCTTGGCATGCTCTTGGAGAAAACCATCCCCCCTTGAGGATGCAGTTGCTCCCGTGAGAGGAGAGGAGCTGGATTGTTGGTTTGTTAAAAGTTTTCTGATATCTTATCAGTATAGGATCTTTGGAACAGGTCACACTCACCCCCACATTCAAGCCAATTACCTGATATTTAGTTATCGGATTCCTTCAGGGACTGTCTGCTCTTGGTGAACAATTAGGTTAGAGGATGCTGATGAAATTCTAGTGGCAGGAAGTGGGAGTTACATTTCTGAGCTCAGAGTTTCTATTTCAAGGTTGAGTAAGTGGTAAATTTTTACTGAGGGATTCTGGCCTAATAGAGTCAGATTTTCAAGGTCTGTGCCCCGCCCCCACCCCGGCCCGGCGTGCGGATGGACACTTCAGCCTGCCTGGAAAACTTCAGGTTTCAGGCTTTCAGAAGCGGGGCTCCCTGTCCTTCATGTTGGCATGAAAACAATTAATAATTTAAGCCTGGCCCATTTAAAAAAAACACAACAGAAATGCTATACAAATACAATAATGATAAATTTAAAAGTCGATCCAGTTGGGCACCATTCCCAGACGACCAACTGAGCGGACACACAAATAAGTAAAGAAGAGGAAAAACTGCTATATAATGCAAATGGCTACCATCTCCTTGTTTTCTGCTGTTCTTTTATTGCAGATATATAATATCGAGGCTACATTATGGGTAAATAGGTTTTGTGGCCTAACCCAGAAAACCTAATCACAGCTTATAATATTATTTCCATGAAGGAAATATATTTTACATTATAAACAGATGGTTGGCAAGCAGTTTTCAGAGCACGATCGGTTTGTGAGGCTGGGTCCATCGGGGATTTTAACCTTTAACAGGACTGGATGCTTGGATGTTGAGACTCTAAGGCATCTTAGAAGCCCCCAGTGAAGTGAATCTCTCCAAAATCCTCACGGAGATTTTCATCTTAAAAACCACCTCACCCTCTTCATTAGTTGGTTACCTGAGATCCACTTTCCTGTCTTGACACAGCCTAGCCACACTTTGTAAATTCTGTTGAGACCCCAGGAACTGGGAGACACTCGGAGAGGCCTTATCCTGTGCGCTTTATAAAATGGTGGCCAGGGTTCTAGGAGGCTGCCAGGGAGTGACCCTGTGGCCCTCTGAACCTAGTTCATCCTCGAACAGTGGTTCCCAACCTGTGGGTGGGGACCCCTTTGTGGGTCGAACAAACTTTTCACAGGGGTCACCTAAGGCCGTTGGAAGACACAGATGTTTACATTACAGTTCACGGCAGTACCAAAATTACAGGTAGGAAGTAGCAACAAAAATAATTTTGAGGTTGGTGTCATCGCAACATGAGGAGCTACATTAAGGGGTTGCAGGATTGGGAAGGTTGAGAGCCCTCGCAAAGGAAGCACCAATGGTATCCACCCAGCTAAGTACCCAGTACAGGCGCGGTTGCCGCCATGTCTGGGGTGGCTAGGCTTTTTCAGGTATATTATGGGCTACACAGATTTCTACTTGGGAAGCAAGCTCACTAGATCGGAGTAGTCCATGAGTGTCAGCAAGCTTAGAAGTGTCTGGAAGCTCCCTGTTTGCCCCTTGAGACTGAAGAGCCTGGGGATGTTTTCCAGGTTCCAGATGAAGGAGGTGGTCCATTTTCTTATATATTCAAGTGGCTGTATTAAAGTCTATTATTATTTTGAACAAATTGAGCTCTATAACACATTTATAGTAAACTGAGAAGAAGCTTCTTAAATAGTTGCACGCACTAATTGTTGCCACATAAAGAGTTTTTCAGCTAAGGAAAGCTTTTTTTTTTTTTAATTTAAATTAACTTTTTTTTACCTTCAGGAAATTTTTTTCTTTGCCCTTGCACAGTTTTATATTCTAATTTTCAAGTAGATTTGTATCTACTTGCTGGCTTTATCATGTAGGCATGAGAGATCTAACTAGGAATAAGGAACAAAAAAATAAATAAATAAAGGGTTTTCTAGAGGAACCAAAACACACACACATGTATGTATGTATGCATGTATGAAACCAGCTTCATTAAAACAGCACAGCCGGGTGGTAGTGGCGCATACCTTTAATCCCAGCTCTTGGGAGGCAGAGGCAGGCAGATTTCTGAGTTCGAGGCCAGCCTGGTCTACAGAGTGAGTTCCAGGACAGCCAGGGCTACACAGAGAAACCCTGTCTCGGGGGAAAAAAAAAGAAAAAGAAAAAAAACAAACAAACAAAAATAAAAGCACAACCGCTGTCTAGTACCTGAGAACCTGATAGTTACTTAGTCCTTGAGGCTGTGTGTCTCAGCAGTTAGAGTAATCCCACAATGACAGTCTCACAGTGGCGGAGCTGAGAACCCAGTAGTTACCAAGTCTACAACGCTGGGTATGCCAATAGTCTTTATCTGGTGCCAAAACCTTGGAGCGTTTCTGGAGAGCAGCTAGTGCCCAGTCAACAAGAGTAGCCTGGAAATGCTGGCTACTGCCTCTGATGCCAGTGAAGGAATCAGCAGCGGCGGAGGCAGGTGAATTAATTAAGTGCCAAGAGGGAGGCCCAAGTGAGCAAAATATCCCTTTTAATTTGGGCTGCTGCCAGGAGGGGCCGCCCACCTGTGGGGTGGTTCTTCTCAGATCAATCAAGGCTGTCAGGATAGTCCTCCCCGTGAGACTTTTTACTCAGGTGATTCTAATTTGTGACAAGTTGCCTTTAAAGCCAACCACCATAGATAACGATTGAGATCAATCGTACGGCTTTCATATTGATCCTATTGTGGTGTAAATATGCCCCCTGCAAAACCTGTGTTGTATGTGGAGTTGAGAGGCGAGGCCTGTTTGGGGTGTGGCCTGTTTGGGGCGTGGCCTGTTGGGGTGGGGCCTGTTGGGGTGGGGCCTGTTAGGAGGTGTTTACGAATGAGGGCTCTGTCATCTCCAGACAGGCTTGAGGCTGTGAGTTCTGTCTCTCCTTCTTGCTTCTTTCTTACCCTTCCACCATAGGGTGATGCCTCAAAAACACCCTCGCCAGGTCTGAGTCCTTCAACCATTGATTTCTAAAACGACAAGAAAAAAAACAAAATCTGTTCTTGACAAATTACTCACTCTCTGGTATCCTATTATAATTATACAAAATGGACTTAGCCTCATAATTGGTACTGAGTAGTAAGGCTGATGGTATAATCAATACCTGACAGCGTGGGCCTGCCTGGGAACTGGTCACGGGTAGGAGCTGTAACAGTCTGGGGCATCGGGATGGAAAAAACAAATTGCAGTGTGCGCCGATTCCTTTAAAAAGTATTTATTTTTATTTTACAAATATGTTAGAGCCTGCATGTATGTAAGTATGTGTACCATGTGCTTGTCTGGTGCCCACAGAGGCTAGAAGACAGAGATGGATGCCCAGAAACTGGAGTGATGTAAGTCACCCAGTGTGGGTGCGTGAACTGATCCCAGGTCCTCTGCAAGTCCAAGCGAACCCCTCTTAGCCACTCAACCATCCCTCCAGCGCATTGAGGGTGATTCTGACACGGGTGTACAGTGGAAGACCCTGTCAGCAAATCTCCAGCAAAGATGTGGAACTGGATTCCCATAGGGGCCTCTGTGTCTGTTCCTTTTGTGTTGCTGTGCTAAAACACTAGACCAAAAAGCAACTTGAGAAACAATATTCTAGCTTATAGCCCCAGAGGGACAGAGTCAGTCGTGGCTGGGAATGCACGACCTGGTGGCAGAGGCCGTGCACACGAGAAGGGGGAGGGGCTATGAACCTCAAACCATCCCCCTCATTACATACTTCCTCCAACAAGGCTCCACCTCCTAAATAACCTCCCCAAACAGTGCCTCCGACTGAGGACCAAATACTCAAATACATGGGCCGATATGTGGGATATTTCTCATTCAAACCACCACACTGTGTTCGTGTGGTGGTTTGGATATGCTTGGCCCATAGGGGGTGGTACTGTTAGGAGGCGTGGCCTTGCTGTGGGGGTGGGCTTTGGAGGTCTCCTCCACCCATTGTGGAAGAGGGCTTCCTAACTGTCTGAGGAGGCCAGTCTCTCCTGGTTGCCTTCAGATCAAGACGCAGAACTCTCAGGTCCTTCTCCAACACCATGTCTGCCTGCACGCCGCCACGCCTCCCGCTGTGATGATAATGGACTCAACCTCTGAAACGATAAGCCAGCCCCAATTAAATGTTTTCCTTTATAAGAATTGACGTGGTCCTGGTGTCTCTTCACATCAATAAAACCCAAACTAAGACACCTTGTTAACAGTTGCGAAGAGGTTGGCGGAACTGTGCCCATGACTTGGGACTCTGAAATACAGATTCGGGGGGGGGGGGAGGGTGGTTTCTGGTAGAAGAATTTCTAAGCTAAATATTAAAGAAGCTGTGTGATTACCTTTTATTGAAAATAGTAAAATGTGAAAAAAAATAAATAATTTAAATACAGAGTTTGTAGTTAAAAGGGAAGTGGGGAGAAATTTTTGGAAAATTTTCACCTGGCCATATAAAGAATGAAGAGGCAGTTTTAGAAGATGGAATTAGGAGCTTGACCAAGGACCACTTACTGGAGATTACCATATATAGAGGCAACCAGGTTCTAGTCATCAAGAATATCAGGAGAATGACCTCAAAAACATTCTTCAAAGTAGGTCGGACCCTTAGGGTAAAGCTTCCACGGAGGTTCCCTAAGGTCTCCAGCATTCATTGGCCAGGCCACTTTGGGACTCTGTTCCTTGTGTTCTGGCTCAGTGCTCCTTGGCCATCCAAGCTACGGATCAGGCAGGCCTAGATACAGCTTGGAATGACATTCTGGAGGGTCCACGTGGTAGACCACGTGTACTGGCTGGTTTATGTATCAACTTGACACAGGCTGGAGTTATCACAGAGAAAGGAGCTTCACTTGGGGAAGTGCCTCCATGAGATCCAGCTGTGGGGCATTTTCTCAATTAGTGATCAAAGGGGGAGGGCCCCTTGTGGGTGGTACTATCTCTGGGCTGGTAAGTCTTGAGTTCTATAGGAGAGCAGGCTGAGCAAGCCAGGGGAAGCAAGCCAGTAAGAAACATCCCTCTGTGGCCTCTGCATCAGCTCCTGCTTCCTGACCTGCTTGAGTTCCAGTCCTGACTTCCTTTAGTGATGAACAGCAGCATAGAAGTGTAAGCTCAATAAACCCTTTCCTTCCCAACTTGCTTCTTGGTCATGATGTTTGTGCAGGAATAGAAACCCTGACTAAGACACCACGGTAGCATCTACTTGGTACTAGTCTTATAGCTATGCATAGTTCATGAGCTAGGAGCCCATGATGGCCTCCATCTAAAATCAAAAGGCTATCACAGGCAGCCGGTGAGTCCATGCAGACACTTGCTACAGGGACAAAGGGAGTGTATGTAGAGTCTCTACTATAGCAAAGTCTAGAAGCTCATGGGATTGGTGCAGTTTCTGAGCCAAAGAATTATACCGACACTAAACCCTTTCAGCTGCAAGTACAAGACCTAACATATGGCAGCTACTAAGTGGACTGAGTCCTTCCTAACCTTAGGTAGAACTGACTGAGTGCTTGGTGACCCTGTACCAGGATGTGGTATGTGGACTTAAAGGAGATTATTTTGGATCCTGAAGAGTTAATGTTCTCCCCCTTGCTAGACTGTAGACTTACATGGAATCAGTTTCTGTGTACTTAGTTTTTCTTATGGAATGAGAATTTCTGTCTGTCTGTCTGTCTGTCTGTCTCAGCCTTATATTTTGGGAGCACATACAGTACTTACAGTCAAAGTCTCAGGGCTGGAGGTGAATTTGTCTCTGGATGTATCACACCTAGGTTCTCACCCATAACCACTTTAGGTGAGAGTCAAGATGATGAGTTAGTACTGAGCCAGCTAAGTCTTTTGGGGCTGTTGAGATAGAATGAATTTTCTGACCTGGTTTTCATGCGAGAGGGACAGATGTGGCATGCTGTGGCTTGAGTATGTCGTTCTCAAAAGCATGTTGGAAACCTACACCCTAGTGGGTCAGTTTTGAGGGGTGAGGTGGAGATTAATGGGATGCATTTAGAAGGAAAAAGCTGGGGACAGTGAATTGGGTGTCTTCTCTGACATCCTCTTTTCCCAGGGAATGACACAGCCAGAGGGACTTCACCAGAGTCAAGGGCCCGTCGTGGCTATCCCAGCTTCTTAAGAAATAAATCTCTATTCTTTATAAATATATGGGTCCGACTCTTCTGCAAAAGCTGTACAGATCCTTGGAAGAGGAGGAGCACATGTGCCAGCCTAAGCAAAGAGCACATAAACAACCCTGACATTTTCTCCAGGACACACTCGGCTAAGACGACTCCAGTTTCCCTCCTATTCAAAATGGCCTGGCAAAATGGAAATGAAGCCAGTTAAGAGGTATAGGAATGTGGCTTAATAGAGAACTTGCTTGTAATCCTAGCACTTGGGAGATGGAGGCAGAAGGATCAGATGCTTGAGGTCATCTTTGGCCTCTACCTCGTAATATTAAGGATAGTTTGGTTTTCATGAGACCCTGTGGGGGGTGGAAGCAGAAACTGGGGAGGGAGAACCTGTCCATCAAGAGTGGTCAAGTGGCCCATCCATCCCCAAGCCCAATGATGATGTGTTCATGTCATTCCAGGAATGGCTTGAGGATTTATTCATTTGGCCTTTTCCTTGATGAATCCACCAGAATAAGAATAATTTCTCAAAAGCAATCATCTCAGACCCCCTGGTTTTGTTTACTAAGATGTGGGAGTGCTGAGCTCTGTTCCCCCTCCTCGAGAAATGCGAATGTGTGGGTAATGTGCTGCCGAGATTTTACAATCTGCAATATTTGAGAAGTAATAAGATACTGTTGTTGGTTGACCATCTGGTTATATATACTTGGTGTTGTGGATTTTTTATTATTTCATTTTTTTTAAAAACTGCTGAAGGGCAAGGAATGATAGTTAAAAAAAATTCAGAATTGGCTCTCTTATACAAACAAAAAATTCATGTTTAGATGTGCAACCAGGTTAGGTGTTGTTTCTAGGGGGAGAGGAAAGGAACAGTCCATTATAAATGTTCTTTCATTTTCCTTTTCAAAAAAAATAAAATAAAATAAACTAGCCTTAACTCCTAATTTGATCTTCGGCTCCAAACTTTTGGTTTATGTGAAAATCAGTCTCGTTGCCGGAAGGAAGAGTCAAACATAAACCACAGCTCTAGAAGGAAAATTCCCCAGCAGAACAGACCTATAGAGATTTCATATTTCATCCGTTCATTCAAAAATATTTATCGGAACCCTAGTATTTGCATCTCGTGCTGGCAGACGCCGGGGGGATTTGCTAAAGAAACATTAAGATGCTCTCCCTCCCTTCCAGGGGCTTAGTGCTTTCTCAGGGAGAAATGGCATGGCCATGTGAAACAGTTAAGTTGTAATTCCAGACAGCATATGATTAAATACCAAAATGTGTGGTTCCGACAAGAAATGCTACAGTTCAGAGAAGGGAGTGATAACTCCGTAGCAGGACTGGTTTTTCTGCCTACAAATTGGCAAATTGTAGCACTATTTGTATGAAATATTTTACACTTGCTTTTTTGGCAGCCTTAGGCCTTGACTCCCAGTCAGCATTAAGAGCCTGCGAAAATATTTGTACTCCAGTCACTGTAGAATTGGCTTAATTTTTCTCCCCTTCTTTCTTCGAGGCAGAGGAAGTGCCTTGATACAAACCAGAGGGCCCAAGAGAGGCAGGGAATTTTTGACAGTCGTGATCTTTTTCAGATACAAATAAGGCACCAGCCTTGTCGTTCTCTGTGCTCCAGAACTGCCACCCTGGCAAACTCCCTCTGACATTGAGAGAGGTTCAATTTGAACTTAATGTCTGTGACGGACAAGTGAGCCATCATGGGTCAGATAGATTTATGGCCTTGGAGAATCGCTAATGAAAACCCCTTTGGAGATGGGCTAACACAGACGTAGGAGGGGGTCGAGACACATGTGGGCTCCTGGGGAACCCAGTTCCCTGGTGGGTGACAAGCTAAGAGGACTTGGGGAAGGTGGTTAGAGAAACTTACCAACTTCCTGTTCTATATTTGTCATATCCAAATGAGCCCAGAACTCAAAGAGAAGCCATGAGACCTAAATCGTTAAGAATAAAGACAGAGAAGACAGGTGGGGCTTCCAGTGGAGGGAGGGGGACACCAACCCACCCATAAAACCTTCCACCCCACATTTGTCCTGATTACAAGATGTCTGGGGATAAAGATGGAACAGAGACTTTGGGAATGGCCAACCACTGGCTGGCCCAACTTGACTCATCCCATGGGCAAAACCCAATTCCTGACACTATTAATGATACTCTGCTATGCTTGCAGACAGGAGCCTAGCAGACTGTCCTCTGAAAGGCTTCATCCAACAGTTGATGGAAACAGAGGCAGAGACCTATAGCCAAAGTTTAGGCAGAGCTCGGGGAGTCTTGCGGAAGAATGGGGGGGGAGGATTGAGAGAGCTGGAGGGGGTGAAGCATACCACGAGAACACCTACAGAGTAAACTAACCCGGGTCCATGGGGGCTCCCGGGGACTGGACCACCAACCAAAGAGCATGCAGGGGCTGGACCTACGGCCCCTATACATATTTGGCAGAAGTGCAGCTTGGTCTTCAGGTGGGAGCCCTACCAATTGGAACAGGGACTGTCTCTGACCCTGTTCCCTGCCTTTGGCTCCCTTTCCCCTTCCAGGGCTGCCTTGTCTGGCCTCAGTGGGAGAGGATGCTCCTAGTCCTGCTGCAACTTGATGTGCCAAGTTGGGTTGATACCCATGGGAGGCCTAAGGGAAGAGGGAGTCGGGGAGAGATAGGAGGGTGGGACTCTGGGAAGAGGAAGGCTGTGATCAGGATGCAAAGTAAAATATACAGTGAACCAAAAAGAAGAGGAAGAAGAAATAAAATCTTTGGAAGTCAATGTATCGTCTGGACCCCATTCATAACTACGCTGTCCCTCAGTGATTTTCTGTCACCATTTAAATGTCCTGGAAGGTCATGAACTCGGAGTTCTTAGTTTTCTTTTAAAACTCAAAAGTTGTTCGCTCAGGCTCACCATTTTAATCTTTGCCTGGAAGGGGTATAGTTTCCCAAGCTTATTCCATGTGCCTCTTTGGACTGTCTGTGTGGCGTGTCGTCGTTTGAAGACGACGTGGCACTTGGTGTTGACTCCCCTCACTGGGTCGGGGGCCCATCTGGTAAGTTAAAGTGACCTGGAGTGACCCACATATCAAGGAAGCCAGCGGCTGGAGTTTGAGAGCATCTATTCATCAAAGTACACGGCCCTGGCCACAACTGAAGATTTATTTGGGGCATCTCCTGCGCTGGCTGGCCTGGGAGAGTGGCCTTGCAAACTGTTTTGCTCGTATCTCTTGATATAATGTGGTATCTGTCTAAATAAATGTTCTGGAGCAGATGGTTACAGAATGTCTTATCATATTCTTGGGAAGACTCTGCCCTTGAAATATTTTCATTTAATCATCATGTTGTAAAGCTCAAAACAGTAGCTTTATTATTTCTTTTTTAGCACCAAATGAATTAACTCAATAGGTTGGTATTCTTGTTAATGTCTTGCAAACCCAAAATGTATTCAAAATGTAAACCTTTTTTCTGGGCTGGTCTTAAGAGGAATTTCTCCACAGGGACTCTTTATTTTAGAATTCATGGGAGAATGTGCTTCTGTTGCACGTCTTTGATGATGTCATCAAAGCCTAGAAGTTGAAGTTCAATATGTTGTCAACGTTTGTCCTCTGTTCCTAAACCTGATGAAACACACACACACACACACACACACACACACACACACACCCCTCTGCTATTTCTCTGTTGCTTTTCATGATTTTAATATCAAATCCCTTTTCTCATTCAAAATCAATAGCCTACCATACAAAGTATTTTGTATTGCTGATCATGAGAAAGTTGTAATTAATGAAGTGTGTGTGACAATTTATCAATTTGTGGGTTTTGTTTGTTTGTTTTTGTTTTTGTTTTGTTTTATAGATGCACTTTTCAAGGAGATTGCACCCATGCAGGGAGCTTTGAAAACTGGCTGGATATTTCATCGGGACCTAAAAAATGCCCTAAAATTCAGATAATTCGAAGCCTCCGAGAGAGGGTAAGAGGAAACGCTTTCATTTGTCCTTACGATATTGTCTTTATGATATGGTACAGCTGCCTTCTGGGTATAAAGAGAACCTTTTTACAGTGACATAGGCTTCGTGACAGGGCTCCATTCATTCTGTTGGTGGATGGTGAGGGCCTGCCAGATGTTGTCCATCTGCAAAGTGCCAAGGATGCCGTAATAACCAGGTCGTGGTGCAGCACACCCCATGGAGCTTGCCATCTTGCTAGGTAGAGATGACCTTCAGGGCTTGAAATCAAAGAGAAGATGCTTTTTTTTTTTTTTTGATGTAGAAGAAATTACAGCTTGATTTTAAAAATAGAGAAGCGATACGCTCAGAACGTGTAGTTGAGCAGATCCCTGCAATGCGGATCTCAGTGGGATTTTATTTCGATCAGCCAGTCTTAATACCGCTGTCTTCAGTCTTTGAACAACTGCTGGTGCCGAGGCCAAGCAGGAGCATGTGCCAGAATATGAGCGGGTCCCTTGGAAAGCATGACAGAGGGACGCAGAGAGCACATTGGAGCAAGAGCCTTCCCTGATGCACACACCCACCCTGCCTTGAGGGGAACAGAATTCCTTACACGATGCTGTCAGGAGACGTTTCCTCCCTAACCATGGCTCTTGTGTTATGAGTAATTGTACCGAGTCCCTGTCAGCAGCCAGTTGACCCGCCGGCTGCACTCCCCGTGTCCTGTGTGAATGCCACATTAACAAGGAAATGGCCCGCTTTCTCTTCTCCCTTTGCCATTTCGAATAGCAAGAAGCACGCCACTTAAGATGATTTAACATTTAATAAAGGGAAGCCAGGGCGTTTAATGAGTGATAAATAATAAAAGGACCAAGCTTTCAAGTCGTGACCGATCAGAACTCACCGATTGAAAGTTACTTGCTGGTGTCGCCTCCTGTTATCACTCTGTGGAGCCAAGGGCGAGCTCCAAAACGCCAAACTCCTGCCAGCTCCGTGCCAGGGGCTCAGAATCAGGGTAAGTGGAGTCAGTCATCCATACACAGGCCTAGTCCAGTTCTTTCCTTATTGGTCTGAAGAAACAGCTGGCTTTGACGCTAAGTGCTAGGCAGAAAGCCTTAAGATGTTTTGATATCCTCGGGACTCTGATACATGGCAAAGCGTTTTTCTCTTTGTTATCAAAAGAACCGTTAACGGTGATACTGTACCTTAGAGTAGTAAGAAAAAAAAACAGCTTGTTTAAGTGCTGCTTAAACAATTAGCTTACCTATCCGGGGGTGATATAGCCAAATCACCATTTACATGTCATCGGGAACATTTCAAAAACATGCTTACACTCCCTCAGGAGTAGTAGATCACTCTTGTAATCCCAGTGTCCAAGAGGCAAGGGCAGAAGGATCCCTGTGAGTTCTAGAGACCAGCCTGGTTTCCATAATAAGTTTCAGGCCAGCTAGGACTCCGTAATCTCAAACAACATAAAGCCAAAATTCTCACCCACCAACAACCACTAGTTCCTTCTCCTCCACCCTGCGTCCCTGCTGTGGCTTCCCGCTGGGCCTAGCAGACTCTTCCAATGCAGCCATTACATCACTGTCCACAAATCAGAGATAAGCATTGAGTTCATTTTTTTTAAATTTACATGCTACTATTTCACGTGTGCCTGTGCATGCCACAGCACGTATATGGTCAGAGGACTGGTGGACCTCCACCATGTGGGACCCAGGGCACTAACTCAGGTTATCAGGCTTGTCCATGGGTGCCTTTACCAGCTGAGCCACCTCACCAGCCCAGTGGTTTGCTAATTTCACTTCAGCTATTCTTTAACACTGGATCTCTGGATTCATCCTCTTCTGAAACAAGGAATTGAGCCTTATGCGTACCAGAGGCAAGCACTCTACCATTGATCTGTACTCTAGCCTGCTTCTTTTAATAGTACTGATAAGATTTGACCCCTCTTTCTCTCTTCCTCTCTCCCTCCCTTCTTCTTCCTTTCTGCTTTACAACTCAGCCATATTACCAGACCTGGCTCCTCTTGATCATGTTGTTTCAAAATATTTCTTACTCCATGGCCATCTGTGACTTACACGAGAGCCTCAGGTCACAGTTTCAATAATACCCGACCCTTACCTAAAGAGCCGGCAGCCTGCGTTTGTCCCCAATGCAATCTATTAGCTCAGGTCAAAGATTATTTGCTGGCTGTCCATCACATGCCTGGCAACATCCTAGTACCTTTGCAGGTATAGAGGAAAAAAATATATTACAGAACCTTGGCCGGGAAGAAGCATTCTTTCTTTACCCAAAACAGCCAGAGAATAGGATGTCTTCATCTTCGCTGAGGGATTCATAATTAAAAGAATTAATTAGAGAAGCACCTGTTAGTCTAGGATGGATTTTGCTGAGGTTTTTGTTGAGCAGAAAGAAGAGGGAGAAGGGAGTGTAGTCTGCTATTGAACAGAAATTTCATGTGAGCATCGTCTTAGGCAGGGTTCTCTAAAGAGACATAATTAGAGGGAGAGAGGGGAGGACGGAGGGAGGGAGGGAAATGCATATGTGTAATGAAATGCATATATACATATGTATGTATGTATATGTATGTATATATACACATATATATACATATATGTGTGTGTATATATATACACATATATATGTGTGTGTATATATGTATATATATAGGGGGTTTACTAGGACAGTTTATAGAGTGTAGTCTGAGAAGTCCAAAAATTGATGTCTCCCAACCATAGGACCAAGGATCTAGTAGTTGTTCAGTACATGAGACTGCATATCTTCACAGTCCCAATCTGATACTGGAAACCAAGATACATTCTAGAGAGCATCTGTTATTCAGCCTAGGAAGGAAGGCTCTAGTAGCAGCAAAGGAATGCTTCAGTAACAGGATAGATGAACTTGCTAGCAAGAGTGAGACTAAGCAGGCAAAATGCCAACGCTTCCTCCTTTGATGTCCTCTCATATGGGCTGCCACCAAATGTGGCTTAGATTTACCGTGGGTTTCAGATCTCAAATCCAAGCAAGAAAGTCCTCCCAGCTGTGCCCAGCTGCTTGGGTTGTAGTTGAGTCCAGATGCAGACAGGTTGACAACCGAGATCAGCCGTCACGAGCATGGAGATTAGAATGGAGACATTCACACATGGCTGCGAGCATGGCTTTCCCAGTCGAATGACTAGTGTACCGGAGAAGGAAGGCCAGTGACACTGGACCTGGGTCATCATGTAGACATGCTCCCCTTGCATTACACATGCAGTTAGTAAGAAGACTGCAATAGACACATACAAAGAGAGTTAGTGAAAATCATGTCCAATAAAAATATGATGGATATAGGAATAGAAAACATTTTTTTTTTCATAAAGCACCCTGGTTATGAAAAGGAGAGGTGGCAAAGAGACTCTTCCACAAATCAGAATTGAAAAAGTTCTGCCAGCACTGATTGTGTCAGTAGAGCCAGTCATACAAGAAGCAAATATTTGGGGACTGGAGAGATGTCTCAGCGTTTAAGAGGACTGGCTGTTCCTTCAAAGGTCCTGAGTTCAATTCCCAGCACCTACATGGTGGCTCACAACCGTCTGTAATGGGATCTGATACCCTCTTCCAGTGTGTCTGAAGGCAGCTACAGTGTATTCATATACATAAAATAAGTAAATAAATCTAAAAGAAGCAAGTAATATAAATAATTTGGAATGAGATACAGAAAAGCGTCAGTTTGCCAATCTTAAATTGATGCATATATTCATTTGAGAAACTATTGTAGGATTCCAGCACGTAAGTTGTTTGAAAGAGCACGTGCCCCTTAGCATCCCCCAAATGGTAAAAATATCAAAAACTACACAAATAAATAAATAAATCTACGTACAGATGTTCCATCGATTCTCAGATATCAGCAATCAAACCATGTGTCAGGTAAACAACCTTTCAACTTCCAGTCACTGGAAAAATAATTCCACTTATAAAAGCAATAGAAGTATTCAGGGACAAACTTCAGAAGCAATATGTATTTCCTGTATTTAAAAGTCACTTTTAAGCCTGTCAGAGGTGGCGCCCGCCTTTAATCCCAGCACTCGGGAAGCAGAAGCAGGTGGATCTCTGAATTCAAGGCCAGCCTGGTCTACAGAGGGAGTTCTAGGACAGCCAGGCTACACAGAGAAACCCTGTCTTGAAAAACAAAACAAACAAACAAACAAACAAAAAAACCAATCACTTTTACTAAAAGACACTTTTTAGAGACAGCTACCAAAAACAGAATGGTTTTTGGCTTTGCAACAGTTTCTCTCAACCATTTTCCTCCCTCCTAGTAAGAAGGTAACAGAACAGCATAGTGGTCTATTGAGCCTGTTTATAATGTGTCACTGTAGAACATTCTCAACTGGAAATGTAAGTGTAAACATGTTGCAGGAAGTATTTAAAAAAAAGAGCTCCCCAACTCTCCAGGATCCTGCTTCTCTCAACCCACCACAGCCCCACTAGGCCACGGGGCACAGCTCCTGCCAGGCCAGACCACTTGGCGGTCTCTGGGCCCGCCAACTCTCCGGCGGCTCCCCCAACCCCCACCCCTAATTCTTCTCACTACTACAATATGCCCCACACACCCCATAGTCAGCCATCACAACACACAATTACCAGGTAGAACTAAAACTCTTAAGGCTCACAGTTAACCAATCAAATTTAAGATGCCAATACAGTTAATTTCAGAGCCAGTTGATAATGATAAAAGCTTTATCCCAATGATTCTAACCTTACAATATCGTAACCGTGGCTGGTGTAAGCCACAGTGGTTCACATCTGCCTCCATTTTCCTCCTTCTCTTTCTCTTCTACGCGCCCCATCAATGCCCCTCTTAGCTCCGCCCCCTTTTCTCTGTAATCGGACAGGGAAAATCCTGCAACATAAATAAATATGTAGACGATACCTCTTTGGAAAGTAGGAAAAAACATCTATGTGAATCCATAAACATCCCATGTTCCTTAGGAAAAGTTATTTCTATGGCTTATTTTTCTAGATTTTTGAAATGAGTAGGAATTTACTTTATATGAATACTGTATTTATCTGAAATGATATGAGCTGATTTAGAATATCTGGTGTGTGTATTCTTAATTTGTTCTGATTTTTAAAATAGTGAGATGATCCAATGCAACTCAAAGATGACTGTAAGAGTTTTAAAGATCAGATGTTATAAAATAAGGAGAACTAGAATTCTATTAAAAGCAATAGCTTACAAACTATGGAAGCATTCACTTCCTAATTCCTGATAAATGTAAAAGTGCATAATTCAGGGCTGATGAAAGGGCTCTGCTGTTAAGAGCTCTTGTGGCTCTTCCAAAGCTTAAATCCTACGTTGAGTGGCTCACAGCCACCTGTAACTCCAGATCTGACAGTCCCTTCCTGCCTCCATGGGCAACTACACACACACACACACACACACACACACACACACACACGGCATACACTCTCTTCACACATGCAAATAAACAAAACAATAAAATATTTTAAAATACCTAAAGACAATCTAGGATAATTGAGTAATTTACATAAAAAGTCACAGAAAATGGAATCAAGCATCACATGGTTTGAAGGCATGATACATTTTCAGCGCCGAAGTATGGAATGATAAAAGAAAAATGTTTATACAATCATTGTACCTTAAAAACAATTTTGGACTAGAGTAGCCTCCGCAGTCGAGGGGTTGCTAGCATGTGGCTTTAACTCCCAACCCTGGCAAAAAAAAAATAATAACCATATACAAGAGGGGAAAATGAATTAATAAAGCATATACTTCTGCAAGGTATTTGTCATAGCTAAAAATCTCTCAAGACAAGAAAACTAGGGAAAAAAGAAAAAGAGAAAGATTTAGACACCAAAAAACAAGTGGTCAAAGGCATACGTTCTCAAAGAGCAGGTTTGGGGACGTAGCTGTAAATATGGAAATACGTTCAACCTTGCTAGTTATGAAATAAATACAAATTAAAGTGATAATAAGTTATGCTAACACCCAGCGTTGAGGATGCCAATTAGCACAAGCCTTTTGGAAAGCAATTTGGCAGTGTGTCTCAAAAGTAATAAATATATTCAGTTTGTCTGAATCGCTAATTCCAGGCATAGACTCCAAGGGGGCAACTTGAAAGAAGAAAGCCTTGAGTGGAAGTCTCTATTGCGGTGGCATTTGTAGCATTAGAAACCTGTTTGGCAATAAAAATAAACGTTAAGAGCCGGGCGTGGTGGCTCACGCCTGTAATCCCAGCACTTGGGAGGCAGAGGCAGGCAGATTTCTGAGTTCGAGGCCAGCCTGGTCTACAGAGTGAGTTCCAGGACAGCCAGGGCTACACAGAGAAACCCTGTCTCGAAAAACAAACAAACAAAAACAAACAAAAAAAAATAAACGTTAAGTAAAATAAGGTCCTTGCACGTCAGCATGATGGAACGTTCTGCAGCGGAGTTCTTGGGCGCCGTGTTCATTGCAGTCTCATTGGATTCCCAGCCATCCCTGCATCCCATCTGACCCAGAGTACTGCTCCCGGGTCCTCCTTGCTCAACTGTGTTCAAGAAAGAGCCATGACTCCGGGAAGGGTTCTCATGCTGGGTTTATGAAGCTTTCGTAGTTACTTTTCTGTTGCTGTGATAAAACACCAGGACCCTTGAAGGCAGTTTAGAGTAGGGAGAGTTTGCTTGGGCTTGTGGTTCCAGAGGGACTTCCAAGTGAGTCCATGGTGGTGGGGAGGTGACAAGGGGACAAACGGTAGGCGGGCATGGGAGGCTGGAAGCTCATCATGAACTGTAAGCTTTACACACACAGAGAGAGAGAGGAAAAAACAGTGCCAAGCTTTTCATCTCAAAGACACACACAGACATAGATAACACAGATAACACACAGACACACAGACACACATAGACAGAGAGAGAGAGAGAGAGAGAGAGAGAGAGAGAGAGAGAGAGAGAGAGAGAGAGAGAGCTCTCAATAATGAACTTCTACCAACTGGGGACCAAGTGTTTAAAAATCTAAATCTAAGTTCTTTCAAATCACTATGGAAGCCAGAGCTTCAGCTTTTATCTGTATCTCAGAGTCAGTCTCTCTCTCTCTCTCTCTCTCTCTCTCTCTCTCTCTCTCTCTCTCACACACACACACACACACACACACACACACACACACGACCTTGGCTTCCTGACTCTGAGCTCTTCCCACTGCACCTGAAACAATATCCTGGCTTCTATTTCCAGGTTAACCCCCACCTGGCTCCTCCCTCACTGTTCCCCTGACCTGTTCTTGCCAAGGTCACTGCCCACCTCCATGTAGCCATCCTAAAGTCCTTGTCCTACTAGGAAGATTGGCAGTGTTCTTTTAAAATTAATTAATTAATTTAAATTTACTTATATGTGTATATATGTATAAGTTTGTATGTGGTTATGCATACCTACAGGCCTATATAGGCCAGCAGGTTTCCCCTTGTCTCTCTCCACCACTCCTTTGAGATAGGTCGTTCCCTGAACTTGGTGCTCAACATTTTTTTTTTAGCTTAGGCTGGAAGCCAGAAAGCTCTAATGATCCTTGCAGGTCCACTTGGCTTGGAGCTGGGGTTCTAGGCATTTACAGGATGCCCAGTCTTTTGCATGTGTCCTGGCGTCCAAACTATGATCCCCATGTTTGTGGAGCGAGCACTGTAGACCACTGCTCACCTGTGCAGTCTTGACTGTGAGCATCCGTGAAACTCCCTCTTCCGATGCCTTTGCATAACACACCCTGCCTTAGTTATTTTTCTATGGTTGTGACAAAAAAACCACAGCCAAGGCAACTTGTAAATGAAGCATTTAGTTGGGCTTACAGTTTCAGGGGTTTAGGTTTACTCTCTGATGATGGGGTAAAGGCATGATGGTAGGAAAGCTTAGCATTCACATGTTCATCTGCAGGTGGACAGAGACACTCAGAATGCTCTAAGTCTTTTGAATCCTCAAAGCCCACTCTAAGTAACACACCTCCTCTAATAAGGCCATACCTTCTAATCCCTCCAAAAACATCTCACCAGTTAGTGACCAAGTATTCAAATGTATGAGCATATAGGTGCCATTCTCATTCAAACTGGTTCTTAATATCTCCGCTTCTCCTTATGTTACATCACATCTTGTTGACTCTAAAATATATATATATAATGTATTTTATCATATATCTAATTTATCATATATTATATATAATAAATGATATAATACATATATACATGTGAGACATATGCACATATGGGACATGTATACACATATGTACATGTGGGACATATATACATATGGGACATGTATACACATATATACATATACACACATACATATATCCCAGTTTGGACTCATTCTTTTTAGTCTTTGTCCATACAATCTTATCCACTTATCCAATTCCAAGTCTTTATATATCATCTGTACATTGGGATCTCTTTTGTGTCTAGCCAGTATCAATCCTCTGACCTTCAGGCCTATCTTGATAAGTCCTTTTGATGCCATACGAGTATCTTGAACTTGAGAAATATTCACTCCTTCAGCAGGTCCCAGCTCAGCATATCCTGCTTCTGGTGCCTTCATCTATCTGTCTCCTCACCAGAACCTTCCCAATCACAGCCCTCCCTCCATTCCTGCTCATCTGACCTCCAGACTGTTCCTCGAATCGGTCTGATTCTTTCTATTTCACTGTGCCACTATAGCCCGGGTTTCTGTCATCTCTTGCGGCCACGTGACTCTACTGGGACGTCTGTCCCGGTAGTCTGCAGACTCTCAAAGGACAAGGACGGTAGCTGTTTAGCTAGCTGGTTCTTTGGTGCCTTGAGCAGCATTTTGCCGTGTTAGGAGCTTGCTTATTTATAGAACAAACAAGCAGAATGGTTTCAGTTATGTAAAAATTATGTGTGAGGACTGGAAGGAAACGGGAAGTGATTAAAGAGGCGACGAAAACGGGACCGAGAAAACCCACTGGTGGAGGGATTCAGAGTAAGAGACACACATTCAAGAAATACGTAGTTATGCACCAGCGTGTGTGGCAGAGAGAGCACTGTGGGGTAGAGAAGTGAGTATAACCAAGAGTGCAGGCCCCTGAGAAGAGGAACTAGCAAGAACAGCTTGGAGTTCATTCCCACGCTCCTGTCTTGTGGAACGTGTGGGGGGGCGCATGACTGTTAACCTAGCTCCTCGGAAGGCTGAGGCAGGAGGATCACAGATTGAGGTTGTTGGAAAGTGCTTGCCTAGCATGTGCAGGCCTTGGGTCCAATCCATAGCGTCACAGAGAGGTAAAAAAGGTCTCACATAGATGCTTAGACTTCGGGCCAGGTGAACGCGGGCTGAAAGAACTTGGCTTCCCGCAGCATGATTCCATGGACTGCGAACACATTTTTTTTTTTAAATATTGAAAGGTTGGGGTATAGATTCAGCAAGCTGTTAGAGGATAAGGAGAGACAGCAGAGAAGGCATAGGTAGCCATGCAGGAAGTCTGAAGAGCGGTCGGGAAGATGAGAGTGGAGACCCCCACCCAGGTGGTCCACTCCATTGCTCTCCGTCACAAGGGAAAGGTTACCTGGTCCTCCATGCCAGTTTCCCACTCTTAACCCATCTGCAACCAGGTTCCCTCCAAGGCCTGAGGTCCACTGATCTGCCAGCATTTAACCCTTCGTCTTCCTTTCTCAATGGGAGAACTAGCTACCTTGCTTCTTTAGATATTTCTTATGGAGAAATCTGCTTTAGGAGTTTGGAATTTCAAGGCTTTCTTTTTGTTCCTCCCACATATGCACTATACCTCTGCCCATACGCAGATACTAAGAAAACCCTCTTCCTGTAAATCTCATCAGGGATTTGACCACATAGTAAACCATAGCTAATTTTAAAAGTGGATTGAGCTATTATCTGATAGCATTCATAGGAAGTAATAAAGAGGTGGCCAGGGTCCCTTAACACCCGGAAGATCAAGGAACAGCCTCTTAAATAAACCATAGACTAGAGTCTTGCAAATAAAAAGAAAATCCTGTGTTTGGATGGGAATGCTTAATAATGTAGAGACATATGTTTCACTAAACTGACTGTATGCTTTTACTGTTTCAGTAAGATACATCATCACCTCAACATCCTTTGGATAAGATAATTGTGAATCTCTAAAAGATGAACCATGTCTATGAAAATAAAGATAAACAGGGGGATATTTGCCTTATTAGATATTTAAAACAGTAAAAACATAGAATAGAAGGAATAGAAGTAGATTCCAAATATCTTATATTACCATACATTGCAAAAAGAACATTGTGGTAGTTTGACCAGGAATGGTCCTCATAGGCTCTTGGGTTTGAATGCTTGGCCGTAGGGCGTGTGGCCTTGTTGGAGGAAGTGTGTGACTGTGGAGACAGGCTCTGAGATAATATGTATGCTCAAGATATGCCCAGTGGGACAGGTGGTCTCCTGATGCTGCCTATGCATCAAGAAGTAGAGCTCTCAGCTCCTTCTCCAGCACCATGCCTGTCTGCATGCTACCATGCTTCTTTCTATGACAATAATGGACTGAACCTCTGAACCTGTAAGCCAGCCCCCAATGAAATGGTTTCCTTTATAAGCATTACCATGATCGTGGTGTTTCTTTACCAAAAACAAAAACAAAAACAAAAAAAACAAAAAACAAAAAACCAAAACCCTAACTAAGGCAGAAATCTGAGCAATCTGGGGAGATGGCTCAGAAGTTCAGAGTACTTGTTGCTCTTACAAGGGATCCTGGTTCAGTTCCCAGCACACACACGGCAGTTCCAGGGGATGCTGCTATCTTCCGACCACCAGGATACAGGCGCATACAGATGCATATACATATGTGCAGGAAATGCATCCATACAAATAAAATGCATGAATCTAAAATGTTTTCTGAAGTAAACATGATATCTTGGTTCAGTGGGGGAAAGGAGAGAGTTTTTTTGTTGCTGTTGTTTAGGAAATGGTGATTATATAGCTAATTAGCCACCTGGATAAAAATAAAATTGGACTTTTATCCCACTCTATAGATACACAAATAAATTCCAGATGGGTTAAAAATGTAAGTTTAAAAAACAGAACAGTAAGGAGGATGGAACTATTTTATTCTTGTCTGTAAGCTATAGTCTAGATTGCATTTAATAGTCAAAACAAGAACCCCGATATCTGATTACATAAAGAGATGCTGTATAAGGCTAAGAGATTACACAAACAAACGTAAAAACAAACAGTAGAGTATGAGAAAGTGTGTGTCAGAAATATGACAGATAAGAATTAATATCTACGTGGTGCAGAGGGCTCTTCAGAATTGATAAGAAAAATGCACAACAGAAATGTGGTCAAAAACTTGGGATATGCAATCCACAGAAGAACAAATCAAACAGCCAGTAAGAACCATCTCTGTTAACACCAGCTTCCTAAAGAAACTCTCCTTCCCATGACAAGTTGTCTTAGGTTTCTATTTTCTGTGAGGAGACACCATGACCAGGACAACTCTAATAAGGAAATCAGTTAATTGGGGCTGGCTTACAATTTCAGAGGTTTAGTCCATTATCGTCATGGTAACGAGCAGGAGGAGACAATGAACCCGGTTAGCCCTGGCTTGGGCTTCAGAGCCCTCAAAGCACTTCCTCCGACAAGGCCACACCGCCTAATAGTGCCCGTCCCTACGAGCCTATGTGGGGCCATTTTCAATCAAAGTACCACACAGGTCTAAAGGTGACTTCCCATAAGGCTTTAGGAGGGAAAGCGTTGATACAAACCAACCGCATGCTATATGTGTCTTCTTCCCCCTCTGACCAGACCACAGTGACCATTGTGGGAAGCGTCTCCGCGAGACACTCGGAGTGCGTGGTGAAGAACGCAGACACCGGCAAGCTGCTCTGTCAGGGGAGAAGCCAGCTGAACCGAACCTGTGCCTGCAACATCCCCAGCCGACCCAGCTACAGTAGGTGGATCCCTCCGGGCCATTGGTATAAAGCCAAGAAGTGAGGGGCCTCTCCCGAGTTCAGTCACTGGGGACTGGGATAGTTGCCTTCCTGTCTCTGTCCTCTACCTCTGGCTCCCACCTGAGTCTTCACTACTGTACCGCCCCATTTCCTGAGTCGACTCCAGCCCCCCCACTCTCAGATGTGACTGGGGAGAGATGGGGAAGGAGACACTGACTAGGAGAGCTTGGGAAAGCAAGAAACCTTTGGGCTTGCTTTCCAGGTGGATGAGAGGATTCGGAGTTCAGAAAAGCAGTGGTGCCTTAGGTGAGATGAAAAAACATTCTAAGTTCAGTGCATTCATTCATTCATTCATTCATTCATACAGGAAGCATGAACATCTGGATACAAAGTATTGTGCTAGGTTTCAGGAATATGAAGGTGCAAACAGATTAAACTGAACCCTTGCTTCAGAATCCTTATAACCTGTTATGGCTACGCTGAGACTATAATTGTTGGTGTGCAATGTAGTGTATAAAAGTAGGGTTATAATGTAGTATTATTGGGTACCTATAACCGTAAAGGCACCTTTATGTCTTAGTTGGGGTTTTATTGCTGTGAAGAGACACCATGACCATGACAACTTTTATAAGGAAAACATTTCACTGGGGCTGGGTCACAGTTTCAGAGGTTCGGTCCGTTACTGTCATGGCGGGAAGCCTGGCGGCGTGCAGGCAGACATGGTGCTAGAGTAGGAGCTGAGAGTTCTCCATCTGGATCCATGGGCAGCAGGGACAGTGAGCCACACTAGGCCAGGCTAGAGTTTATGAGATTTCATAGCCCACCCCAGGGAGACACTTTCCACAACAAAGCCACACTTACTCCAACAAGGCCACACTTCTCAAGAGTGCCATCCCTATAGGCTTATGGGGCCATTTTCATTCAAACTACCACACCTGGGGTGGATCTTGTTTTGGGTAAGTGACATCAGTCCTAAAAGAATGAGGGATGAGCAGAGATAAGCCAGAGAAAAGGGAGAAACTTATGCAACCAGAGACCAGCTTGGGTGTTATACAGAAGAAGAGAAAGGGGTTTAGATTGGGGAACTAAAAAAGACTCTCTGTGAGTAAGACAAGTGGAAGAGGGGCAGGGAGGACTGGACACCGGGGGAGCTAGGGGACAATAAAAGACCATGTGAAACATGGTCTCCATCCTGGGGGGCCTCAGCTACAAGTAGCATAGTCAGAGTCATTAGCGGGAAGGCACGGTTGTGGACGATCTGTCCCTGGAATAGAAGGTTAGCCCCGTGGGGCAGGGACTTTGAAAAGTTTGTTGCTGTGCATAGGATTGTGTCTAGCCTGGTGTGTCTATTTGTAATCAGTAAATTTTTAGGGAGCAGATGGCAATGAATGAAGAGGGGGAGAAAATAAAAATTAAGAATTGAGATGCTTGGTTCTTAAGGAGTGACTAATAGAAAAGCCATCGAAGTGGTCCAGACTAGAGAGACTAAGAGACGGGACTAGAGGTAAATGGATATGAAGTGGTCTAGGGATGCCCAGGAGGCTCAAAAGATGATTCATGAATCTGCTAAGATGGAAAAGACCTGGGGGAGTTAAGGTGATGGTGGGCGCCTCTTAGAATGTTTGGCGTGACCACACTGGAGCTGTTCGAGTTGCCTGTGAGCCGTGGAGTTAATATTGGGTGATCTACAGACAAATAGGAACTTATTGCTTATAGTCCCAGTGGCTGGGGATCCCAGATGAGGGCATCAGATGAGTCAGTGTGTGGTGAAGGCTCTCTCTCTGTCTCAGAGATGATGCCCAACTCTCCCTTACAAGGACACCAATCCCGTTCGTGAGGAGAAAGTTCTCATGATTTAACTACTTCCCAAAGTCTCCACCTCATAATATTATCAAATCGAGTCTTGAGTTACCAAATAAAAAGGCTGAGGGTATACCAAACAGCGAGCCTAGAGCACTCAGTTAAACCTCCTTCCCTCAAGAGGGAACTGGACTCACAGAGCCAGGGTTATGAGCTAAAACTGTCCCTTGAAGTCCCTGGTTCTAGATACTTAAAAAGTGCATCCGTTTTCTACCTTGTCACCACTGTACCATCTTTAAATGCACTTCCGGTTAAACTGGGTCATTAAAGATGCAGATCTTGCTCACATATAAACTGTCCCTCTAAAGTATCCAAGACTGACTTAGAAAGCTAATTGGTGGCATTAGAACCTCCAACAACCGCCCCCCTTTCCCTTGACTGAAGGCAGTAAGTTCAACTGTCCGCTCTGTGGTCAACTGTCTAAAGCAAATGATAAAACTTAATTTGTGGGCTCTCTCGCTCTGTCCCTGTCTCTGTCTCTCTCTGTCTCTCTGTCTCTGTCTCTCTCTCTGTGTGTATGTGTGTGTGTGTGTGTGTGTTTATATGTGTTGAGACAGTGTCTCATTATGTAGCAAATTCTCCTGCTTCAGCCTCCTCAATGTAAGAATTAGATAGATAGATAGATAGATAGATAGATAGATAGATAGATATAGAGATGGAGGAGAGGGAGAGATGATATAGATAAATGATAGAGACAGGCATGACCCATCATGTCTACTTTCCTGGCCTGTTTTGGCCGGCCTTACCTGTACTGTCAAGTCTTGTTTTCCATATACTTTGAAACAGTAGAGAAAGGTCACCTCGCCCATACCCCTTCCTAGCCTTTCTGCCATACTTTTGGCTCTCCAGAAGTACCTCTGTCTTGCACCTACATTCTACAAGGAGTTCAAACTACTCGCATGGTTATCCCCTTGACTTCTGCGTCTTCTTCACCTTGGCTATTTTACTTCTTCTAGAACTGTAAGTGCTTCCAGAGGAGAGGTCGTGAATATTCATTTCCCCGTGAAATTTCCAGCGCGTTGTGCGCGGTTGGTGCTCAGTGGAGTCTGACTTCCTTGGCACGTCCCCTGGGCACTTGTCAATCCTGCGATGACGTATTTTGCCTGGGAGTCCCTCAGTGCCAAGTGGCCATGTGTCCGTGTCACTAACACGCATCAAGTGTCTGTTCGGACGCTCCTGCTGAGAGGTCATGTCGGCCCTCCAGACCTCCCTGTCTTTAGAACAAAAGACTATCGTTTCACATAAGCCCACTTCACGTGAGCAGAATGCCGTGTGGAATTCTAGCCATCAGAGGAAGTCCTTGTGCCGGAGAGAAGCAGCTCCATGCAGGGATCCTAAGAGTTTGTGAACAGCACACTAATAAAGTTTCAGGAAGGAACACAGTCAGGCCAACTTCTCACAGTGTTAAGACTTGCAGTGAACAAGTCTCCTGAATTCCTACAAGTAAGAAGATAATATTTCCTCTGTATTAGCGTTGGTCCTTACTTAGACATAACAGGACCGGAATGGTGCTGCTGTGGACCATAGTACCCAAAGGATGTTCTATGTGCTCATTACGTTGGGAGGGGCATTCCACTATACAGGTTCTGAGAGCAGCCTCAGGTCTGCTGAGTCATCATGGCTTGGACTCCAGCTCTGGTATTGATATTTCCCTACAGCCTTTGCGATTCTGGCCAACAGCTGGGTTTGAGTACCCGCTGCCTCAGATCCAGCACTGGGGTTTCAGGAGACACCAAAAGCAGCATTTCTCTCCTGCTGACTTAGCATAGATGTCTCCCCCCCACCCCCATCTTACTCTCTTGGGGTTTTCAGAAGCAAACCAGAAAGCCTTCATTTGACAGCAGCCGGCTCAAGGAGGGCCTCAGCCCAGGCTACCACGTTCAGGGTTTCTTAGGTAAATATTTACAGAGTGTGGACTTTTCTGAAGGCGCAGGGATTGGTTTCCGGGCGTGCTAGTATTCATATTCAAGGCACTTCTTGCTCGGTGACTTGTTTTATTCTCATGCCTTGGCCAATTACAAGCTGAGGTAGTGATCCCAGCGAGAGCCTGGGATGTAAATGGGCTGTAAAATGGCTTTTCCTGGTGATTATCTGTGGGAGCCTTGGAGCTAGCATCAGGCTCAGTCTGTTTGGAGGCTTCTGCTGTGCACCGTGGCTGCCTGACACGAACGGCCCACGGGGAAGGAGCCACACACTGACTGAAATGTCGGGGAACAGCTGGCACACCGTGCCCTCTGTGTAGACAAGGCAAGAATATTTCTTCCTTCCTTTTGCAACTCCAGCTATGCTTGACTGTGGTGGGAACCCACCATGAATAACGTCCTCCCCCTCCCCCTTTTCTTTCCCTCCAGATGTCCTAGTTGTCAATGCGACCTTCTCCTTTCCGGCTTGGAACTTATCAGAAAGATTCGACTTCACCAACTGTGCGTCATTAAAAGAGTAAGATCGGCTTCGACTTTTAAATGTTCTCATTGCTCTTAAATTTATTTGTTTTGCTCCTCGATTTCCCAAAGAACTCTTTGGAGGACTAGAACTTTCCAAAGTGCCTTTTGGAGCATGGCCTAACGGGAGCTAGGAGAGGCACGGAGGTAATAAACCGTGTTCGCTCATTCAAGCCCTAACAAGAAAACTGGAGCAGCCGCGGAGAGCATGCGCCAAGGTGTCCCTGTCAACAGGGACAGGTGTTTCCCCCCAGACCTGGAGTATCCCTGAAGTAAGGGTCAGGAAGGAATACCACTGAACTCTCCCATAATGCAAATGGCCTTTGGGAGTTTGGTCAGGGCAGTAAAACCTGCACATGAGAACCGAGGAAATCCTTCACCAAAATGGGATATTCATTTTGCTTTCTTTCCGTGGTGCTAGGGAATTGAACTTGGGAGCCTTGGGCATGCTAAGCCAGGGTACCACTTAGCTAGCCCAGCCCTGTGTCTTCCATGTATTACTAGTGGCCCCATTCAGCTCTGAGCCTTTTGAATTTGGACTACAGCTCTCTCTCTCTCGGCTCCTAAAGCAGAGAGAAGCCAGAGGAAAAAGTCTTTTCAGAGACCCAGCCTCTGCAGTTGGGACAGAGGACACGCTGTGGGCTGTATTAGCAGAGGTGTGTTATTCATTCCCGAGTGTGATTGGACAACCATGTATGGGAACAGCTTCCAGCCTGGCCTGGAAATCAGTCACTATAGGAAAGGCAAAGTCAGACTGTCTTAGGTTATCTTTACCAAAGAGGTGCATTAGAAGATCGCTCAGAAGCCGGGCGGTGGTAGCGCACGCCTGTAATCCCAGCACTCTGGGAGGCAGAGGCAGGCAGATTTCTGAGTTCGAGGCCAGCCTGGTCTACAGAGTGAGTTAGTTCCAGGACAGCCAGGGCTATACAGAGAAACCCTGTCTGGAAAAACCAAATCCAAACAAAACAAAACAAAACAAAACAAAACAAAACAAAACAAAACAAAACAAAACAACAAAAGGTCGCTCAGAGAGTCAGCGATGTCTAAGAAACAGAACGAATTTAGGGAAGAAAAATAGAACTCTCGATATTAGAAGCCTCCAACCCAGCAAACAGGGAAAAGGAAGAGAGAATGAAGTAGAACTTTGGGGTGCAAGGAAATTTTAAAGATGTCTCTCTGTAGATCCCCTGCTTTCGAGCTCAGGTAGAAGGAAATGACACACCTTTACCCCTGGGGTACCACTGCTAGGTAAATACCAGACCTCAGAGCCAGATCCACCAGCCTGGAGAGCTCACTTTCAGGGAGCTGCTTGGGGGGGAGAGGCTCCCTCCCTGAATTGTAATCTGTTTCTGCCCTCAGGAAACTACATTCTGTAGGTTAGGATCTCTGAAGCATATATAAATTCCAGGGCAAGCATACTATGCATACTAGCATACCCTCTCTATGGTCTCCTCTTCTCCTCCTGCTACGTTTTCTTGAGGCTTCCCTCGGACAGCTCCCCAGACCAGCCCCAATCTTTCTTCTATGAATACCATCTCACCCTGATCTCTGATCATTCTTTTTTTTTTTTTAATGCGTGGAGGGCATTCTCAAGCCCTCCACGGCTACTCACGCACAACGCTTCATCTGGCTATCAGGCCCAACTCTTTCTTTGGTTGGGAAACACACGGCGGTGGTGCCCCATCCATCCTCTCCCCCTGCCCGGAAATGTGTTGCATCTCCCACCCTGTCCTTATCAGCACAGCTGCTCCAGGGACTGAGGGCTTTGCTGCTCCGCTGAGTGGCAGCCAGGAGAGAAAGATCCCTCTTTCGGGAGGCTTACCTGAGGCTAGACAAATAGCAAGCGGGTTCAGAATCAGATTCAGTGGGTTCCTGTTATCAACAGACCAGCGGGTGACCCCAGCTTCAGGTCTCCATGGCAACCACTCTGCAAGTGTGATGACAAGCCGTCAACTTACAGGGCTTCCCAGAGAAGCACATAAAGCCTTATCCTCTTCTCCAACCTCAAAGGGCCACCCTCCCTCCCTTTGTCCATCCTAGCGAGTCAAAGACTTCATTATTAACAGTAGTGTTATCCCTGTATGTTCTTAACCTGTAGCACCACAGAGGGAAATGTCTAGAGTATGAATAAATTCCCTGAAAATATAGAAATTAAGTTGTTCGTTTTCCGTCCTGCCAGATGCCCAGTGTGTATCAGGACCGGCTGTGCTTGGTGTAAACGGGACAGAAAGTGTATCCACCCCTTCACCCCCTGCGAGCCGTCAGATTACGAGAGGAACCAGGTAATTGGAAGTGGCATTTGAAGTGTTCTGAGATCTATCAGAAGCCAGTGCCTGTGTGCACACACGGCCCCGCCCTTCCCTGTGCGCCTCACTGGGATGCTGAAGGGATGTTCTCCAATGCAGGAGCTCTGTCAAGCTGCTGTGGAGAAACCGCCCAAGGACTCGGGAGGAGGAAGAGCCTCGGAGACCAAGAGGAACAGAACCGAAGGGACTTTGCAGGTCAGGCTCTGCTTTTTGTGTTGATAACGGAAAGACAAAAATCCCCTTTTGATGACGACAACAACAGCTCTTACTACTTTGGGTTTCTGTTGTAAAATTCCCCATTTCACTTATAACCCCAGTCCCCCCTCCCCCACGCACTTTTTTTTTTTTTTAACCAAGTTTCACATAATTGGCTCAATACATCAAAGGCTTCACATTCTCATAAGAGAAATTAAAACTTTGTAATTGTGAAAAATGATGCTGTTCCTGTAGAAGTGGAATTGTAAAGGTGACTTTGTGGCCCACTGGGGAAAGTGTAACGTACAGCTGAGGTGACCTCGGTTCAAACCGGATACTACGACTTCACTAATGACCGGCGCTGTGTGGGTGGCTGGGGGGTCTCTGTAAAATACACAAACTGACCTTGCTTATTTTTTTTATTGGATCTATGGAGTTGGTTGAACCCGTCATTAATAATGCCAAGATAGAACAGCTGAAGAATACACGTCTCCCTCTCTCGTCTTGAAAGCGGTGATTTTTTTTTCCCCCATGAAAATTTCCTGGAAAATCCTCTTGCTTTATCCTCATCATTATAGTTAATTAGCACAGCCTAGATATCAGTCATGTACAAAGAAGGGCCGAAACCACGTGAATAGTTCTGAGCAGGACACATGTGGCTATTTAGTTCGGTACCAGCTTCCTGCGGTTTATAGAAGTTCATTAAGTGTTTACATGTGGTGACACACACACACACACACACACACACACACGCTCGCGCGCAGAGTGGACAGGCCCCTCACTCACTCTCTTTCGACTCTGTCAGAAGCAGACAAATGAAGATCAGCCCTGGAAGAAATTCAAAGGGCCCAGCTTTCTATTCTGTGATCAGTCTGGGGCTCTAACTTAGCCATTTGTAGCTACTTAAGGTCAAGTGTCAATACAAATAAGGAGCACATTTTTAATCATTACTGAACAGTTGAGAGTAACTTTAGGTGAATTAAGTACCAGGCGGAGGGCCCGTGAACCCAAATGGATTATGAAGTTAATTAAAGCATTAGCGAACCTTGGTGTGCCAATATCTCCGGCCTTTGCGTCTCCGAGACTTAATTAAGTGACGGGGCCGCTTCTCTGGTCTCCGTGGTTTGTAAAAACTAAGACACAGTGACAGGAGCTTGGATGGAGAAGAGAGAGGCTTTTCTCTTTTAATTAAGCTTGGTGGTGGCGGCTTTCAGTTTTGGTAAACTGCAGGGACCACGAGATTTACCGTCTTCTCTCTTTTTTAGTGTGCGCTTCCGTAATGTAAGTATCCTTCACGCTGCATGTACAGCCAGTCACTGCAATACTTGACATTGTGCCAAACTGAAACTCAGTACTCATTTAGTAACTCCTCCCCTGGGCCCGGCCCCACCCCCAGGCTCCTTGTAACCCCCTATTCTATCTTCTGTCTCTAAGACATGGCTTATCTTAGGCACCTCATGAGAGGGGTTTGCCCCTTGTGACAGGCTTACTTCACTTACCATTGTGCCCTCAGGCTCACGGTGTTGTGGCACGGATTAGACTTTCCTTTTGAAGGCTGAATAATATTCCGGCATATGTGTATAGATATATAATACATTTTATTTATAGATTCCTCCAACCACAGGTTTTGGTTTGCTTTCACCATTTAGGCATTAGGACAAGTACAGTTAGAAACCCAGCCATATGACTGCCTCTCAGAGCCGCCCTGTTTAATTCATTTGACCAACACCACAGAGTTAAGACTCCTGGATCACACTGTACTTCTTGTCATTAGGTGCCACCATCCTGTCTTCCGTGGTACTCTGTCTAGACGAGGGGTCTAGTGGTAACAGGGCTCAAGGGCTTCTGTCTCTTGCATCCTCATGACCATTTTCCGGTTTGGTTTGGTTTGGCTTGGTCATTACCGTACTCCCAGCTGTGAGCCGCAGCCTCGCCTGACTGGCTGTCGTCTCCGTGTGCTTGCGGACTCGTTTTTTTAGTTGCTTGCTCGCCAGCTCTGATGTCTTCTACTAAACTCCTTTCCCGTCGCCTTGATTGGTTAACTTGTTTTTCTTCCTTTGGGCTCAAGAAGTATAATTCTAGGGTTTAGCCAGATACAACATTTGAAAGAATTTCTCTCACATTCTGGATGTTATCTTTCAACTCTGGTGTGTGTGTGTGAGTGTGTGTGTGTGTGTGTGTGTGTGTGTGTGAGAGAGAGAGAGAGAGAGAGAGAGAGAGAGAGAAAGGGAGAGAGAGAATGTGTGTACATCTGTATGTATATGTGCGTTTATGTGTGTATATTTGTGTATATATATGTGTGTATATATGTGTGTATGTGTGTATTCATATGTATATATGTGTGTGTATGTATATGTGTGTATATATGTGTGTATGTGTGCATATGTGTGTGTATGTATATGTGTGTATATATGTGTGTATGTGTGCGTATGTGTGCATGTGTGTATATGTGTGTATGTGTGTGTGTGTATATATGTGTGTCCGTGTGTGTGTGTGTGTGTGTGTGTGTGTGTGTGTGTGTCTGTGTCTGTGTCTGTGTCTGTGTCTGTATGTGTTGCTAGATCTCAACCCCACAGCCTCACACATACTAGACAAGCACTCTACATTAAGTTATATTCCTGGACTAATCCTGTTCTTTGATACTAGAACTTTGAATTTCAGTGAAGTCCAATTTGCCTCCTCTTTCTTTTGTTTCTTGTGCTTTGGGGCTCAGGCCCAAGACATGACCGACAGAACTAGTGCTGCGACGCCTTTCAAACTTCCATTTTCTTCTTCGAGTTTTAACTCGTCTGTGCACACCTTACCCACTGGAGTCCATTTTTTGTGGATGCAGTAAGTGCCCTTCTGCATGTGGGTTTCCAGACCCATCCCTTGAACACTCTTTCCCTGGGTCAGGGGTTATACCATCCTCGCTGAAACCCCCCGTGGGCTTGCATGCGAGGTTTTATTCCTGAGGCTGAGGCTCCTCCCTGTCCCACCGCTCTACGCCTCATCTTCACATGAGTACCATACTGTCTGTGTTTATGCTTTTTGTTCTTAGTCTGTTTTGGAACCAGTGTGTGCCTTCCAACTTCTTTCTTGTCTTTGATTCTTCCAGAGGAAAACAACACAAAAAGCTTGCACTCTGTTTTCCTCTGAGAGTACCACCTTGTAAAATACAGCCGAAGATCTCAAGCCCTGCTAATGATGTCAAAGGTCAAGGTGTGGGATGCTCATGACCACAGGCCTCCCCCGGCTGCCCTGTTATAGCTCCAGCTACTGCCCCCTGCCCCCACCAGCTCTGGAGCCCCACACCACTAATGCGTTCTCCATTTCTATAGTCTTGTCGCTTCTAAAATTTTATGTAAATAGAATCATCTGGATGGACCCTTTGGGAGATTAGGTTTTTATTTATTTTTTATTAAATTTGTTTTTATGGATACTAAAAACAGAGATTATACATATTAATGGGGTACCATGTGATACAGTTAGATGGAAATTCAGCCAAGTTCTTGTATACTGGCCCAGTCATTGCTTTGTAAATGTCTTAAAGAGAAGGGTGACATAGTCACCCTGGCTTCCTGCATTGTGCCTTCCTGTACCTTCTAAACTGTGATTCTGTGGTTTAAAAAGTAGGGTCACCAAAAAAGAAAGGTAAGTCTCAAAAGAAGTCAAGGTTTGCCTTCAACTCTTCTCTACAGATTGCCTTTCTATGGTTGGGGAAAGACCTTTTGCTGAGACCAAAACATTTACTTTAATTATGTGTGACTCTTGGAACAGAATCTCAAGTTTGGTAGGGAATGGTATGCTGATTGGCATAGGAGAGATTTTTCTGTGCAAGGCAGCTGTCTTTCATTATCACACGAATGTGAAACTTTCTGGCCTGCACTGTTGGTTCTCACAGCAAGTTTGCATGATCGACCCAACAGCTGAGGCAGAGAAGCCACCGAGAGCGTTTCTTGAATGCATCTGCCCATATCACCTCAGCACCAAATGCTTCCTGTGTGCTGGGCACCATCTCAGGCTCTGAGATGCTGAGCTAGAGTCAGTGTTTCCTACAGAAGCTATGGAGCATCTGCTATAGGATGTCATGCTGAACTCCACGGGTACTGCATGCAATGCACAAGTGAATTAAAGCCTCTCTTGACATTAGTCCTAAGACTCTTTTCCAGGAGAACACCCATAGCAATACAAGATTTATATACATATGTCTGTGTCTGTGTCTGTGTCTGTGTCTGTGTCTGTGTCTGTGTCTATGTCTCTATGTCTTTGTGTCTCTATATCTCTATGTCTATATGTTTCTATGGCTATGGCTATTCTATGTCTCTAGGTCTATGTCTATGTCTCTATGTCTATGTTTATATCTAAATCTATGTCTATGTCTTTATGTCTATGTCTGTGCCTATGCCTATGCCTATGCCTATGCCTATGCCTATGCCTATGCCTATGCCTATGCCTATGCCTATGCCTATGCCTATGCCTATGTCTATGTCTGTCTATGTCTGAGCAGAACCTGAAAGTACAAGAACTCAAAGTCTGGCTATGCACAGAGTCTTAGTTCTTAGTTTTTCTTGTTTATTTAAGCCCAATGTCTGGTGGTCAAATGCAATCATTGTGGTTGGTTAAGTCTTTGATGGATGGATTGGTTGATGGAAATGGCCTTTCAGCTCACCTTAGAGGGACAAGAAACACCTAGACTAAATAAGACAGGAGAGTGACTATTCTTCATGAAGCAACCACCATAAGTAAGTGTGGTCATAGCTAGAAAATCCAGGGAACCTCAGTCATTCAGTTTGTCTTGGCAGAAGAGGTAGAGGGCAAATGATAGCATAGAAGAGTCATCAAGCTGGAGCCCGTGTGTGCTGGGATGTATACCCCAGCCCTTTCGGATTTTTGTCTTGCTTCTTCAGTGGCAATGGAAAGCTACTCATCACATCTATTTTAGTGTAGATTTGGTCACCTGAGAATGTGGTGCTGATAGGGAGGATTCCTGGTTCAATCCCAGGACAGTTGATGTCACATTCTCATGATCCGAAGACTTACTTGATCCAGGATAGTGTGGTGGTTTGAATGTGCTTGGTCTATGGGAAGTGTCACTACCTTGTTGGAGTAGGTGTGGCCTTGTTGGAGGAAGTGCGTCACTGTGTAGGTGGGCTTTGAGGGCTTCTAGTGCTCAAGCCCCAACCAGTGTGAGAAGAGACAGTCTCTTTCTGCTTGACTTCAGATCAGGGTGTAGAAACTCTCAGCTCCCTTTCCAGCCCCATGTCTGCCTGGATGTACCACGGTGACACAGGCCTGAACCTCTAAAACTGTAAGCCAGCCCCAGTGCAATGTTGTCTTTGATAAAAGTTGCCTTGGTCATGGCGTCTCTTCACAGCAATGAAACCCTAAGACAGGTGCCCTGATCCAGACACATGAGCCCTAATTTTTCAGGGAGCTGAACCAAAGAAAAGAATGAGCCCAGTGTAAACAAACAAACAAACACCCAAATCTCATCTGGCCTAGAATGAGGGCAGCTATCTGCTGTAAGAACAATCTTAATCTCTTCTTTCCTAAAACCATGAGACTGCTGGTCCTGCTACCTGACTGGGTGGCCATCTTTCTTCTCATTTTCTAACCCTCTCTCGTCTGGTGCCCTCACCTGCCCCCTCCTGCCCTCAGGGGAGGCTGTAATGATATGTGGATAATGTAGATGATTTCTGGTTGTGTTTTTTTTTGTTTTGTTTTGTTTTTGTTTTGTTGTTTGGCTGCTTGGTTGGTTTTGTTGCTGTGGTTCGTTTGGGGAGGTATTTGTTTTGTTTTATTTTATTCAAGACAGGGTCTTATTTTGTAGCTCTGGCTGCCACTGTGTAGACTAGGAACTCGATATGTAGAGTAGGTTGGCCTCAAACTGAGATATTCAACTGTTTCTGCCTCCAGAGGGTGGGGATTAAAGAGATGTACCACCATGCTTGGCCTCTTTGGTCATACTCATAATTCCTCACAATATGTGTATCACTATAGGGCAGAAATCAACCTTGTCAAGCTCCATCTCTGCTTTTCTTCATGACTTTTCAATGTGCGCTTTCACTTCTCCTAGACAGTACCAAATGGAGCCTTTCAAGAACCTTGCCTTCAGAAGGAACACAGACTTTGGTTGGTTTGTTTTTGAGCAGCGTCTATGGGCCGAGCACTGTCCTGCACTGAGTTCATTCAGAGGGTGTTTGTTGAGCAGTGACTGTGTATTGGGCAGCCACAATATAGACCCACATGGCGCTTGGACTGTCAAACTTAGAACGGTTTGGAATGAGGAAGTGAGAGTCTTTGTTGTAAAAAAGAGTCAAACACTCATAATGGGAGTAGAAGCTAGGAAGAACGTCAGTGTGGACTGAGTTGAACAGTGGCAGCTAATCTTTATCAGGCCCTTGCTGTATCCTGAACTCGGTGTCTGCTAATCTAAGCTTCACAATGCCACATGTTAACAGGCATGGAAGTTGTGCCTCAAAGCCAAAGAGTAGATAAGAAGTTTGAACCCAGGTATCTAGATCAAGAATTGGCAGTTTTAACTACTACCCTACCTTAAATGACCTAAACTGAATAAGTGTGAAACCACATAATATTATTGCTAAAAAGCCTCTCTGGAAGAGAAGAAACGCTTAAAGATAATGCAGGCTTTTCTCGGGATTAGACTGTAACAGTCTGTCCCATCTGTGCGCCAGCAAGAAGGGAGCTTATCCTCATGGAAGCTAGAGAGGGAGAGGGGGCATCTCAGGGTGAGGTCTAAGAGAGAGAATGAGTCCCAGGGAAGGCCAGGCACCTTCTTCAAGACAAGGAGAGCAGAAAAAAAGCTTCAGATGGGCCAGGATGGCCGAAACAAGAGTGAAGCAATAAAAATCCAGTGTTCAAACTGAGTCTTGGGAGAGGGTGTGTGAGAAGCAGTTAAGATCTGCATTCTGGTCACTCAGGCCTGGTCTTAGAGGCTACATCCAGGTTCACTGGCCAAGAGTAAGATAGGGGGGAGAGCCTTGGCAGCTCCATCATGGGCTGTGTCAGCCTCATCTTAAAGTTGGTCTCCAGGTCACAGGAGCAAGTCTTAATCTCCTAGAAGAGAGCATGGATCTCTGAAAGTTTCCCTCCTAAGTCTCGAGGCCGTGCTGACCTTTGGCGGTTCCCAGTTCCCTGTTACATCCCAAGTTCCCTGTTGCTGTACTGGGCCTCCTGTGAAGGGGTATTTCCTCTGGGGGAGTGAGCATCAAATACATGGAAGTGTTCATTGAACTCTCCCATTATTCTTTGACAGGATTGTATTCTGTCCTTTTCTTCCCATATCACATTCCCTTTTACGTTTTCCCCCGTCTCCACTGACGGTCACCACACTGCTCACTTTGTACATATGATTAATATATTACATCTCTCTTCTTCTCGGCCATTAATGAAGATGTTAAATAATTCTAAACCAAATACTCACCCCCGTGGGGCCCCACAGGACACTTTCGTCTAATTAGTTGTATTACCTTTCATCTCTCTCATGTCCTCTGACTTCAGATGTCCTGCTGATTTTGAATCCAGGTGACTTTTCATTCCAGCCTGTTTGAACTAATATCATGAGTGAAAATCTGAGAGATGTTTTACCAAGTGTTGATTCAGGTCCAGACCTACAGAGAGCTTCACTGTGTTCTGATTTTCTTCCCCTCACAGATTAATAGAGTATAGTTTGTTCTTAATAAACTGAGCCTTCCTAATGAACCTCTTTCCAATAGTCTTTTCTCCACAAATGTCATGGCAATTTGAGTTCTGTTGGAGTCAGACGTCACGTGAGGTGAGTCTTAGTTAGGATTTCTTTTGCTACGATACAATAGCATGACCAAAAGCAAGTTGAGGAAGAAAAGGCTTATTTGACCTATACGTCTACAACACTGTTCATCATCGAAGGAAGTCAAGACAGTAACTCAAGCAGAATACTCCACAACCTGGAGGCTACAGATGGGTGCTGCTTACTGGCTTGCTGCTCATGGCTTGCTCAGCGTGCTTTCTTATAGACCCCAGGACTACCAGCCCAGGGATGGTACCACTCACAGTGGGATGGACCTTTCCCCATCAATCACTAGTTAAGAAGATATTCTACTGCTGGATAATATTTAGGCATTTTCTAAACCGAGGTTCCCTCCTGTCAGATAATTCTAGCATGTGTCAAGTTGACACAAGACCAGCCAATACAAGTTGCTTGTGTCTTCAGAGTTGATCCTCCGAGACGTTTTCAAGGAGAACTGTTACAGGTGGTAATATGCTTTCCAACATCTTAATAAAGGCTTTGTTTTAAAAAAAATACAAAGCAGGCATTCTGCAAACCACCTAAGTAAGCAATTTCCCATGTGTTATCTTAATACAAACCAATGAGGAACCTGAACTCATTTTGTTTCACAAAATAGTTAAAATTTACCATCACTTAAAAATATCCCCTGTCTCTAAAAATAGAACTCCAGGAAGTGGACTATTCTGAGGGTAATGGGAAGAAGGTGTTGGTCTGGGATGCTTACAGTCGGTGATATCTAGACGTGATGTGTGGGAACCTTGGATATGGGAAGAAGGGAGTCCCTGGCTGTGGGGCTGAGAAGCCCTGGCTTTGTCCAGCCCAATTATGGTTTTCAGCTAACCCCTTTGGGCGAGCTCGAGGGTTGGCTACATCATGTCAGGTTATAAATTCGCTTTAAATTAAAGTACCAAATAACATCTAAAGTATGGAGGGCGAAAAACATTGTGGGAAAGATCGTTCTCTGGGTCCTTTGTACTCATTTTTTTAAAAAAAAGTTATCAACAAATATTAAAGAAAAAAAACCCTTTTAATGAATTGTTGCATCCATGAAGTACAGCTGTGTCGCTGCCCTGTATTTAATTGTATATTTTCATAGTGGGGTCATACCATTGACCGCTCTTTAGCCTTCTAACTCTTAAGATTAAGGAAAAATTCTCCCAGCAAATAAAAGCGCTGATGTGACCCTCTTTGGAAGCAACGGCAAACATCTGCTTCCTTAAGACAGGCCAGGCCTAGACTCGGTCCTCCGTGGCCAATGTAAACTCCTATATACAATAAGATTTTCAGATGAAATCCTTTTGAGTTTGCAAGGCTGTATCTTACCCAAGGGGAAGTAGGAAGTTAAAAGGATATCAGCCTCTGATGGTGTTTCCAGAGCCATTAAAGAGCAAAATGTACCTGTCTTTTAAAAAACCAACTCTTTTTTTTTTCTTTACTAGTTACAAGGCTCTCTTATCTTGTACTATGAACGCAGAAATAGCATGTTCAAAAACATGCTGTTCTGTTTCACAGTTTTGCTCTGGCAGACAGTCACAGTGTGAGTATAAGAAGCACAGAGAAAAAGACTTGGCTTCGGAGGACAAGTAATGGACAATTTACAAGAGCAGAAAGTTATATAGCCCGGGCGGCGGTGGTGGCGCACGCCTTTAATCCCAGCACTTGGGAGGCAGAGGCAGGCAGATTTCTGAGTTTGAGACCAGCCTGATCTACAGAGTGAGTTCCAGGGCAGCCTGGGCTACACAGAGAAACCCTGTCTCAAAAAAGAAGAAAGTTATAGCCGGGGAACATCGCTCAGCAGGGAGCACATGGACTCTAAGCACATAAGCTAGGGGATCCGAATTCAGATCCCTAAACCTAGGAAACACCAAACACAGGAAAAGCCAAAGGCAATAGCATGTATCTAATTCCAGCACACCTAAGGTGAGAGGGCAGGCAGAGACAGGAGAGCCCCTAGGAGTGGGAGGAATAACAGCCTTGGTAGTGTCCTGGCCTCTAACACACACACACACACACACACACACACACACACACACACAAACATATACACATATAAACATATATAACACACACATAAACATACACATACAAACGTACATATACACACACAAATATACACGCATACAAACATACTCACAAGCGTGAGTGCACAAAGTTTAAAAAAAAAAACTAAACAGGCACATATCTTGCTTCTCTAAGAAGACAGTGCTCTCTTGTAGAGCCCAGGTTACAGATTTTCTCTACAACAGTGTTTCCAAACTTTCCTAATGCTGTGACCCTTTAGTATGTTACTCATGTGGCGTTGACTCCCAAACATAAAGTTATTTCCATTGCTACTGCATAAGTGTAATTTTGCTGCTGTTTTGAATCATAACGTAAATAGCTGTGTTTCCTGATGATGGTCTTAAGCGACCTCTGTAAAAGGGTCCTTTGGCCTCCGATGGGGTTGTGACCTACAGGTTGAGGACTTCTGTACTGCGAAGAACCAGGCAGTGTGTGTTTTAGGCTGTGCTGGTTGCACAGTCTCTGTTGTAAGCAGCTAGAGATGATACCCATACTTCTGGATAAGGACACGTGACATGTGCTGTTGTATGTTTGAAATTCTATTCTCCTTTTGACATGTTTCTTCCATAAGACATCCAAGAACAGCAGACAGAATTTGATCCTGGGGCTGTTGTTTCCCAGCTCTTGATCTGCCCCCCCACCCCCACACCCCATGTCTACCCTCACCTGAGCACTTGCTGATCTAGTGATCAGTAAGTACTTGATCTCTTGGCTGTCACCTGCAAAGCTAAACAGAAAGCCTCCTTATAACACACACTTGACATTTGCAAGGGATTTATCTTCAAGTCGTTGCTAATACCCCATCCCAAGTACCACTCTGACAGATAATTCCAACACCACCTCCCCATAAAATGCAGTCAAGTATAACAGAATAATTAAAGTGACCCTTTCAGGCTCTTAGTGGTTCAATAAATAAATACAGGGCTAATGTCCTTTTTAAGGTGATTAAAATAAAGTCCGCCACGGGAATCAATTCCCTGCCATATTACATCATCGCTGCGATGACATTAAGGATGGATTTACCAGGATCTGCAAAATCAATCCACAGTGACAATGAGTGATGGCAGCTCTGCCATATAGCACCTGGGTTTGCCAGGAGAGCAGAACGAGAGGATGTGGGACGGTCCGTGCAGGGGCGGAGGCCACACTCTGTCACCTGGACCAGCAGGGGTCAGGCAGGTGCTAGACATCACAGAAGCTGGACCAGTGACTCAGGGATAGACTTCATCCTATAAGTGACTGATCTCAACATTTGTCCTTTGGCCCACCCGGTGAGACGTGATGATGCTTCTCTGGGCTTTTAGGTCACTTTCAAATGGGAGGGGTATGACTGTGGAGCTTCTGCTTGCTGGGACCTGCTATGCTTTATATTGGCCAGAGTCTTAGGATGCAGAGGATCAACCACGGTCAGAAGGGAAGGTGGTAGCATTTGGGGGAGAGATGCACGAGGCCCCTGCGTTCATTTTGTCTCCCAAAGGGAAAGCAGGAGCCTGCAGGGATGGCTCAGTGGTTAAGGATACTTCTCGCTCTTGCAGAGGACCCGAGTTCAAGTCTCTGCATCAATGTCAGATGCGTCCCAACAACCTGTCATCTTAACTCGGGACAACGCCCTCCTCTGGCCTCCGAAGCAGCTGATCACACAGACATCTAAATTAAAATAAATCTGGAGGAGAGAAGGAAGATTATTCCTGCCTCCCTTAGGATGTGTAGGGGAAACTGATTAGATCTTGCAAATTAGAGGAGCTAAGAGACATGGGCCTGAGTGATAGGGAAGTTA
Source organism: Apodemus agrarius (assembly GCA_964023405.1). NCBI lineage: Eukaryota > Metazoa > Chordata > Mammalia > Rodentia > Muridae > Apodemus > Apodemus agrarius. The sequence continues at coordinate 37,357,106 of OZ030026.1, forward strand.
GGTATCCTGTGACCCCACAGGACTCAGTCTTGATGATAGCCCAGAGAAAGCGAGAGACTGAGTCACAGAGGTTGCATGCTTGCTCACAATGGCTTAGGCATCTTTTTCACACTGAGTGGTTTAACATGGGCAGATTTCTTAAGACACCCTGCCCTCCTCATTGAAACAAAAAATATGAACTCCTTTCTAGAGAATTAAATTAATCTGTATTGACATTTGTATCAACAGAACAATGATCATGGTAGCCTACACTGGGGGGACCCCTTCCCTTTTCTTGAAGGGCTTGAGCATCGTGGGCCTCAGGAGAGGGAAAGGCAGGGGGCTCGTTCTCCACTCGAGTGACAGCTCACGCCTCAGATGGGATAGCGGGGGCTCTTCGACTGCATTCTCAACTGTCTTGTGAGACAAAGACTAATTGGTTTGACCCCATGCTGTCACGGGTTGAGAGCCAGAAATCTTCAGTCCTCTTCCTTGAATTCATTGATTTCATTAAACGCCGTCTGCTTGTGTTTGCAAAATGTAATTTCCTAGTGAGTTCTTCGAACCGCAGCACATCAACAGATTTCTCAAAAGTGTGTGTGTGTGTGTGTGTGTGTGTGTGTGTGTGTGTGAGAGAGAGAGAGAGAGAGAGAGAGAGAGAGAGAGAGAGAGAGTAAGAGTAAATGGTGCCATTTTGTAGCTTTGATTTGCTGTTTTTACCTCTTATTTCCAATAGGTCTTCTACATTAAGGCCATTGAGCCACAAAAAATATCGACCTTGGGGAAAAGCAACGTGATTGTTACAGGAGCGAACTTCACCCAAGCGTCAGATATCACCATGATCCTGAGAGGAACCAGTACCTGTGAGAAGGACGTGTAAGTCGAAGTAGTGACAACGGGTCTCTGGTAAAGTTAAAAACCTGCGCGAAAGCAGCCTTAGTGGGCCTTGGCGCCTTCCGTAGTCAAATGACATTTAAGTCTTTTGTACATCAAAATCATAACAAGCAAAATAGATGGGAAGTACAGGTGGAAGACTCCGGCTTGTGTCACTTCCCCTCCCTCCCCCATCCCCAGTTGAAACCAGTTTCAGGATGCTACCAGCGGGATGCCTTGATGGGCTCTTAAAGCAGAGTCAAACGTGTATATAGAAAGGAACTAACTTCGGATTATAAATGTGTACTCTGGGCACCACACGTTCGGCGTGCTACCTGAAGGTAGAAAAAAAAAAATGGAGGTAGAAATGTTCTTCCCTGTAGCTTTCTTCTCACAATTGGCTTGGTTTTCATTTCAAATAATTCAATTACAAGGGCATATAATAGTAGTAAGAAAAAAAAAACACCCCCAAACAAATATCAGGTGAAGGTACTCCTTAAACATAATCATATCTGTGATTTCTTCTTTACTCTAGCAATGAAAGAATATCCAGGTTTTTTTCATTAAGACTCTTAGGTGAATTATTATATCTTCCCGGAGAGGGGGGATAATACTAGCATTATGTAATAATAACACTGTGACAGATAACTTTAGTTTTCTGCTTGTTGACTTTTATAAGTTTGGGCTATATTTGAAGTTTAAAAAAAAAATGTTTCCATCTACATGAGCCATAATACTACTGAGCTGATTCTCATCCATAGAAATGCATTTAGGACAATCTGCCGAAGCGTGATGTTTTGGTTTTTAAGTACCAAAACAGATTTGTACAGCGCTGTAATCTGCCATGCCTATTTATGAACTTTCTGGTCGCTGGCTGCACATGGCCACACCCCCACCTCCCCTTACCGCAGTAAAGCTGGGATCCCCGTGATCTCGATTGGGGAAAGGTACCCCTCACTGCCTTTCCTCTGTACCGGAGTGAAGCAACACGCATTAAAGCCTGTATCTATGCAACCTGGGTTGCTTTTGTGCACCATTTATCCTGGCTAAATACCTTATAGCAAAAATCTTTCATTTCATGCGGCAAAGTCTGTGACGTTAGACACCTGTGCACTCAATGAAGGGCAATCAGCCTCGCTGCGAAATAAGTCGTTTTTTGGAGCATTACCCTGTTTCTGGCTCTTTATGCTCTCATTTCCATTCTGAATGCGTCTTGAGATGCCAGTTATTAAATTAAATGACTAAGAGCTCTTTCTGCATGTAGCATTCTACTAACCGCATCTGCATGGTGAACCCCGGTTCACAAGCAGACGGCGTAATAACACAGTTATCTCAAACCCTGTTCATGGAGACTTTTTAAATTAATGATTTATTATTTTTTTAAAGAGAAAAAGACAATCATAGTAGCATAAAGGTCTATAGTCCCACCCCTCACCTTCGAAATATATGAATACATCTGTGTTTTAATAATTTGAGGACGAACTTCTTATAGCTTCTATCTAGAAGCCTTAAAATATACACCTGGGGCAGGGCATGCTCAAATTCACTTTCTCCTAAGGTGTAGTAACAGCACCAGGGCTAATAGTCACGCACAGAATATCCCTTCAGTAGTAAAACCAGACTCTTCTGTCACATCATTCAGCTGAGCAGGTGTCAAATACAACTTGGTCTGAATGGCTGTAGAGACTCGTAGACATAAGAGTCACTGAGAGTAACAGAGGGGATGTCACAGACAGCTTGGATTTGACCGTGGTGGCACATCAGGGATGCACAGGACAGTCCCAGCCAGCCCCTGGTCTGAAAGTTCCTGAGGGACACCAGCCCTATGATGTCCTCTGAGTCTGAGAGTTCAGGGTTCCTGAAGCAGGGCTCCTTCTCTTTGAAGGGGAGAATTCCCCGGTCCATTTAGGGTCATACCTTCCCGTGCTTGACTAAAACTGCTGCTTCTTTAAAAAAAAAAAAAAGAAAGAAAGAAAGAAAGAAAAAAGAAAGAAAGAAAGAAAGAAAGAAAAAAGCTTTTAATTATGGGAATGACAGTTCACATATCAGAAAGGTGCATTTAAATCAGTTTCTTTACAAACTTAATTTTTTTTTGGACATTCTCCCAATTTTATTTCATCTTTTCCTTCTGCTTCTCACCCCTACCCCCACCCCCATGGAGGCGGCAGGGGCAGAAGACATACATGGTGGCTGGAGTGTCTTAAAATCAAATCCTGGTGCCCCGTTGCATCATGGATCCTTCAATGTGTCTCTGACAGAGAAGTGCCAATGTTAACCTTAATCCTGTCAGTTAGTGTGAAGCCCCTCCTTGCCCTGGTCCGTTAGGACTTCTGAGGGCAAAGGTAACTGCTTCTTCATTTTCCCCTTTCTAAGGGGGGGGATGCAGATCAGAGATATAGAGACAGAAGAAAGAGGAACCCAGCCTTAGAGAGCCGGACCCAACAGGCGGCCCTCGATTAATTATTAGTCTGCCTCTCGCAACTGTTCTTGACCATCTTCGAGTGAAATTCATGGGTCGTCACCTTGAGCAATCAACTGTGCTAATGTCTGTGTCACGCCAGAGTTCCTTTCCTGACCCCTTTCCAGGATCCCGGTTAGCCACGTGCTAAATGACACGCACATGAAATTCTCACTTCCATCAAGCCGCAAAGAGATGAAGGAGGTTTGCATTCAGTTCGACGGTGGGAGCTGCTTGTCTGCAGGGGCTCTGTCCTACATCGCTCTACCACACTGTTCCCTCATCGTTCCTGCCACCACCTGGATCAGGTACTGTCGGGATCCACGGAGGGCTTCTCTTCTTCCGGTGAAGGGCCATGTACACAAGACCATGAGGGTCCCACCAATCCATCCAGGGACGGCGGCTGCACCTAGATATCCGTCTCCGTGTTCCTCCTAGGAGTTATTCCTGGAAAAATGCTCCCACCTGGCCATAAGCGCTGTGAGCGGAGCCCGTTTTTATTTCACCCTGGCTGCCAGGAAACTCACAGCTCAAACGTTTTGTCCAACCACAGTGACTGTTCTTACCCCAGGTCGCTGTGCCCTCCCGTGCCACCTGCCTTCCCGGTTCCCGTTTGCAGGTCTCATGTGCTAACGTTCAGGCCCAGCTGCTTTGAATGCTTTGGAAGGGATAATGGAGCATGCGTAGAGCGTCTACATTCCAAAGCTCCTGCTTGAGGATTAGAAATTCCAAAATAAGTCCCTGATAGCTCTGGGGGCGGGGTACTGGGTGGCTCATATTGTTATTCCTCCTATGGGGCTGCAAACCCCTTCAGCTCCTTGGGTCCCTTCTCTAGATCCTCCATTGGGGACGCTGTGCTCAGTCCAATGGTTGGCTGAGAGCATCCCCCTCTGTGTTTGTCAGGCACTGGCAAGGCCCCTCTGGGAACAGCTACAGCAGGCTCCTGTCAGCAAGCACTTGTTGGCATCCACAACAGTGTCTGGGTTTGGTAACTGTATATGGGATGGATCCCCAGGTGGGGCAGTCTCTGGATGGTCTTTCCTTCAGTCTCTGCTCCATACTTTGTATCTCCTCCCGTGGGTATTTTGTACACTAAGAAGGACCAATGTAGGGACCCATAACTCCAGCCACATGGGTAGCAGAGGATGGCCTGGTTGGGCATCAATGAGAGGAGAGGCCCTTGGACCCGGGAAGACTTATTGCCCCAGGGTAGGGGAATGCCAGGACAGGGAAGTGGGAGTGGGTGGGTTAGTGACCAGGGGGACGGGGAGGGGGGAGAGGAGCGAGGAAAGGGGATAATATTTGAAATGTAAATAAAGAAAATATCTAATAAAAATGTAAAAAAAGAAAGAAATTCCAAAATAAACTGTCAGATGAATTCGATATATTAATGGGGAAAAAAATGTCTCTCCCTAGTCAAATTTAAATTCACATTTAGGTTCTGGAGTATAAACCCCAAAGAGATTTTCTTCATCTCGCATGAAGTCAACTTTTCATGTACCTTCTAGATAAAACCATAGACAAAGCAGTGAGGGAAAATAAATTGGAAGGAAAGAGAAACAAAACATCTCTTTATGTTCTCGGTTGAGGTGACCGTGGGAAGCGGCTGTGTTTGCTCGTGGTTAGCTAAACTGATAAGAGAAGTTAGACTGGGCAGCTTAGATAGCACAAATGGAGTTCCCCCGGGTTGTGGGTCTCTGAGGTGTGAGGAAGTCTAGTCCCTTCTGAGGCAGTGTTTGCAGGCAGCCGTCTCCCTGTCCCTCCATCTAAGGCTGTGCTCTAAGCTGTTTTAGAAAACCCGCTCTGGAAATCAGTTTGGCGGTTCCTCAGAAAATTGGGCATGTCACTTCTAGAGGACCCTGGCATACCACTCCTGGGCATATACCCAGAGGATTCCCCTGCATACAATAAAGACACATGCTCCACTATGTTCATAGCAGCCTTGTTTATAATAGCCAGAAATTGGAAGGAGCCCAAATACCCCTCAAAGGAGGAATGGATACAGAAAATGTGGTATATTTATACAATGGAATACTACTCAGCAATTAAAAATAATGAATTCATGCAATTTGTAGGTAAATGGTTAGATCTGGAAAATATCATCCTAAGCAAGTTAACCCAATCACAAAAGAATACACATGAAATGCAATCACTGATAAGTGGATATTAATGAGCCCAGAAGCCCTAAATACTCAAGGCACAATTAGCAAGTCAAATGATTCCCAAGAAGAAGAAAGGAGAGGACCCTGGGCCTGTAAAGATTGGATCCAGTTTTGTAGACCCAGAACAGAGAAATCGTGGGGGGGGGAATGATTGGGGAATAGTTGGGGAGAGAGGAATTATGGGATATATGGGGGGGGACTGGGAAAGGGGAAAGCCTTTGGAATGTAAACATAGAATATAGAAAATAAAAATTAAAAAAAAAATACCATCAGTCACTCCGGCGAATGCCCTGAATTTCCATTACCTCTTTAATGACCTTAATCTCAGGTGTAATTTAGTGGTAACATAATGCCTAGCATGTGTAATAGCCCTGCCCATTCTGCACCTCTACCCCCAATCTCTCTGCCTACAGCCTTCTTCTGAGTAACGGGGGTCAGGGCTCCCCGATGCAAACTCTGTTGCCCATTGGCGAGGTATAGGGAAGACCGAGAGGTCAAAAGCAAGACTCTTGCATGAAGCCCTCTGCTCTGAGATTAAGTATGCCCTGTGTATGAGTTGTGGCCCGGATGTGGCACTCACCACACAGTCATGGCATATCTGCTGACCTGGTTAAACCTTACAAAACCCCTGAGAAGCCAACAGTGGGTTGTCCCTTTGGCAGGGGGTGAACCAAGGCATGGCCACAGTTCTAACGATGTACCTCTAGCCCCCTGGTAGCTGAGCCCAGGATACGGTGGTTTCCACCACAGTGGTCTGCTTCTTCCTCATCAAATGGCTGCCCTGTCATCGTGGTGGTGTCGAGCCCGGGAGTCTCGGCTGCTCCTTGTCCTTGAACTTTGAGCAAGAAGGAGGTGCATCCCTCCGGAATCAGGAGAATCCGTTTGGGTTGATGTTCTCTTAATTGAGGCAGATTGTCAGGTGGCCATACAGTGTCTGGGGTGGACACGTGACCCCAGAACAAGTGTCTGGTGACCCATGAGAATAGCCAGAGCTGTAGGTAGCTGTTTCACACTGGGTGACCGCTGCTGTGATGTTATCTGGTGACCTATCGAGGCTAGGTAAAATCACTAGGTTTGGTTTTTGGTGAGATTTATGTACCTTCCCCCATACACTGAAATCTCACACATCTCTAACAAGAACACACACTTCTAAGGCCACTTCCCACTTTAGTTGGTCCACCTCTGGTGTTCCCTGTCTCACTATAAATAAATAAGCTATGAATAAAATATAATCGGTGGGTTGGAAGGTTTGAACGTGGAAATTGTTAGAGCGGATCATCACGTAGATTAAACCGTAATCAAATGAGATTTTTTTTGTCCCGTGAAATGGTTCCGAGGAGCCGCAGATGATCTGGTTATATGTGGTGAATGAGCACAAGAAAGCTCCAATTCTATTAAAGAATCTGGGCACTTTCCCAGAATTGAAATAGGAGCTGACCTGTATTTTCACATGCATGTCTCAGAAACCGGGAGTCTCTCTCTAGCCAGTACCATTTTTAAGACGTCTACGTCTAAAATTACCACGTGTTTTAAATTGAAATTAGCTCATTGTCTCCCAGGTATTACCAAGCTCAGCATCAGGCATGAATCAGTTAAGAGTTTGGTTCGTAAGGGTGAACCACCCGTGGTTCACCCTTGCCCTTTGATCTCTTGCAGCGGTGGGCAAAATATAACCATCCTGGGCAGGAATTTTGACGTCATTGACAATCTAATCATCTCACACGAGCTGAAGGGGAACGTAAACATGAACATAAACGTAAGTTTAAGAGGGTTTTTGTGTAATTTTGTTACACTAAACTGTGCATGTGGGGTGGGGTGGGGGGGGAAGGAATAGGTTTCATTTCCATGACTTGGGCATTAGAAACTTTTGCTTTTCTGTGATCCGTACTGTCTCTGCTGTGACAGGTTGCCACACAGAGGAACTAGCAAAGAATGTCATGTGATAAGGCCTGCCACGTTCTCCCTGTGTGACCCCTGTGGCGAGTTGCTTTAATCAGATAATGCTTTCGAATGCGTGCGAAAGTCGTTGTGGACGGCTGGGGTGCTGGGTACACAGCCTGCGACCGAGTATGTGGTCCAACAGCCCAGAGGGAGGTCAGGGGACCTGCTGACGTAACATGCATTCTCTTGTCATTGTCTCTTGGGTCCCCTGGCCACTGTCTTCGGCCCCTCCCCCACAATGCTTCCCGATCCCCAGACTGTGGGAATCGTCAGTTCTTCATCAAGGCTCAGTTCTTCATCAAGGCTCAGTTCTCTGAGACGAGCCTTGAAGTTCTCACAGGCACCTTCAGGTTGAAGCCATGGGTGTCTGTGAGGAGGGGCCAGGCACGCTGTCGCTGTTAGGTGCTTCTCGAATGTTCTTCCCTTTCCTTCCTCCACTTCTCTACTGTAAGGCGAGCAGCCGTTCTGGGCCTCAACCTGACCACTTCCTGTCGAAGCCAGCAGAGCTGAGGGGAGCCAAAAACTTTGTCCCATTTGCAACCAGTATGTGTTCAGGCCTGGAAACAGGAGGTGCAGCAATCCATCTTTCTTACTGCCTTTTCCTAGACACATGTCCATCCGCCTCTGACACACTTCCTGGCCGGTTCCCAGCCTCATACTGTGTCTGATTCTGGCCATTTCCCCATGATGGAAGCCCGTTCCGTTGCGTAGTGAGCCAGGAGACGTGCAAACATGGTCTCTTTACCAGAGCATGCCCCATTTATTGAGCTCCTCCTGCATGCAGCACATTTTTCTGGCTTCAAGAACAAAGACTAAATGAGCTTCTGCTCCCCCCCCAACACCCACCCCCATCTCCATGAAGGGGGATGGCAGACCCACACCGGAACTGGACACTGGCAGCACAGTTGGTGACAGGTGCCTGGGGGTCCTCTGGGGTCCTCACATCTCCCATGAGTCCCAGCCGCTGCGACGCACTTCCCAGTGAAAGTACGAGTGGGTGGAGCTGAGGCGGAGCCAATGGAGTACTGTGGGAGGGGCTGGACCAGCGGGCAAGGAGGCGGGGGTGTAGATTACAGGCACAGAAGCGGGTGTTCACCTGTTCTAGGCTAAAACACCATTCACGCTTGGCTTGTTGGACCCTTAGGGGCTGGGTTGGGATGGGTGATAAAGATGGCTGACAACCATACAGCGCCATGCAAGGGAGAATCATCCCCCAAAATATGGCTCTTCATTCTGAGATAGCCCCCCCACCCCCTCCAACCCCGCCGCCGCCATTACCCCTGGCTCCGTAGGCAATGGGTGGGGGTGGGGGGCGGTCTTGAGGGTCTTTGGCAAGAAGAGACATGAGTATCATTTTATCAGCGGTGCCCTAGGGTAGTTTGGAGAGGCAGTGAGTTAGTGGGGATGTCCAGGCATGGCTGAGTTCCCCGTGGAGCTCTCTGCTGGAAGGCCGTCTGCAGGGTAGGCCTAGTGGGCTGGAGGTGGTGAGGCTAGTCATTTTCAACATCCTTGTGGATGCCGATGTGGGGACGACAGCGTAGAAGACAGAGCCAAGGATGAAGAAAGCCTCCCTAGGATCTGCTAGCAGCTCCCCTTCCAGGGGGTTCAAAGAAAACAGGATGGCCAGAGATGGCCGCTGAGGAGCTGTCTTTAAAATAAGGGTTGGTCCCCACATCAACAGGTTTGGTCTTAGGGATAAGACGCTACGGGGACCCCGTTGCTGGTCCTTCTTCTAAGATGTTGGTGCAAAGGAAGTGGGGGGCTGTGGCCCAGCGGCTTTTCATCCTATCACAGAAGCACCAAAGCAGGGAAGAGGGTTGGGATTTAGAAAAGTGTTCACGTTCAAGAATGGTGTCCTTACTCTAATGTGGCTACCCAGGCCCTCTGTCCACCCACCCTTAGCTCCAAGCTTACGGAAAATTACGAGAGGGAGTGGTTCTCCTACCTGACGGGTTTCCTTGCTTGAGAGCGAGTCCCTTCTCCCTCCCAGGTTCCCTCCCTTCCTCTTTATCTTACAGTGTCAAGGACCAAACCCAGAGCTGTGAGCATACCAAGGAAGCCCTCTGCCCCAGAGCCACAGCCCCAACACACCCTCCCTTAGGTACCCGGCAGCCTGACCTGACATTGTCTGCAAGGCTTTCCCTGCCTGTCTGGCTGTGCCCTTGAGAATGGCCGTGTAGTTAGGGGTTTTTCTTTGTAAATAAACCTGTTCACGAGTCGGTTGGGCTGTCTGCCTCCGTTCCGTTTCCACGTCCCTCTCTTCTTAGGGGACCTGCCGCTCTTCGGCTTTTTCTGTTTTCTACTATTTTCTGTTGTGCCTGAAAAGCTGCTTCCTCTTCCTGTGGTTAGGGACTTCTGCTAAACAGGGAACCTCTGCTGGAGCGTCCCCACCTTGGGGACACTTGCTAACATTCTGCAGAGGCTCTTTCGACACATAGTGACTCAACCAGGTTTCAGGCAAGCTCACAGCTGGCCCTGGCTCTCAACTCCCTTCCTGAAGTTCCCGGAAGTCAGCCATGCAGGCTTGGAAGGCGCCTTGGTGCCTTGAGCCAAGTCTCCCCCTTTCCAGCCTGCTTCTCTTTGCAAAGCCTTTCTGTGCCCCACGGCATCCCGTGACAGCTCTCCTAAATGCCAATGGTATCGATGCTGCTGTGCGTAGAGTATGCTAGCGTGATGTGTGGAGCACTTCCTGGGTGCCCGTCAGACCCTAAGCACTTTACAGATATAATCTCATTCACAGTGGCCAACATTTAATTGTGAATGAATTTTTATCTCCGCTCATTTCATTTAGGGTTAATGCAATCCTATGAGATCCGTGGTGTTGCTAGCCTGGTTTTTACAGAGGGAAACACAGACGTTCCTGGGAACTTTGGTTCCCTGGGTCACCTAGCATTTGGAGCCGGGGCCCTACCTCCGGTGCCTGATGAGCTCTTTCCTCTCTCTCCAGGTCTCTGAATACTGCCTAGCAACTTCCTGCAGGTTTTTAGCCCCTAGTTTAAAGAGCTCCAAAGGGCGTACAAACGTGGTCGTGAAGCTGAGAGTCCAGGACACCTACTTGGACTGTGGAACCCTGCAATACCTGGAGGACCCCAGATTTACAGGGTACCGAGTGGAGTCAGAGATTGATACAGAATTGGAAGTAAAAATTCAAGTATGTCTGTATGCACCTTCCTTCCTTCCTTTTTTCCTTCCTTCCCTTTCTTCCTTCCTTTCTTTCTTCCTTCCTCTCTCCTTCTCTCTCTCCCTTCTTCTCTCCCTTCCTTCCTTCCTCTTTCCCTCCCTCCCTCTATCCCTCCCTCCCCTCCCCTTTCCTTCTTTCCCTCCTTTCTTCCTTCCTTCCTTCCTCCCTCCCTCCCTCCCTTCCTTCCCTCCCTCCCTACTTACCTCCCTCCCTCCCCTCTTCTTTCCTTCTTTCCTTCTTTCCTTCCTTCCTCCCTCCCTCCCTCCATCCCTCCCTCCCCTCCCCTTTCCTTCTTTCCCTCCTTCCTTCCTTCCTCCTTCCCTCCCTCCCCCCTCCCTCCCTCCCTTCCCTCCTCCCCTCCCTCCCTCCTTCCCTCCCTCCCTCCCTCTCCTTTCCTTTCCTCCTTTCCTTCTTTCCTTCTTTTCTTCTTTCCTTCCTTCCTTCCCTCCCTCCCTCCCTCCCTCTCCTTTCCTTTCCTTTCCTTTCCTTCTTTCCTCCCTCCCACCCTCCCTCCCTCTCTCCTTTCCTCCCTCCCCTCGCCTTTCCTTCCTTCCTTCCTTCCTTCCTTCCTTCCTTCCTTCCTTCCTCCCTCCCTCTCCCTTCCTTCCTTCCTTCCTTCCTTCCTTCCTTCCTTCCTCCCTCCCTCCCTCCCTTTCCTTTCCTTCCTTCCTTCCCTCCTTCTCTGTGGGCTGCTCTCATCCCTGGGCTGGAGCAGCATTTGAGTTTCCACGTGTGCTCTGAGTTCTTCCTCTCCGGCTTGTTTATTGCAGAAAGAAAATGACAATTTCAACATTTCCAAGGATGACATCGATATCACTCTCTTCCATGGGGAAAATAAACAATTTAATTGCAGTTTCGAAAATATTACTAGAAACCAAGATCTCACAACCATTCTCTGCAAGATCAAGAGCATCAAGAATGCAAACACCATTGCTACCTCCTCCAAGAAAGTCCGGGTAAGTGGCCCGCAAGTCCCACCTGCTGGCTTTATCTGAGTCTTGGTAATTGCTTTACTAACCCCCAGGTTGGAGTGGAATCTTTCATAGATCTGTAGATTTTCCTCTTTAAATAGAAGAAGATCAACAAAGCTGATACTGCGAGCCCAAGCATAATTCCAACCAGAATAGCAGGCCGACTCATGCCTGTGCCTGTTGGAACATCAAAGCACCGAACACACCATTGTCTATGATCCTAATGAGCCTTGATAGCTTTTGTTCTAGCTGTGCATTTAGTCCATAGCATCTGCAAGCAGCATCTCCAGCTCCAGCGATGGCTGAGCTGTCACGCTTTCTCTGAATACAGAGGTGACACGTCTAAGCAGAAACCCAAGACACAAGCCTCTTAGGCACCAGCAGGGTGGCACACGCCTCCAGCAGCAGCCCAATCATCTACGGTTTGAGAGTGGCTTCTGCCGGCGTGGCTGCCCCCGGGCACGGCTGCCCTTTCCTGCATGCAGGTCATCGTGTCCCAGATGTGCCTGAGGACCCTCTGAGAGGAGAACCAGACAGGGTGGTGTTTACTCTGTCCAGCGTAAGCGGCTCTGTACAGTCTATTAAAAAAAACCACTCTGTGAGTCAGGGGCCGTAGCTCAGGGGTAGAGTGCTTGTCTGTGGTGTGCAGCTCCAAGCTTAATCTCCAGCAGTATAAGAGAAAGAAGAGCAAACCTTTTGCTTTGTGGTTAATAATAAAAATAATAATAATAATAATAATAATAATAATAATTGGCCAAAAGACAAGAGAGAACATTGGTACTGGGAGGCAAGGGTGAGTGTTAGCTTGAGTCCAGCTGTGTGGCTTGACAGCTGTGGGGCCCCCGGTGAGGCGTTTGGCCTCCTCCCTGACCCTTTCCTCTGTTTATCATCTTGGTAGAAGAGGTAGTAAGTAGCCATTACAAAATGAGCGATGTCGGAACCCCGCTTGCATGCTCGTTGGGTGTGGCACATCCGGGCACCCTTGCATTTGGCGGCCCAGTTCCCAAGCGCGCCTGCACTGGGATTCGAACCCGGCAGAGCAGAAAGCAGACGGAGACAGCTGCCTCGCTGGAGAGTCCCAGTGAAGACACGCAGCGAAGGACAATCTTTAGGGAGGGTCATCGGGAGGAGGAGGGGGAGGTAGACTGCCCAGTGACGTCTTTGCACCTGATAGTGGAGGAGTTTGCCTGGCAAGGTGACATTAGAGTGTGGGCCTCTGGGAGGAGGAGGAAGAGAAGGAGCCTTGGACAGGCTGGACAAAGGGAAGCACAGGCTCCCCAGTGTCTGGAGGCAGAAAGCTGCTGGCTAAGTCTGATCTAAATGCGGTGGGTCAGCATGGTTGGAGTGAGGGGCCACACCCAGGAGGTTACAGAGTTGATAGGGAGGGCCTGAGATTATTAGGACCTTTGAGGCATTGCTAGGGGCTTGTGGTTTTTATTCCAGGCAGCTGCTAGAGAGAGAGAGAATGAATACAGAGATGGGTGGTGAGAGCTGACATCCTATAGGAGAGAGACCTTTGGCCTTTCCCTACCCATAGGCCCTTTCGGCATCCATTTCAGAGATGTCAGAATGCGGCTGGGTGCAGACTAAATATCCTACAAGGAGGGAAAGGCTGGACCACCAAGACCTGCCAGCACCCAACTGTTTGGCTTGGTGCTTCCTTGGGGTAGCTAGGGCTCCAGGGGGCTGTGGATGTCTTGGCATTTGTGTGTGTAACCATGAAGAAAGGACAGATGTGGCGTTTTTCCCTTTTCAAGTTTAATTGCCAAGTTTTACTTAGCTCCTGACCACTCGACCCTCCCTTCCCACAAAAAAAGGGGGTGGGGAGACAGAAAACAGAAAAGACCCTCAGGGATCGCCTGATGGTCAGTTTTGCCAAACTAATTTTCACCAGAGAAAGTGACATTCAAACCTTCCTGATTAGAAACACCAGTGTGGGAGAGAGAGAATTGCCCCTGTAGAGAAAGGCTAGAAGCCTTCTGCCTCTGTGTTAGGCCACCTCTGCACTGGGAAGGCTCTGGACAAAGACGGACAGCATTTACAACCTACAGACACAGTTCTGCACACCTACAGACCCCACCCATCCCACCACCTCGGTCTCTTAGGGGAAGCTTACAGTGCGCACGCGTATGGTGCCCAGCTCCACCGGGTCTAACGGAGCCGCTCTGTCCCTTCAGGTCAAGCTGGGAAACCTGGAACTCTATGTGGAACAGGAGTCCGTTCCTTCCACGTGGTATTTTCTGATTGCCCTCCCGATCTTGCTGGCCATTGTCATCGTTGGTAAGTGGCCTGTTCCATTTTGTCCGAGAAGTTGATTCCCCCAAGGCTTCTCAGCTGGGAAGGCAGACCTTCGGCTCTTTGTTTCCATTAAATATTAATGGATGAAAAGCCAAGTCAGAGAGGCGAGAACAGGTGCGCTGTGACCGCTCTAATGAGTTTTTACAGCGCTTCTTTGACAAAGAGCTGCTGGATTACAAAATGGTTCCTTGATGTTCCAGAAGCATCGCGCTGACACCCCGAGTCTTTGGGATCGTTCATTTTTTGGGAAACAAGTCCATTAAGGACTCCCAGAGCTTGGTCATCCCATTCCATCCTCTGCCTGCTTTTCCTGAGAGAGTCAGGCTTTGAAAGTGTGTGTTATCTATTGCGACATGCCCTGCTTCCTACGGACATGGACGAATCTGGCCTATGTATTTTATGGGGTTCCACGGCACCGGTCTGATTGTTTGTTTGTTTACACTGAAGAAGTTGACATCTAAAACTTAGGTAACTTACCCTTTAAGTTCATGTTGAGGAGGCTGGAAAGCTAACTGAGCAGTGAAGAGATGTTCTTCCAGAGGTCATGAGTTCAGTTCCCAGCAGCCACGCGTCGGCTCACAAGCATCTGCAGTGGAATCTGATCACTCGTGTTCGTCAATACATCTTTAAGTCTGCGTGGATGGGTGTGAACGGTCTGAACTCTCAGGTCCCAGTTTTAGCTCACATCAGTTATTAGAGCTTGACAACTGCTATTCCTTAAGGACAGGGTGTTCGCTCTCTGGGTTTTCACCACGGTCTCTATCCCCTAAGGACTCTGCCCATCTCTAGAGCTGGTGCCTGCTGCCATTTTGTTTTTTCTGTTTCTTCTTCTTCTTTATCAACAGCACATCATGGTTTGTTGTTTACAACAAGGTGCCTTTCTGACACTGTAGGAGCCCAGAGGCAAGGGTCAGCATTTCTGTGCATCTTCTCAGCCCCATCTTACTCAAACTGTTTCCAAATCTGTTTTCGTTGTTTGTTTTCTTTCTGAGTATTGGATAAGACATTGGTGCCTGGACCCATCCCTGCTTTGAGAGTTGACTTAAGGCCGTGCTGTCCTTGGGCAGTCGACACTCCTGTGAGGGGAGATATACATTTGTGAATAACTGGCTCCGGGAAATGAATTTTCCTGTGTTGCCTCATCAGTAATTATTTTGGATATTTTTTTTTTTTTTATGCTTTCCCCAAGTTGTCTACCTCTGTCATGTATCTACAATCTACAATTTGGCTTGACGTTTTCGTAAAGTCCTGGCTGACGTGGGCTTCGAGGGGGAAGACCGCTTGTCTAAACGCTGAGCCCTGATTTGAACACGACTGCTGTCAGGCGTGTTCAGGTCTCCCAGCCTCGCCACATGCCTGTGTGCGCTTTGTGACTCCCGAGAAACCTCTGGGCTCTTGATGGCTTTGCAAGAAGTCATTTTGTCCTTTAAGGCAATCTGTTTGAATCCGCAGAACCTCTCAAAACCATCCCGTTCTGACTCATTCTAGGGGGGCATGTGCCACCTGCAGCCATGGTAAGCGTGACCGAGTCCTTCTGTCATGTCCTTAGTGTAAACACTAGATGCACCTAGCCTAAGCCTGCCAACAGCAGAGCCGGGAGACCAACCCTGCTGGGTGGGTCCTGCAGCCCCTTTACACACAGAGTCAGGGTAGCTTCTGGTTGGGTAAGTTTGAGAATCAGCTCTCGGAAAATGCTCAGTGCCGGTTATTATAAGTACAGCTGAGATGGTGAAGACGTCTAAGGAAGAATTCTGTGAGATTGTGTTGAATGGTGTTTGTACTTGCTGGTAGCCATCTCTCTCTCTCTCTCTCTCTCTCTCTCTCTCTCTCTCTCTCTCTCTCTGTGTGTGTGTGTGTGTGTGTGTGTGTGTGTGTGTGTGTTGGGGGTTTGCCCAAATACCATTGTACACAGGAAACTGGCCGAGGGATAACTTTCTGTTGTCAAGTTTCACCTTCCACCCCATTTGAACCAGGGTCTCTTGTCTTTACCCTGCATACACTAGGGTAGCTGGCCTTAGGACTCCTGGGGGATTCTCCTGCCTCTGTGCCACCCCCCCCATCTTGCTGTGGGTGTGTCTGGCTTTCCATGGGTCCCCCAGATCCTCATATTTGTATGGCAAACCCTTTCCCCCCGCCAACCCCCTTTTGTGTAGTATCCGTTAAAAGTTGAGATCCTTCTGGGATAATTCGGGAGCCGGCAATTGTCAGCTCCTCCGGTCGATGCGACTTCTTGATTTACTGCTTGTAATCTCCTCTGCATCACAGCTCTTATGGCTAAGGCAGGCAGGCACAGAGATGCTGAGGGATTTGCTCAGGGTCACACAGGTAGTAAATGAAATGACAGAGCGGAGATAGAAACGTGAGCTCCGGGATTCGTTGCATTGACTACCCAAACGGCATGGTTCAGAGCAAGACGACGCGGACACAGAGGCCGTGAGCGGGGCGGGCTCTCAGTGACTGGTCTGTTACATCACCCCTTTTAAAACTGGGCAAGTTAGGCCCCTGCGGCCTGGAGGGATCTACGGTTCCCTTCTACATTTGCAACGCTGCTTTATTTCTCCAGATATGTTTAGAGACGTTGGGAAAAGAATGAACCATCCACATGGCGAGTGGCGTTAAGGAAAATTGGTCTGTTTCCTTTCTTTCCGGCCAGCTCTGGGACCTTTAGTTCTAAGCAAAGGTTATTTGATTTTGTTTTCACTTTAAGATGAGTGGAATTTTTTTTACCCCGTTACATTTAACACCTTCCTGTTTAGAATGACCTTTATGGAAATGGCCCTTTAATAAAAATATAGCCTTGGTTTTTTTTTTTGTTGTTGTTTTGTTTTTTTTTGTGACATTAGGGTTGGAACCCAGGCCCTGGGCCATGCTATGACACTGGACAGACCCAGGACCCTAAAATAAAGTTCTTACATATGCTCTGTTCTATGCTTAAGTCTCTCTCCATCTCTTCTCCCCATCTCTTTTTCATTTCTGTGTTACGACACCGTTCTGACCCAGAGTTCTCTGTCTCCGCAGTGGCTGTGGTGGTGACCAGGCACAAGTCAAAGGAGCTGAGTCGAAAGCAGAGCCAGCAGCTGGAGCTACTGGAGAGCGAACTCCGGAAAGAGATCCGCGACGGTAGGCCCCGGGACGCTGCGCACGCGCGCATAGAAAAACAAGCCCCGCTCACTTTTATTTTAATTTTTGCCCTTCTGTGGAAACTGCCACATAATGAGAACTGATTGTGTAATGGAAGACAGGCTGAGCAGCAGGGTCTGGGCCTGGCTTTGTGTTTTATTTCAGCTCCTTCTCCGCAGCCAACCAAGTAATTATCTATTGTTTCTTCTTTAATGAAAACCAAGGTCATACTCTGTGTTAGACAAAACAGCAGAAGATCTTATCCATTGTTTGCAGAGTTAAAATATTGCTCTTGGGATTGTGTGTTGCAGGCTTTGCCGAGCTCCAGATGGATAAATTGGATGTGGTTGATAGTTTTGGAACGGTACCCTTTCTTGACTACAAACATTTCGCTCTGAGAACTTTCTTCCCTGAGGTAAAAGAACATTGATCATTGTCCTCAGGCTGAGCCTTGAATAATAATGCAAGCTCTTGCCTTAAGTCCAAGCGGAGCAGGGAAGAGGATAATTATTAATTGCATTGATTAAGGTAGAGGGTGGCAACAGGCTACTGGCAATTACTCTTTCCCTGGTAAGGAATGCAAGTTTAGAGTGATGGTTTTTGCGAAATATATATATATATATTTTTTTTGAACTGACTCCGTAGCTGGGAAGTGAGCTAATTCATTCTAAAATCAATAAATTGTGGGCTCGCCGATTTGTCGTGTTTATCTGCCTGACTCGCACTGCTGCTCCTAGATTATTCGCTATTATTTCTCCATTGGAAACGAAAAGTAGGATCAGCCCAACGGCGAGAAATTGGACGCGCAGGGAATTTGAGTTGATGGCAGGCTTTTTGTTTTTTTTTTTTTTGTTGTTGTTGTTTTGTTTTGTTTTTGTTTTGTTTTTTTGTTTGTTTTGTTTTTTGCCACGTGAAAGGTTTATGGTCCCTTCTTTGACAGAGTTTCTGTTAGTAGATCCGTTTGTGGCTTCCTTGTTTAATAGATATAGCTGTACGGAGTGAGCTATGAGTTGTTCTAGCGCCTCAAGAAACAGAGAACAGAGAGCCCTTGGGGTTGGGGGTGGGGGTCTCAATTCAGTTCTGACACCCCGATTTCCTCACATACTCTTCAGTTATCTCCCACCACCCCAAGCCTTTGGCACGAACAGCCACCCACTCTGCCTCGCTACCTCCTCGCTACCTCCTGTCCTGGTCCCTCAGTGCTGCCATATTGCTCTGCTGGTCCCAGAGAGATGCCCTCCGAACGGGAGCTCATTAATCCCCCCATATTCAGATCTGGGCCAGTGGGCAAAGTTAGAAATCTCTCCAAACCAAGGAAGGGGCTTGTATCATCTCGCCAGAAGTACCTTGGCTGGTTTTGGCCAGAAGCTTAGGACCATGGGCTCATGCAGGAAGCAATTTCTAGTTTCTCTACAAGCCTAGCAGCGGACTTATATATATGTATCATATATATATGGCTCTATCAGGAGGGCTAGACATTGCTACAAGATACCTACCCTATGTGGGGTCTAAACCTTGGTGTTATAAATCAAGAAGGTTGCAAGTAAGACCAGCTCTCTTACTCATCCTCCAAGAACATCAGGCACCAAGATCTGCGGCCTCATCCACTTACCGTACCTGGGGGAAGGAGGGAGCTCCCAGTCCCCGAGCCACAGTGACGCTTAGGGCCTCTGAGAAGCTTGCATCTCAAGCCCCAGTTTCCCAGTTCCCTGAGAATTCCCCATTAAGAATTTAAGAGCGATAAAATAACGGAGATTTCCAGCATCCAGATGAGTACTGTGTGGGCTTTTACAGTTAATGGTTGCCCTTGGATGCTGAGTAATATAATCTGGGGCCTGAAAAGGGAAGTCTCCTGCCTTCTAAAGTCAGCAGCCAAGGGCAGGGCACGCTGATGAGGAGCACTACTGCAAGCCGGGTGCCTCGGAATGAAGGGGACCTCCCCCTCCCCCACCCCACCCCCAGAATAACGTGGCATTATTTTAGGAGAAAAGAGTAGTTGTAAGGAGCCCAACTAATGTAGCTCAGGGTTCGGTGTGGTGTTGAATGGCAAACAGAAAGTCAGAAAGCCAGGAGTGATTAAGACAGAGGACCCAAGTGGAAACCAGCAGGGATCTTTGAGAACTCTTTGGAGGAGATCTAAGTCAAAACTGAATTTATAATAATAAGAAGGGGTGGGGGGATAAGGGAGGCATCACCCAGACTGCTTGCCACACCCAGCATATAAGGCTGGGTGTTCACTGAGTGCTTTATTGATTGACCCAGAGCCAAATCCTTGGGTCCCGAGCTTGGGTGCCCGAGAGAGAGTGGGATGGAGAATCAGTTCTTCCAAGACAGCAAAGGAAGAACTTGGCCTGGGCGTGGCAGCCCCAGCTTGGCTCACCCGCCTGCTGGTTTTGTTTGAAAGCTTTCTCTTTCATTAGAGCAGCGGTTCTCCGAAGTCCTCGTGCTGTGACCCTTTAATACAATTCTTCATATTATGGTGACACCCCCCCCACACACACAACCACAAAATTATTTTTGTCGCTATGTCTATAACTAATTTTGCTACTGTTATGAACCTTGATGAAAATACTTGAGATGCAGGATATCTGATATGCAACCCCTATGAAAGGGTCATTTGACCCCCACAGAGGGGTCTTGACCCACAGTGTGAGAACCGCTGCCTTGTGTATACGTGTTGCCGTTGTCTGAGACAGAGCCCCAGAGAGTACAGGCTGACCTCAAATTCCCAATGTCACAACGAAGGACCCTGAACTTTTGGTCTCCTGTAGATAGACCGATTCCTGTTTTTCTCAAAATAGAAGACTCAGGGTCAGCAGAGTATCTAATCTCTTGGAAGAAGGAAATTTCAATGAACAGGAGAAAAAGCCTTGAGCCAGGAAGTCAGGGTACAGCTTCCCAGCAGAAGGTCACGAGTGAATTGTGAGGTCTTAAGAGGACTCAGAGGGTCATAAGGGGGCCCATAAAGGTGCTTGCCACAAAGTCTGACCATAAGAGTTTAATCTCCACAATCCAAAAGTTGTACACACACACACACACACACACACACACACACACACACACACACACTCTGAGGCATGCCCCTTCCCTCCCTTATAAGTAAATGTAATCACAAAAAAAAACTGTTTAAACTGGGCTTTCACATAAGGTTAAGGAGTAGACCAAAATAATTTGAGGTCTTCTGCTTTGGCTAACAAATTTGAAACTATGAAATGAGGTCTCTGCAGGAAAAATTTACTTTATTAAGATACAAGCTTTATCCAAAGTTTAAAGTATTAAAAAAAAGAGAGAGAGAGAGAGAGAAATCTGTTTGAATTTATGATTTTACTTAGTTAATTCAGATCATTACCCAATATGGTTTTACATTATAATCTTTAGTTTGGCATAGTACATATTAGTAATTTCAGACGTTCGGAGACAGAAAGGCCAGAGAATTGCTGTGAGTTTGGGGCCAGCCTGGGATATAAAAGTGAGACCCTGTCTCAAAACACCCAAAATAAGTAAATAGAATAAAATGCAGTTCTTAATTTCAATAAGATTTATGAGACATTTAAGAAAAACAACAACCTCCAAATGTAAAAGTTTATATTTACGAACCCCATAGCATAGCATATCAAGACGTGTATGTTTTTTTAAGTAGGGATGAAAGTCCCAGTGGACACAGAGCACCGCGTGCTCAGTGCTCCTGCACTTTGTCTTTACAAGAAGCCCGTGAGGTGGGAACCATTGCCTGCTTCCATTTCACAGACGAAGGAAGTCGGACACAGAGGTTAAATAACCCGCGCGTGCGCATGTGACCAGTACGTGCTGAGTCAGAGCTGGACCCTAGATAGTTAGACTCTAAATTCCATTGCTTGGCCAGGCAGTGGTGGCACATGCCTATAATCCCAGAACTTGGGAGGCAGAGGCAGGCGGATTTCTGAGTTCGAGGCCAGCCTGGTCTACAGAGTGAGTTCCAGGACAGCCAGGGCTATACAGAGAAACTCTGTCTCAGAAAAAAAAAAAAAAAATTCATGCTTGTACATCACACGTTTTCTTGAGGATGTAACATAGTGGGAGAGTAGATGCTACCTGGCTATGACTTCTCTAAGAATGTGTAAGCAGAACTGTGTGAGCCTCATCCTTGGAGGTCAGTTGCTTCATAAGAGGTCTGACATTTCCATAATCTTCCACCACCATTATTTTTTTTTTAACTTTTGAGTCAGATCTTTATTAAAACCCAACACAATCTACCAAAAACCCAGTCTATGCCGATGCCGATTCTCAGAGGCTCCCAGAGGCCACGGGTGCTTCTCGAGAGCGTAAAATAATTATTTATTACATCTTGGAGGCGGCACAGGGAGCGCAGACCAAGGGCCCTTCCGATTAGCAAGTAGCCCCCCTGCTTTATTAAAAGGGACTTGGGTAGTGTAACAAAACTGCACTGTTCCTTTCCTTTGGATGTTGTGAATAATAAAAGTATCTCCTTCCTCTCAGTCAGGTGGCTTCACACACATCTTCACAGAGGATATGCACGTAAGTCCCTCCGTCTCCACTTTGAGCTCAGTGGCTGTCCGCTGTCACCCTCACTGTCACCCATAGGGTTAATACTTTGAATTTTTATTGTGGGCATTTTGGATGATGAACTCAATATTAAGTAACCCGTTGTCTTGGGAAACCCATAGTGGATCTACTTTCTAAGTCTCAGCTCCCATCTGTGCTAAGCTATATTACCTCCCGTCCGCGCTATACTGCTACACCGTTGGTTATTGTTCTCGCCCTCCAGAACAGAGACACCAACGACAAGAGCGAGAGCCTCACAGCCTTGGATGCCCTCATATGTAATAAAAGCTTCCTGGTTACCGTCATCCACACCCTTGAGAAGCAGAAGAACTTCTCCGTAAAGGACAGGCACGTACCTGTTAGTTCTTTTGTATTTTGATAAACACTTAGGCAGGGACGGTAAAACCTAAGCCCCCGCCAGGTATGACGGCATGCGCCTTTAATTGCAGCATGCTGGAGGCTGAAGCAGGTACAGCTTTGTGATTTTATTTTTGAGACTGGCCTGGTCTGCGCAACAAATTATAGGCCAGCTAGGGCCAAGCAACAACCCCAAGCTACTTATTTTAGCTTTGTTTTTTTCCCCCCATCATTTATTTATTTATTTATTTATTTATTTATTCACTTCACATCCCGATAGCAGCCCTCCCCCCTCCTCCCGACACACCCCTCTTACAGTTCTTCCCCACCCTCCTCTCCTTCTCTGAGAAGAGGGAGGCCCCCTCCCTGGGTACCAACCCACCCTGGCACATCAGGTCACTGCAGCACTAGGCACATCCTCTCCCACTAAAGCCAGACAAGACAGCCCAGTTAGGGGAACAGGGCAGGCAGTAGACTCAGGGACAGCCCCTGCTACAGTCGTTGGGGGGCCCACATGAAGACCGAGCTGCACATCCCTACATGTATACAGGGGGCCTAGGTCCAGCTAGGTCTGTGCATGCTCTTTGGTGGGTGGTTCAGTCTCTTTCTGGGAACCCCAAAGGGTCCAGGTTAGTTGACTCTGTTGGTATTCTGGTGGAGTTCCTATCCCCGCCAGGTCCCCCAATCCTTCCCTGGGCTCGTCCACAAGATTTCCCGAGCTCTGCTTGATGTTTGGCGGTGGGTCTCTGCTTCTGTTTCGGTCAGCTGCTGGGTGGAGTCTCTCAGAGGACTTCCATGCTAGGCTCTGGTTCCTGTCTGCATGCAGAACAAGAAGCACTCCCTGATTACTACCATTGCTTTAGTTTTTTTCAGGGCCCGATGGGTGCTGAACAAGGTTTCCCCCTGAGCCCCAACTCTAGCTCCCAAGCTCCTGTTCTCTAACCGCGGCCTGAACCTCGGTGTGCCCTGTCCCAGCAGTGCTGGCAGGGTTTATACAGCTGTGCTTTCTGCGACTCAGATCACACTAACACAACCCCAGTTCTGTCGTGAAGGCACACACACACACACACACACACACACACACACACACAATCACCCAATAAAACCCCGAAAAAAAACCCCAATGCCAAAAAAGAAAATTCTGAACCGACAAAAGCAGAAGTGTTCATTTTAATTTTTAATTTTAAAGAAATACCCTAAATTTTTGGAAAAGAAACACACTTCTTGTTTAGAAAGAAAGAAAGAAAGAAAGAAAGGAAGGAAGGAAGGAAGGAAGGAAGGAAGGAAGGAAGGAAGGAAGGAAGAAAGAAAGAAAGGAAAAAAAGAAAGAAAGAAAATGACCTGAAATTGAAATTGACTTGGTGGTTGGTTGGTTGGTTGGTTGGTTGGTTGGTTGGTTGGTTGGTTGGTTGGTTGGCTAGTTGGTTGGTTGGCTGGTTGGTTGGTTGACTGGTTGGTTCGTTGGTTGGTTGGTTGGTTGGTTGGTTGGTTGGTTGATTGGTTGGTTGGTTGGTTGGTTGGCTGGCTGGTTGGTTGGTTGGTTGGCTGGTTGGCTGGCTGGTTGGTTGGTTGGTTGGCTGGTTGGTTGGTTGGTTGGTTATTTTGTGTATCCAGCAGGGTACTCGGAAGCTCCCCTTGTAGCTGATGGAGATCTTAAATTCCTAATCCCCTTGCCTCTCCCTCCATACTGCTGAGATGACCAGGGTTTGCCACCACAGCCAATATCTGCCCTTCTAGGGATCAAATCCAGGGCTTCAAGGGCCAGGCAAGCAGTTTGCCGACTGAGCTATGTGGGTTTTTACGCCCGGCGTGTAATTTGATGACACAAGAACTGAAGTGGTTGGAACCCAAACAACACAAAAATGGCTCCTCAGGAGACAATCCCCCTGGCCAGCAAGATTCCATGGAAACCGGACAAGTCCAGCTGAGCCCAGGGCCAACGGCTCACCAGGCTCTGTTTTCAAACAGGTGTCTCTTCGCCTCGTTCCTCACCATCGCCCTGCAAACCAAACTGGTCTACCTGACCAGCATCCTGGAGGTGCTGACCAGGGACCTGATGGAGCAGTGCAGTAACATGCAGCCCAAGCTCATGCTGAGACGCACGGAGTCCGTGGTGGAGAAGCTCCTTACCAACTGGATGTCTGTCTGCCTCTCCGGTTTCCTTCGGGTAAGTGCCCCAAGGGCTCTGCGGTGTCAGAGGTAAGACAATAGGCAGTTATTTTTAGCCCACGCTGGTGTCTGTGGAGCTGAGTTCAGAATGCTCCGTGGTGTCTGCATTTAGCTGAACTTGATTTTGGGCCTTCCGGATCGAATGGAAAATAAAAATCGTGCGGGGGGGGGGGGGTGTTTGTTTGTTTGTTTGTTGTTGCTGTTAGCAGTCCCTAGGGGTATGTGCAATTCACATAGGGATCTCCCAGGTAAGATTCTTATATGCGAGCTCATCTTCTTCTCTGTGGCATTAGCTAACACCCATGGTCCTGCTAGCGCATTTAGGAAAACGACCTGAGACCTGGGAATGTTTCAAACGCCGATGAGCACAAACTGTTCTTGGGTACTCTAAAACATGTTTGAAGCACTCATTACTCACCAGCACATGGGCAGCTAATGATGGCCCCTTCCTCCCAGGCGTCCAGCATTAAAGCAAATCCCCAAGGACACTCTGTCCTCCGAGGTTTCACGTTCCTGAAGTCACTCTGGCATGTGGTTGAATTTCATTGCGTCGTAGAATCTTGCAGAATGCAAACTTTCTATGGGTCTCGGAGCCCAGGGCTGGGTGTGGAGTTGAGAAGGCTCTGTCGCTTCTTGGCATGTGACATTGTCAACCTGTGGAGTTGACAAAAGATGAATCTTGTTGGGCTGTCTTGAAGCCGGGAGGAGCAGGAGCATGCCGTCACTGGGCACTGAGCAAGAGCCCCATAAATATTGGCTATTGTTATAAAATATTAACATGAAAATCAGGGTGTTTCTGTTGAACACGGTCTTTGTTCAGCTCTCTGAGGCCCTGGGATGGAAGGGTCTTATCCATCTTTAATTTCACCAGCCATCCAGAGTCCAGCAAAACGGCATAATTGTGTATTTGCAGCCAGTTTCAAAATCTAATTAAACCCTGAATAAGATACACTGTTATGCCACAGGTCTTAACAGGGCTGCTTAAGTTGAGATACACAAGCAGCACTTTAAATTAGACTCTGCCTAGTTTAATGTTTAATGCAATCTTAAGAGTAGATACGCAACATTTTTTTAAAAAAATTTTTTTTTTACTGACTTTCCCCACTCCCAAGGCAATGGCCGTTTATTAAGATTAATGAAATCTGCCTTCTTTTCTGTTTCCTTGGTATACATCATCTGCTCTGGGGACATGTCAAGTGGTTATTTCTGGAGAGAGCTGCCTTTGTACCTCACTGTGGCTGGGTGGGCAGCCGCTGCTGAACACGGGGCTAGACCCTCTCCCACCCAGGTTCTCAGGTCTTAATCCTCAGCCGACCCTAGGTCAAAAAAGGCCTAGAATGGCATCCGCCCACCAAGCTCTTCTCTAAAAACCCTGTCAGGGAATTCCCGTAGCTAATGTATACAACCCTCTGAGGGAACAGAAAGCAAACGCGAGAACCCTGAGGATTTGTTGGAAACAGTAAGCTTGCTCGAGATCTGTGCCCGCTCCCCAGCGCCCGAGCCCACCCAGCTGCCCGAGTCCCCGGGGTTGGTGTGTTCACTGTGGGCATTGTATTGTTTTGTCGTTTGTGTGGTTTCTGGCTTGCTGGCCACGCACTGGTAAGTCTACCCGGTTTGAAATTCACCCCCAGCTCTTCCCTACTCGGGGCTCTCAGAAGCTGCTCTTAGGCATGAAAGGGGAGAAGTGTTCAGAGAAATCTGGGCTCTGAGCCCAAGCAGCCCCCTTGAGCAAAGCATTCTGGGTCAAGATTTCTTCTCTGTGCTGATTCAAGAGTGTGTGGAACGCTCGGCGGCGAAGGGGGGAGCAGCACGGTGCCCAAGAGGAAGTGGCGTCCAGCCAGCCCCGGGTGGGACTTTCACTTTCAGTGGAAGAATCCCTCTAGTGATCAGGGGGCCTGGGGGCCTCCTCCATGCTGAGAAGGTAGCAACCTTCAGGTGAGATCCTGTCGCAGACTCCAAGGCCTGGTAGGGACAGTTATGACAGTTGACATCTATTAAGCACTGCCGTTTGCTCTACATTAGACATCAGGCCAAGAGCTTGGATTATCTTATCTCATTTAAGCCTCAATGGTCTGCCGAGGTAAGTGCATTGATTAAAAGTGCATTTTACCTTTGGGGACTCAACACGGAGTAGATGTGACTCTGTAGGTCCCAGGGTAGCATCGATGGTGCCAGCCTCTGAGTGAGCTTTGTGAGCTGACAGCCAACTCAGGTCTGTCATCTAAAGAGAGAAGACATGTCCCTCAACAGATGAGACGTACTAAACCTTGCCTTAGTTGATGACAAGGAAATCTCATGATGGTGGTTGCCAAGGCTAAACATACATCAGGGTCTCTGGAAAGGTTGACACCCTGCCTCTGCTACCGAAATCTAGGTAGGGTATGTATCTATGTGGTGCAGGGTGGGGGGCAGGCACCTAAGTTCTTAAGATCCTCAAAAGATGCCAGAGGTGATTCTCCAGGGCTAGAACTGTGGGCCTGAGGGGCAGTGTGAAGCCAGATGTCACCAGCTCAATTTTGAGAATTCTGGAAAATCCTGACTAGAGAACCTTTGAGCCAGTGACTGTTCCTCTGCCTAGCTCGGGGGTCCTGGCTGGCCTCTGTGTCAACCAAGGTGGCCAACCCAGTCCCCACACAAGGACCCTTGGTGTGTCGCTGACATGCATAAGAAAGACAGAAGTGAGACTCTTAGGTTTGTGGTCAGGCCATTACCCAAGGGGGTGGACGGAAATCAGATCGAGGTGAGATTACAAACCATGAAATAAAGGAAGTTTCTTATGAGAACGAAATGTCAGGTACTGGTCCCCTTTGCCCTGCCTTGGAAACTTCGGAACATTCCCCTCTCTGTCCTGTGAGGAAGACACTACTCAGGGAGTTGTCAGCAGAGGGGAGAGAGACACAGAGAGGCAGGGAGGAAGTAGACCAGGAGAGGTAAAGGGTGGCAGGAGACCAGGGGAGGGAAACTGTGCTTGGAGGAAGTACAAAGGAAGAGGGGGGGAGGGGAGGCCCCAGAGGTCTGTGGGTAACCCTCCTGTTCACAGGAAATCAGATAGAGCCCGAGGAGGAATGCTCCTGTCAAAGCTGAGTTAGCTAGCTCTGCAGATGAACTTGGTAAGACGGGCCTCCATTATAGCCACGTAGCTACGTTTTCATCTTTACTAAAGCGCTCTGGCTTGGGCAGAGCCCTTTCCCCTCCGCCTATAATGTCCATGGATCCTAGAAACCCGATTATTTAGGGGGAAACTGAAACTGCCCCAGGGCTGCATGCCTCAGAAGCTGTCGGGAAGCAGAGCACGGCCTATACCTGACCTACCCAATGAATGTCCCTTCCAACATAGTGGCTTTGAATTTGGGCCACCAGCCCCCTAATTCAGCGGGACGTGTTCACAAGAAAGGGCTGGAGCCAGGAGCCCTGGTTCAGGTTCAGGGGAGAGAATACTGCCCATCTGACCTGCGGACTGTGCAGGAGGCATCTGAGTGATTAGGGACAAGGCCTGGCCCTTCGGCAGGACCCAGGCTACAAACAGCTGAAGAGGAGGCCACTTCGATCCCTAAAAGCGGTTGAACACCGACAGGCCACCGTCCTCAGCAAATGTTTAAAACATTCTTGCATGGGGCCCTGTTGCCAAGACTAACTGTGAAACACTTTTTTTTTTTTTTTTAATGTCGCTTATTTTTGGTTTGCAATTAAACAGGAATGTAAACAAGGGTATAACACTAACTCTACCTCCACGAACTGTTCTTAAGCACTAGCCTACTGATGAGCCCAGGTCTGCCAAGCAGGGACTTAAACATGAAATTACGGGGGGGGGGGCCTGCTGGGTACCTCCCAGAGTTTGGGGGGAAGACGGGGCGGGGCTCTTGCATGTGATGAGTGCCCATGAAGTAGTTTCCTGGGTGACTGTGATGCGTATTTTCATGGGCTTCGCATGTTGAGTATTAGAGAATCCTGCTGCCTGTCACTCGTGGTGCGATCGTGGGCGTCCCGCAAAGTTAGCTAACTGTTGCTTCTGTGTCTTTTCCCAAGGAGACGGTTGGAGAGCCCTTCTATTTGCTGGTGACGACTCTGAACCAGAAAATAAACAAGGGCCCCGTGGATGTGATCACCTGCAAAGCGCTGTACACCCTAAACGAAGACTGGTTGCTCTGGCAGGTTCCCGAATTCAGCACTGTGGTAAGTTTGCCCGAAGCACTCCAAACAGACCCAGAGGGGACGAAGGCGGGTCCTCCTGACTGCGGGAGGCCCCGGGCACCCACTTAATTAAAAGCAGAAGTTGATAAAATATTAACACGCGTTCGCATAATAGATCCTAACTCCTTGGCTTGGGGAGGGAAGCGTCGCGAGGATGCCTGGGGTACTCGTCAATTTCCAAGGATTTTAATATCAGGATTGCTTATAGCTTTGAGCGTCGTCAAAGGAAATGCAAAGTGCTCCCCATTCAGCACTTATAATTGCAATCAGAATTTCTCAAATGGCTCTGCTTGGGGAAAGACAATGTGTGAAGAGATATTTCAACCGAATTGAGGCCGTCTTATTTTAGACCGATAACACAAGACAAGCCCCGCCCGCGTTCGCCGTGCAACAGGACGCCTTCTTTTCTTTCCATGGATTAGTTACAAATGTTTGCTGTCACGCACTTAATGTACTGTGATCTCATAGATATTTTTAGAGGAATGCTGTAGATCACTCCAGGGGGGTGACGGGCTAGTCTGCCTGAGAGTTGCAAATACTGAGAGAGCTTCCTCTTAACCCGTTCCAGCCGCCCTCAATCACCCCAGAGATGGAGACAGTACTTCAGGGCCTTTCTGGGAGTTTTGTGGCAGAAGCCCTGCAT
Organism: Apodemus agrarius; assembly: GCA_964023405.1. Taxonomy (NCBI): domain Eukaryota; kingdom Metazoa; phylum Chordata; class Mammalia; order Rodentia; family Muridae; genus Apodemus; species Apodemus agrarius. The sequence continues at coordinate 37,385,991 of OZ030026.1, forward strand.
GGAAACTATCTTCCGTGTGGCTCAGGAGCGTTCTCAGCTTTTCCAGTATCATTGACTTGGGGAAGGGCTCTTGCTTTGGTTTGATTTTTGACTCTATGGAGACTCAAGGCTTCCTTACCACCTCATTAGTGGACAGGAAAGAAGCAGATTCCAGTGGGATTCAGGAATCGCTCGCTGGAGAGCTAAGACTCCTGTGGCTTTGCTCTGGGTGGTGAGTCCTGTGGTATCATTCGAGAAGAATCCACTCCCTAATTGAAGAAGGCACCACTCTGCTGTGGACCGTAAAATGGTTATGTCATGGCTGTGGGCGGGGAGGAGCCAGTAGATCAGCTGTTTCCAGGGTTTTTTTAATTCGATATATTCCTTATTTACATTTCAAATGATTTCCCCTTTCCCGGATCCCCCCTCCCCGAAAGTCCCATAAGCCCTCTTCCCTTCCCCTGTTCCCCAATCAACCCCTTCCTGCTTCCCTGTCCTGGTATTCCCCTACACTGCTGCACTGAGCCTTTCCAGGACCAGGGGCCTCCCCAGTGTCTTTCATCCATATGTAGCATCCCCATTAACGATGGTTGTGTTCTGGCTCTGGAGATAACTCTCAGCACCTGCAGGGTAGGGCAGAGCTTCTCAGGCTTTAGCATGGTGTCGCTGTGTCCCGGACATCACAACTAAAGACCAACTGTTAGGTGACTCTAGGTGCAAGTCTCGGGTATGACTTAGGGTTTGCATTTCTTCAAATTTACTTTTTACAACATTTATTTTTATTTGGTGTATATGAGTGTCTGCTTGTATGTGTCTATATTTGTCATGCAGGGGCTGGGAACTGAACCTCGGTCCTCTACAAGAGAAGCCAGTGCTCTTAACCACTTGAGCTATTTCTCCAGCCCCAAAAAATTACTTATTTTTAATTATCTGTGTGTGGGGGTGGGTGGGTAGATACACATGAATGTAGGTATATATTTGAGACCAGAGACGTCAGATTTCTCCAGAGATGGAGTTACCGTTGGTTGTGAACAACCCAACAAGAGTGATAGTAACTGAACATGGGTCCTCTGCGAGAACAATATATGGCCTTAACCACTGAGCCCTCCAGCCTTAGGGTGTGCATGATTAATATGGTCCTCAGGCACTACTTGGGAACCGTTGGCATCGGTATTATGAGCCTGGGTTCTGGAGCCAGGCAGGTTTGAACCGTGCCTCTGCCACCGATGGCCAGCTGTGTGACACTGAGCGAGTCTCTCCCCTAGCAGTGCCTCCTGTCTCTGTCCCTAAATATAAAATAAAGATGATAATCGTGTTGTCTGCCCATCTCTTGGGAACATTATAAAGATTGAAAGCGTGTACAGCACACAGGCACACGCATGCAGATGCATGTAAGTACACGCATGCACCTGCATCTGAGCGTGTACATAAAGACAGGCATGCATGCCCACATACAAAGAGGAGCATGGCCACAGAGGGATGCCTGTTTAGCCTTTACTGCCCCCTCTCTCGCTCTGTGGTCTTTTTTGCTGCTTGTCCTCCGAGCCCAAAGCAGTCCCTAACCCTCAGCGGTGGCGGTGAGCGGCCAGCACCAGGCCCCAGGCTGTCTAGAACTATGAAGTCAATCAATCCCTTCCCTATCCGAATTGCCCAGCTTCCGGGTGAGACCAGCGTTTGGTTCGAACAACAGAAGGCAGCACTCACAGGGGCCTTAAGGAGAAGTGTTCCCAAGTGATCGCAGGTTTGGGGGATCCAGCAAGATCATGAAACACATTGCATCAGACCAGGAGGAGAAGAAAGGAGGTGGACTGTGGGGGTGGGGAGGGAGAGGGGGAGGAGAAGTCAGCTGCCTGAACCAACTTTTGAGGTTATAGTGTTCCAGTGCTTTCCAGCTGAGGACTTTCTCTCCCTTTCATTTGGAAGCGTTATTTATTTCACAGTCAATTAGGACCATGTGTTTCTGATTTGTTAGGACTCAACTCTTCATCAAAATGTTACTTGATGTTGAAGAAATTCGTGTCGACTCTTGAATTTTTCCCCTGTTATAGCCTCTGGGGGAAATGCGATGGAAAATTGAATCTCTGCCCCGTGTTCTCTGATTCATCTGCGGTGGACAGAGCGGAGACTGGCAGAGAGGTGGGCCCTAGCTCCTACGGCCTTTGCCTTAAGAATGGCTTTTTTCCTAAATGCCTTCCGTTGGACCTGCTCCAACCTCTCTTTCATGGTGGCTGATTATACTAGAAGCTAGAGAGAGGGCACATGATCCAGTCTAAGCTTGTGTGACAAAAAATGTTACCCGAAGGTCAATATGAAAAATTTAAGCGTTTTCATTTCCTTTCATACAAGTTCTCCCAACCTGAACGATCCGTTTCTACGTTCCCCCACTTCTTCCCTTCCTTCCCCCCTTTTCTCCACTCCCCTTCCCCCACCCTCCCAGGCCTCACTCCTTGGTGGTTTGCAAAGCCTTGCTTTGCTACATTTGCCTGGGGTGGTTTATGTAACTGAAAACTAAGGTGTTGTGAACAAACTGACAAACTGGAGCATGTGTGTGTGTGTGCGCGCGTGTGCATGCGTGTGTGCGTGTGTGTGTGTGTGTGTGTGTGTGTGTGTGCGCGCGCGCGCGCGTATGTGTGTATGTGTGTGTCTGTGCGCGCACGCGTGCATGTATGTGTGTGCACATGTGTGTGTGTGCGTGTGTGTGTGTGTGTGTGTGCGCGCGTGTGTATGCGTGTGTGCGTGTCTGTGTGCGCATGTGTGTGCACGCGCGAGTGTGTGTGTGTGTGTGTGTGTGTGTGTGTGTGTGTGTTCGTGTTCTATCAAGGAACATTAGAAAGCTCCAGAAGAGTCACAAGAGCAACTTGAAATAGAAAAATCGGGTGCCACTGCAGCGCCTTATTGGAGAAAAAGCCCATTTGGCTGCGTGCTCAGAAACAGCGCCTCACACAACAAACTCCAAGTTCGGTTTCACACCTCCTAGGTTAGAATGTTTTCTCTCTGAGGTGTACAGTGTTTTCTCGAACATGGGGACGCGCTGCCAGCTTCTCGTATTCGAAACCATGACACTACCAAATCGTCCTGGGAAGCCAGGTGTCCCTCAGCACACCTTGAGAGGGTGATGCCTCTGACTTGCCTCCACAGAGCCCGTCACCACCACCCTGGCTCAGGACCCGGTGCCCCGGGCTGGCATCTGGCAAGTCAAAGGGCTCCAGTCTCAGTCCATTCTCTGGTGCTTAAGGGGAGAGGTGTATCTCCACAGGACACCCTAGACTTCCTTTAATGTGTGGAGAGATGGCCCTAACGGTAAAGTGTTTGCCGTGCAAGTGTGGTACCCTGAGTTCAAATCTCCAGTCCCCATGTTAAAATTAGTCACAGTGGCACACCTGTATCCCAGTGCTGGGGATGAGGACTTTCCTATAGGTCCAGGGTCAGGAAAGGATGCTATCTCCAAAACAAGGTGAAGAATTGACCCAGAAAGACTTCATGCTGGCAAGATGGCTCAGCTGGGAAAGGTGCTCCCTGCGGAGCCTGGAGACCAGACCTGAGTTCAGTCCTGGGGACCAGCATGGTAGAAGGACAGGACCTGTCCCTGCAAGCCAGTCTCTGTCCTCCGCATGCACACATAAATTAATAAATAAATAAATGTAAGTTCAGAGGCGGCCACAGCTATGTAACAAGTTCCAGGCTAGTCTAGATTCCTAGACTGAGATCCTGATTGAAAGAAAAACAAGACTGCTAACCTCTGACCTTCACACACATACCCTCACACATGGGTGGCACGCATGCGTATAACACACACACACACACCATTCAAGAGTTCAGAGTTGACAGCCAGAAGTGGGAGTAAAACCTATTGATCCTCTGTTTTCCCTCACAGCAAAATTGATAGCTTGCCAAATCATGTTTCTGGTGCTCTGACAGGGCCCTCACCCACCCTCCTGTGTGTGTGTCAGGACCATGTTTGCAGAAGGCCTGCAACTTGGAGGATTTCAGTTCCAGGAAAGTAGACCACATGGGACGTTTGCCTCAGTTTCAAGAGGAGATGAGAAAAACCAATAACTCGTAACAGGCGTGCTGAATTAGCAGGAGAAGTTTGACTTGTAATCAAAGTTAAGCGAGAGATGGTTTTTTTGAACTCTTAAACCCAGGAAATGAGCTTGCCAATGTGCTGTATCAGAGAGATAGCATCTCGGCACCCTGGGAAACTGAGTTCCGACAAGCACATTATTACACTCGTTCTCATATCTGTACGAAAGTCTTTAAGATTATTAGAAATTCTTGACAAAGCCCAGGGACACGCCTGCAGAAATGCTAATGCTTCCGTTGTGATTTGTGGAAGGTTGGTGCCAGCCGGTACCAAGTCAGCCTGCTCCCTGGTGGCTACCGTCAGGGGACAGGCGCGTCTAACACGGACTGGCTCTCCCCAGCAGGAATCTCCGTGTGTTCTTCTTACCTCTCTCAAGCCCCCTGGTTCCATTTAGCCTGTCCTTGCAGAAGACCCATTATCCCCGTAATTAAACAACCCACTGTCCCGATTAAGCCATCCTCTGTTACTCCAATTACATCCCATTGTTCATTAAGTCCTGATGTCTGCATTTCAGCAATCCTGGTTTTTAATACTCCTAGCATTTGTGGAGAAACAGTGAAGTTAATTAACAATTCTTAAGCTCTTTTTTTTTTTCCTTTCTACCATAGTGCAAATCATTTCCATTATGACTTGAGATAATACTGAAACCGTTACTAGCTTCATAGTTAGCTTCTTGAGCAAAGAGTGAATCCATTTTTCATAATCGCGTTAGGTAAGTCATTCCCCGGTCGATGGCAAGCTGTGGAAAATGAAAAATTAACTTTAAATGAGTGCCTTCAATGCCGTTCCTCTTCGTGGTCTTTCTCTTCACGCCTATCGTCTTAGAATTAGAGAAATAATTTAGTTATCTCAGTACAAAAGTATTTAATTTTCATCTCTGTGGTTCAAATTAATTATCCTTTCATTATTTATACCTTTAGCAAAACAGTTGCTTTGACTACCATAACACTATGAGCACATCCCATCTCATCTGATCTCGGAAGTTAAGCCCCGGCATGCCCTGGTTACTATTTGAATGTGAGAGTGGTATTGCAAAGCATGGTAGAAACAAAAATAATTTTCTAGGTTTGTCTTTTTGGCATTTGTCATTTTCCATTTGAAGATGGTGTTATATATAGCAGGAAACATCAGTCAACAGCCCCCGGGGCCAAATGATGTCCAGTGACTGTTTTTATGAATAAAGCTTTATTGGAACACAGCTCTGTATTCAGAGCTATGTTCTGAATACATTCCTTTCTGAATTATGTCTGGTTGGCTCTTTTCTAGCAGAAACAGAATCTCTTTTCTGGTGGAAAGTGTTAACTAGTGACACCAAAGTACGTTTGAACCTCAAAGCCTTAAATATTTTCTACCTGATCCTCTATAGATAGTTTGCCAGCTCTTACACTGACACTTGAAGTGGGGGGCGGGGGGAATCTAGAATCTTCCCTCTAACTTGAAGGTACTTGGCAAAGTGTTCTCACTGTATTGTTCACAAATCTTTGCCAGCTCTGATTTCTCCATTCTAGGATGTGCAAGTAAGTGTTCTAAGTATAGATAAACTGGTCACAGAAACAAAGTGGGGACATGGTCTTCATCACCTTGTCTTGTTCAGAGGACAAAAGGCTTTCTTTCACACTTCTCTGCCCACTGTAATTCTGCGAGGGGAGCAGACTCCCTAGCTGGGAGATGTCTGTCCTTGATGTGACAAGGAGAGGGGCTGGACGTGGTGGAAGGCGGGTGAGCATGGGGCCGGGGAGGCAGTTGGAGGCAGAGAAGGCTTGCTCAGGGCTGAGGGGGCAACTGTTGGAACCGTTGGCGGTAGAGAGCACGCTGCAGCCTTTCTGAGTTCGGCACACGAAGGAGACTTTCCTCTTGACTTTCATTTGGCTCTGAAACGAAAGTCGAAGTATATTTTATAGAATGAGAACAATTATTGCTCAAAGACCATTTATAACGAAGTTGCTGGTTTCTAAAAAAATTCCTTTACAAATAACTTTATAGGAGTTATGGGGTATCTCCGCAAGGGTGCAGCTGCAGCAGCCCCTGGTAGCCACGGATATGTCAGAGGAGCTAACCAGGTGACATTGTAGACCTCCCCTGGAACAGGACTCTTCCCATATCCAGTTTATCCCTGTCCTAAGAAGCCTGAGTGTGTGTGTGTGTGTTTGTTTCCTCAATACCCCAAGCTGGGGAGAACTACTAGCCAAATAAGAATGTAGGTATTTTCCCATGTGCTGTGGAGCTAGGCTCAAAGGCTCGGGGTTTAGGCTCTGACAGTCCTAGGTATGCAACTGGTCACAGTCTATTATTGTGTGACTTTGGGCAAGTCACCACCCGTCCGTCTATTTCTTCATTTATGAATAGTTGGTGATAAAAGCCTCACCTTGTAGGTTTTTATAGATAACCTTTCTGATTTGTGTTAAAGTCACACAATTAAGAGTGTAACACATCACGCCGGGCGTGGTGGCACACGCCTGTAATCCCAGCACTTGGGAGGCAGAGGCAGGCGGATTTCTGAGTTCGAGTCCAGCCTGGTCTACAGAGTGAGTTCCAGGACAGCCAGGACTACACAGAGAAACCCTGTCTCAAAAAAAAAAAAAAAAAAAAAAAAAAAAAAAAAAAGCCGGGCGTGGTGGCGCACGCCTGTAATCCCAGCACTTGGGAGGCAGAGGCAGGTGGATTTCTGAGTTCGAGGCCAGCCTGGTCTACAGAGTGAGTTCCAGGACAGCCAGGACTACACAGAGAAACCCTGTCTCGAAAAACCAAAAAAAAAAAAAAAAAAAAAAAAAAAAGAGTGTAACACATCTAGCTACCTTTCCTGGCACAGAGGAAGTGGTCATTCTTTGTGACAGTTTTTTTTTTCTTGTCACCTGTAAGGTACACTAAAGGGATGTCCCCCCTGTGGTCCTTCCAGTCGTTTATTTATTGATAGTGGGTGAGGCACGGGAGCCAGGTTAGCCGGCTCTGTCAGCATGACAAACACATCTGAAGTATCCGTGTGCTGGGCTAGCTCTCTACAGGTTATGCCTGTGCCCTGTGTCTGGGCACGGGACAGCCAAATGGCAGATAATACCCTGATAGGCAGGGCAGGAGTTGACAGTGGTAAAGCTGAACAACTACCTAAAAGAGGCTGGCCTAGGGCATGCTGGGAAAAGACCAGCCATTTTCATCTGGGCCTTTCCTGTGCACCACGAGTCTCCAGATGGCCTTGCCTGCCCGATGGCTTCCTTCTGTATACAGCTATTAGGCAGCAGTGCAGCTGTGTAGAGCTTGGTCCAGATGCCTGCAACCACGCAGCAGAAAGACTGATTTCTCCCCAGTGCGAAGGGCCAGAATGGGCCCGCCCTGCTCTGGGATGCCCACAGGTAACTTCTTGGAATGAGATGCCTGCTTCCTCAGCCTCTTTCCAAATTGCCACAGCAGGACCTCAGCAGGGCTGCGCAAGGAAGGACAGATGGCCACCAGCTGTCTTGCAAGGAAGTGTCCCAGGGGTTGCCATGTAACACATCCATTTAAAGTCATGGGCCAGAATGTGGCCACGTGGCCACACCCAGCAGCGGAGACAGGGCAACACCCGGGGGCTCTGCAAGCTATTCACAGTGGTGCGGATCCACACGGGCTTCCAGAGGATGCACAGTGCACAGTTCGGTGCCAAGCCAGGGTCAAAAGGTCAGGCCTCCTCTAGAGCCGGGGTGTGCCCACCCATAGTCTACTGATGAGACCCTCAGCTGGGCAGTGACCGCCTTCAGCAAGGAGCACACCACGCCGAGCCTCCTGGCGCTTCAGTGGGAGTCTGGACACAGTCAAGTGTGACACTACCAGATCTGTAATCTGGGACAAGCGTCCAGACCTCGGTGTATCTCCCCGGCTCCATCTGTTAAACGAAGCTAATAATAGTCCTCCCCCACCTCACAGAGCTGTGAGGATTCGATGAAATTAGCAGATTCATCGCTGGGATGTGGTAAGCAGTTCGATCAGTGCTGGCTATTGTTATTATTATTAGAAACTCCAAGCTTCGTCCTCAACACTCCCTCCTCTAAAAATAACACAGGGCTTCTCCCCTCCGCAGCAGGTGGTGGTTGGGGGGGGCGGTGAGGGGGAAGGCAGAGGTGGACCAGGAGGACTCTACTCTCTCTCATTCTAAGGAGGTGGAATTCTTTTTCTCTACTTCTTGGCCTGGTCTCTTGACTTAAGATTGAAATCTGCCACTCACCAGCCTGCTAAGTCTGGTAGTTGAGGGGCTTCCTGTCCAGAGGCCTTCCTCGCCTCCCTCACAGCCTCCTTTCCAGACCTATTCAAACGCCACCCCCTCCATGAAGCCTCCCCAAATTCTCTTCCTGTGAATGCCCCTCCCCCCAAACTAGAACCTTCCAATCACCCCGTTTGTTTCCACTTGGCTGTATTATTTATTATTAGTCAGGGCTCTCTGGAACAGAGGTCTCAACCTGAGGGTTAGGACTCCTTCGGGTTGGCATACCAAATATTCTAAATATCAGATATTTACATGATGATTCATAACAGTAACAAAATCACAGTTATGAAGTAGCAACTGAATAGCTTTATGGTTAGGGGTCACCATAACGTGAGGAAGTATACTAAAGGGTCACAGCATTAGGAAGGTTGAGAAGCACGCACTGGTGTAGATGAATAGAACTGATGGAATGAATGTATTTCCAATGGAATGAAGAGGAGGTTAATTAGATAGCTTACATGGTGTAGTCTGGGTAAGCCAACAGCAGCTGTCCTCACACTGGAAAGGCTTCTCTCTCCAGGAATCTGTTCAGCCCGTGAAGCTGGAGGCCCCAGCAGTCCCCGACTGCTGTGAAATGCCTGGGGGAGTCCTGGAAAGCCCCTGGTCTTCCCTGTGCATCTGAAGTCAGAAGAAACTGAGTCCTATCAGCAAAGCAGGTAGTGGCGGCGGCGGCGGCAACAGGGTAGATGAGCTTGCCAATAAGACATGAAGGCAGTGGAGCAAAAAGCGAAGGTGTTCCCTAAGACCTCCTTCATCAGGGCTGTCACCTGAAGGTGCTGCCTACATGCAGGGTGAGCCTTCCATTTCAAATAAATAGATTTATTTATTATTACATGTAAATACACTGTAGCTGTCTTTAGACACTCCAGAAGAGGGCGTCAGATCTTGTTACGGATGGTTGTGAGCCACCATGTGGCTGCTGGGATTTGAACTCATGACCTTTGGAAGAGCAGTCGGTGCTCTTAAACGCTGAGCCATCTCTCTAGCCCCCGAGCCTTCCATTTCAAATAAATAGATTAAAAAAAATCCTTCCTAGATTTGCCCAGACAAATCCCTTAGTTCATCCTAGATGCGGTTAGGCTGACAGTCCTGGTCTTAGAACTTGTGTGTGTCTCACAGTTAGCCTAGTTCACCATCGCTTCCCATCCGGATTTGCCCCAGGGAGAATGGTATCACCTACAATGCCCTACACTAACGGATGCACAATAAACGTGTCTGTGAATGACTTTAGCGACCAGGAAAAAAATTGGCAAAGTGAGGGGCACTAGTTTAGGCACATCCAGCTCCAAGTTAGGGAAAAGGGGACCAGTGGGACCTTCCTGAAATACCAAGAGCAGAGATATTAGGATTCTGTCTAAGTTCCACCCCACAATTACCTGGTAACAGCCAGGTATGCCCCTCCCCACAGTTGCCTGGCAACAGCCAGGTATGTTCCTCCCCACAGTTGCCCGGCAACTAGATTAAAAAAAAATCCTTCCTAGATTTGCCCAGACGAATAGGCCTGGCCCACTATAAAAGGGGGCTGCTTGCCCCTCCTCTCTCTCTCTTTCTCTCTCTCTCTGCCTCTCTCTGCCTCCACTACCCCATTAACTCCCATCCTCTGCCCTGAATAAACTCTATTCTATACCATGTCTGTGCGTGCCTGTCCCTCATGGGGAAAGTGTGCCTGGGCATGGACCTGCTGGGGTACCCCCTTCCCCACAGTGCCGTATACCATCCTCTAAATCTCTTTCTCTTTTTATAAATCCAACAAGAGGCGTGTCTCAAAGCATACTGAAGGCTAGTAGTGTCCGAGCCTAAGGGACAGTCCCATGCTCAGCCAACTTCAACAGAACCCAGGGTCACCATCTCTCTGCTCCTCTTGGCCATGACCTTGGACTTACAAGATGGCTGCCATAGCTTTCCCCCACCCCCATCCCTGACCCCTATTTTGTTCTTGTTAGGATAAAAAGTCTTTCCTTTCTGTATCCTTGTCCAGAGCTTAGTCACATGACTGCTCCCTAGTGGAGGAGGACAGGGGGCTGCCACCAAGAGCATTCCTCTACCCTGGTTGGGTTCTTTGCTGGTCATCAGCCAAAAGGGATTTCATGGCTGTTGGTTAGGCAGACACCAACCACAAATGCTACCTCAGCTTAGCAGGTAATTTATGCCAAGGAAGTAAGGGGCTTCGGGGCCAATAGAGGGAAAGAATGTGCTTCAAAGAACCAGCCTTTTGTGGTGGTCAGAGCTGTAGGTCCTATACAATTGGCTCATGCTGAACGGTCCAATTAGCCTTCCATTCTCCTGACATGCCTGCGAGGGATTGTGTGTGTGTGTGTGTGTGTGTGTGTGTGTGTGTGTGAGAGAGAGAGAGAGAGAGAGAGAGAGAGAGAGAGAGAGAGAGATACAGGTGTATCTCCCATACCTGTTGTGGGTAACCTGAGAACATGTTTCAAGCAATCCCCAACACCAAGGAACACACAGAGTAGCCTGGTAGGGGAGGGGCTGCACAGGTGATACACCCACCTACTCCAGAGATGACTCCAAAGATCGACCCTGTCATTTCCACACTCTGAGGCAAAGAGGACACTTACTGCCCCCTAGCATAGAAGAGAGGCTCAGGTGGATGTCTCTGCTCTGATGGGAGGATTAAGACTTGGGCCAGTCCTGAGGGGGCCTCCACATTCTAGGAAACTGCTGTCTGAGCACCAAGCATCGCCAGCGTGAAAAATGAACACAAATCAATTTGTGTCTGGATTTATTCTCAAAATTCCCTGTGGACTCTGTAAAATGCCTTTTCTACCTCTTTTCCACCCATCTAGCTGTGGAGGCAGTGGCAGATTTACATTAGTTTACATGCAGTTAAGGTATTTTTTCCTTTTGGTTATGTTTTTAAGAACATTTATTGCCTATAAAGAGGTGTTATTGTTAAAGACAATAGTGCCCTTTAGGTAGCAACAGAATGTTATTTCGTAAATGCCAGTAAAACTATTCCATAAGCCAGGGCGGCAGAGGCTCTGATTAAAAGGTGTTTTCCATTCATATTTATTTTGGAAGCCTTTGACAGCATCACTCTCCGCATGAAGAGCCACAAGTAAAGAAACAGCAGCCTGGTCACAGGAACAGAATTTACTCCCGAATGTGCTTCCTAACTATGCCAGGAGATGTAAAGGCTCTAGTTGTGGACCCTGCTTATAGATGGTGTAAGAAAAGGGTCCTGGATGTTAAAAGGAGTCCTGGGGGATCATCAGAGACCTGGGATGATGGGTCAGTGCGTAGGAGGATCACACCAGCTCAGTGGGTATGCAAAGTACACATCATCTCCAGACTTAGAAACCCTGTCCCTGGACCAATTAACCCCTCTGTGTTTCCACACTCTAAAGTGGGGATTGAGACAGCAATATAACCACCTTTGCCTGGAGGGGGGGGTGGAGCGGGTTAAAAGAGTCAAAGAAGTGTGTCACAGGGCTGGGGAGGGGGTAAAAGAGTCAAAGAAGTGTGTCACAGGGCTGGGGAGGGGGTAAAAGAGTCAAAGAAGTGTGTCACAGGGCTGGGGAGGGGGTAAAAGAGTCAAAGAAGTGTGTCACAGGGCTGGGGAGGGGGTAAAAGAGTCAAAGAAGTGTGTCACAGGGCTGGGGGGTTTAAAAGAGTCAAAGAAGTGTGTCACAGGGCTGGGGAGGGGGTAAAAGAGTCAAAGAAGTGTGTCACAGGGCTGGGGGGTTAAAAGGGTCAAAGAAGTGTGTCACAGGGCTGGGGGCAGCTCATTGACAGAGCATGGCGTTAGCATCCTCCTCATGTTGAGTTTGAGTTCAACATCCCTCCCCCACTCAAAAATGGCATGTTTGGAAATGCACTTGGCAGTTCTACACCAAGAGGACCTAATGTCTGTAAAGAAGGGAGGGGACAAAGAGGACTTGAGTATGAGTGCCATGTTGGGCTCCTCTAGACTGTCTAGCCTGCAGCTGCCCCGCTCACCTGGTACTCTTTTGCCTGGTATTTTTCTGTGTTTTGTTGTTGTTGTTGTTGTTGTTGTTGTTGACAAGTGGAAAGCCATTTTGAACCCCTTGCTCATGACTGGATTGCCCAGAACACAGAGTTTCTTACAGAGTAGAAACAAAGACTTATTTGGATTAGTTGGAGCACACTGAGACTACTGGTCAACCCCCAAAATGCAGATTCTACTAATTTCTGCGTTTAAATCATTTGGCTAGGTCTGCACTAAAGTGACTATTGTATCATAAATGGGATTGTAGGGGAACAAATATTGTCTTGGGTGTTACATATATTAAAAGGCCATAGGCTGGGTGACCTGTGAACACCCAAGTTCCTTAAGACAGAGTAGTTAAGAATCTGTTCCTCATCAAATTCAATATATGATGAGGGCCGCTTTCTCACTGATGGTACCTCGGTCTCTGCCCTGGGAAAGCCCTATTAAGTTTCACTGAAATTGCTGCCTCCCGAAGATTCCGTGACAATAAGCTAAAATGATGTATATAGAATCCTGGCCAACCAAAAAGTCCTCAGGACATTTACAGAGCACCATGTGGCCATGAGGCCTAGAACTCTATGTGGTATCCCAAAACAAGGTCTTCCCTTTAATGCTGTCTGTGTCAAAATCTTAGATCCCAAGGTGAAAGTGCTTGGGGGGGGGGCATTTGGGTAAGTGTTGAAGGCTAAGGCCTCAACGGTGTCCATGAAACTGCTGTGCCCCCATACTGAGACACATGGGCTCTAAGAAGTTTACTGTGGAGACACAGTTGCCAAAGAATGCATGGCCCTGAGAACCTGCCCAGCATTTCAGACGGCTCGTGACCATGTCTGTGAGTCGTGACCTTGTCTGTGAGTCGTGTACCCCAAGCACAGGTCAACCAGTCATGAGTCTAAGGATGATGTCCACTCATCATCAGGTGCTATCAGAAGTCATTCTTGTGTTGCAAGTGAGAAGCGGAGACCTAGAGAAGTGGGTCACGTGGCTAGTGGTGGGCTGGGATTAAAGCCAGGAGCCCATGTGGCTCCTTTCATGGGTAGGGTCTTCCTTCTGAAACACTACTATGCGCGCAGTCAGTCCCACTGGGCAGTGTGGACTGAGTCTCTGCGTCCAGATGAAAGTACACTGACCTAATGCTACAGTGGCGATGGTATCATCTGGATAAATCATTACCACCATTATCCTTTAGCTCTAGAGCACCCCTGGCCACTGTCTCCGTGTCCATATTAGAAGGAAGATGCTGTTATACACGTTTTATCTTTATATAGAGAATATAATTCAGAGTCTCATGCTTGCTAGGCAAGCTCTCTCTACCACTGACCCAGTCCCAGCCCCCCATTCCCATATGCACTTCAGGTAATCACAAGGATTCCCCACTCTCCAGATTATCTGTTTTCACTTCTTTTCAAATTTTCTCTTATGAACTTTATTACAAAAAAAACTTACAAATGAAAACATTATATACCCAAATTAACTGGACCTAAAATCTGTACACCACAGTGAACTTCTTTTTTTTTTTTTAATTCGATATATTCTTTATTTACATTCAAAAGTCCCACATGCCCTTTTCCCTCCCTCTGTTCCCCCATCCACCCCTTCCCACTTCCCTGTTCTGGTATTCCCCTACACTGATGCATTGAGCCTTTCCAGAACCAGGGGCCACTCCTTTCTCCCCTTCTTGGACATCATTTGGTATGTGGATTGTGTCTTGGGTATTCCAAGATTCTAGGTTAATGTCCGCTTATCAGTGAGTGCATACCATGAGAGTCTTTTTGAGACTGGGTTACCCCACTTAGGATGATGAAGGATGGAGCTGGAGCACAATGAGCTTCTGTGGCGTTAGAATTGCTTTCCTTTCTCTCCAGACCCATGATTTGAGCCTTTCACACTCCCTCAGTGAGCCAGGCCCCCAAACATTAACAAATGATGCATTTCACACTGTACCCAAGTCCCCCAGCTCGCTGGCACTGGCGCCCAGGAATCTGAGCCACGCTATGCTGTTTACCAAACCCTCCCGCTCCCTCTGAATCGCCCCCCACCCCAGCATCTGGAGCAGGTAAAACCTGAAGGTCTTTGAGATCTGTGTATTTATTTGTTCTTAGACAAAGTCAAGCTGCAACTGCTCTTAGGTTATTTTTTTTTAGAATATTCCCTGCTTCTATGTTTTCACACATACACAGAGACTTCTTTCCCCCCATTAGTTAAAATTTGAGGTTGTTGCCATCCTGGGAGAGACCAGTAACTGACAAAGGCAAGCAAAATCTCGGGGATGTGATTAATGCAGGAATAATAGTGCAGGGTGGATCGTGGTGCTTTAATGAGGACTCAGAAACATCTGACTGCAGATGTTGAAAGTGGAGGGGGAGATGAGTGCCGCCATTATTAATGCTGCATATTAAACAGCGGCCTCTTTGGTGTGATCCATACCGGGACCTCTTCACCTTCCCTGTCACCTGGACCATCACTTCTGGGACTCTGCGGTCCTGTTAATAAAAAAACATAATCACCAGTCTGTGCTCATTTGCTGTGGAATCTTTCCAAGTCATTTTTCTTCATTTTTTTTTTTTAAGGATGAAATTAGAAATTACCATTTTTTTTTTGCAGATTTTTATGTGTGTATATATTTTCCTCTCCAATATATTTATTCAATGCTTGCTCTGTAATGAGTGTTTTAACTTTCTGTTAAAACACTTCCATTATCCCTGCAAAGGATGGATTATGGAGAAAAGATTAAAGTAGTATAATGCGATCCGCTGTTTGCTAATGTACTGTCAGAGGCATGCCGGTCTCTTATGAATGCCTTTCAGACTGTAGTTACCTAATAGACTTGGGAACCTGTTTGTATTCTTACAGGCATTAAATGTCGTCTTTGAAAAGATCCCAGAAAACGAGAGTGCAGATGTCTGCCGGAATATTTCAGTCAACGTTCTCGACTGTGATACCATAGGCCAAGCCAAAGAAAAGGTTTTCCAAGCCTTCCTAAGCAAAAATGGTTCTCCATACGGACTCCAGCTCAATGAGATTGGTCTTGGTGAGTATCGTTTTCCTCCTACTTTCTTTTTGTTTGGTGACAACTGTGTGACCTGGGTTGCTCCCAGAGGCCATATGTGGGGACCCAAGGGCTCTCTTGAGCTTCTTAAACCTTCCCAGGAAGCATCATCCTTCCGAGATACCATTTTAAAAAAATACTGTATTTGCAAATCAATGTGATTGTGACCCAGGGACCAGCATGGGGTCACCCTGCATGGAGAAGGACAGGAAGGTGTAAAGCCTGTGCCCTCCTGGATGTGGTGCACTTCTTCACACTGCATTTGATTTGTTTGTTGTGATACAGAGCGTGTCATTAGTGGGTGGCTCCACCACACAGTGTTAGCTCCAGCCTGCTGGAAAGGTCATCTTCCTCTCTGCTAATCGCACCCTGCGTTAAGTGTATCCTCGGTCCTCCCCCAACAGGAAGCAGCATCTGCTGCGAATTCATTTGTGGGCTCTATTGGTACACTGCAAGGGCGAGCATATGTGCGAGCCAGCTAACAGGGCTCCTTTTCTCTCGAATGTTCATCAACATGTTAAAGTTGAGCTCAGCGCAACCCTCCCAAGAGACTGCTGTGGGGTTTTAGAACAGATAATGGGACAGGAAAGAAGAGTCGGATCGAGGCGGTGACAGACAGCGGAACAGGGTTCATCTCCCTTCATGTTCGGTTGTAGGCCTCCACTAAGCAGGCAATTAAAATCCTCCCCCACCAATCAAACCTCCCTCTAAAACCATTGAGAAAAGCCCGGAGGCAGGCCTGGGAAATTTGGGGGAGGTCATGCAAATGTGTAGCGACATCAATGCCTGCTTCGAAGAAAGCAGGCTGCTCAGGGGCCTCTCCGTGCCAGGGGTTTACTTCCTTGCATGGTCTAGAAGTACCCAGCCGCTTAAAGACGGTTTAACTCCTTTGCTTAGATAGAAGCAGAAGGGGCAGCCCCATCCAGGGGACTGATGCCTGACCCAAACCATCAGCTTCCTTGACTTGAGTATCACCTTGCAAGTGTGTGGCTCCGACCACAAAGAACGCGGGCACACCCAACCTAATAACCACAGGAAGACAGCCCAGCAGCCTTCTCTCTGCCATAGGAAAGTCCATAGCAGAGTCTGCAAGGCCCTTTCTGGGTTAGTGCCAACCAGGTGTCCCGGCCTCAGCCCCGAAGCTGGGGGAGGGGCAAGGGTAGAACAAGCCGGTGGCATTGTGTCCAGATTAGCAGAGAGCATATATGCGTAGAATGTTACCACCTAGGAATCGGAAAGAAGAGGGGCCTGACCTAACTGGGAAAGACCTACTATCTAAGACAGCAGAGCCATCTGGGATGTGCAGAAGTTGCCTTGTGGTTGTGACAGAGCTATTGTCACCAGATTTAGGGGGTGACAGGGAGAGATGACAGGGTCTCACTGTTGTAGCCCTAGCTGACCCGGAACTCACTATTGAATGCAGGCTAACCTTGAACCTGTGGTGATCCTCCTGCCTCAGCCTCTTGAATGTTGAGCTTATAGACAGGAGCTACTACCATATCTGGCCATTGCTAAATTTAAAAAAATAATAATAATTATATTTTTATTGTGTATGTGAGTACACATGTGTCACACTTGTGGAGACAGAAGACGACCGTGACGGTTGGTTCTTGCCTTCTACCATGTGAGTCCTGGGACCAGAACTCAGACGGTCATGTCTGGAGGCAGGTGTCGTTACCAAATGAGTCATTCCCCCAACCCCATTGCTGGTTTTTTAAAAAGAGAAACTGGAAGTCCAGATTTGCGTGTGTGTGTGTGTGTGTGTGTGTGTGTGTGTGTGAGACCTCCAAATATTTACATATTGCTAAATTGTTATGTTGATAGTAACATAACAATTCATAAACTACCACACAGATTCAAGAAAACACAACACTTACCTGTGCCTCCCTTCCGGCTCTAATGGCCATAGTGTTCTAGCTGGGTGGTGTGTTAGTAAGCGGTAATTCTCAGGGACCATGGAGAGACGTGCTCACGCTGTGGTCCGTGAATGAACATACACATGGACTGGTAATACTGGAGGTATGTTTTGAAGGTTTGAATCCTTCAGATGATGAGTGACTCTATCTTCGGGGTCTCCACTTCCAGGTTTGACTTGGTGTAAAGTTTCAGGAACAGTGGTCTGAAGTAGTAGGCGGCAGACACAAGCCCAAAGCTTTTTGTCTGGCTGGCTATTTCCACGCCTTCCAACCAAGCTTTACCACTTCATCCATGCTTAACCTTATTAATGTTATTATTAAACATTATTGCCAGGCGGTGGTGGCGCACACCTTTAATCCCAGCACTTGGGAGGCAGAGGCAGGCGGATTTCTGAGTTCGAGGCCAGCCTGGTCTACAGAGTGAGTCCAGGACAGCCAGGGCTATACAGAGAAACCCTGTCTTGAAAAAACAAAAACAAAAACAAAAACAAAAACAAAAAAAAACATTGAGGGCTGGAGAGATGGCTCAGCGGTTAAGAGCACCAACTGCTCTTCCAGAGGTCCTGAGTTCAATTCCCAGCAACCACATGGTGGCTCACAACCATCTGTAATGGGATCTGATGCCCTCTTCTGGTGTGTCTGAAGACAGCTATAGTGTACTCATATACATAAAATAAATCAATAAATAATATTTAAAAAATTATTGATAATATCTGTAAGAGTGACTAGGCACACTTTTTTTAAACTGTGATTTTAGAAGGGACTCCAATGCCTCTCCTCTTTCTCAGAGCTCCAGGTAGGAACACGACAGAAGGAACTCCTGGACATTGACAGTTCCTCTGTGATTCTTGAAGACGGAATAACCAAGCTAAACACCATTGGCCACTATGAGGTAAGACCAAGACAGCCTTGCCCACTCCGTTCTTTACCCACAGTCCTTCCTGGACTGGGTGACTTAAGTGCTAGGAAAGACCTTTGAAAGCAAACCTAAGATTCACTGTGTCTGAGTGGCTTGCGGGTCGCCTGTTTCTAAGGGACGTGCTTTCTTTCCCTGCCCATTCAGATGAGCCCAGGCATTACTGTCTCTCGTGGTGTCCCCATCATGTGTCCCCATTCCCATAAGGTACAGAGCATCGTGCCGTCTGAGTCTCTCTCTTGACATTTAGATCAGAGGCTTTGCCTTGGCAAGGCTGCCTGCCCTGTGCGTTCTATGGAAAACCGTGGGTGAATTATCACATATACATGCCCCCCCCCCCCGGCATGTCAAATGTATCCGTGCTGAGCAGAGTAAACCCTCAGTCTCCCGTCCCTCCACTGTGCTGACCTTGTGACCTCTCGTGCAGAGGCCTTGTTCTCAGGAAGTTCTAAGTGTCCTGTTGGTTTGTACTATCCAGGGATGTCCCCTTCAGCCCCTTGACCCCCTTCAGCTCCTTCGCCCACACACTGGGTGACACCCACACGCTAGGTGAATGATGGAATCAGCGAAGTGTGCTCATGACGTCTCAAGAGAACTGGGTGCCACACGACAGGAACCAGGGGAGCTCCTAAAACCGAGCCGTTGGGATTCATTCATCAGCGCTGCTCCAGGTCTTTGTTGATTGGCTGTTCCGTGCTGAGAACTGGGACTGTAGGAGAGAAGAAGGGAAGGTAACGGCTTATGATACAATAGTGCTGTAGATTGGAGACCCAAAGCTGAGCCGCGTCTGGTGCTGGACTGTGTCTATCTAGCAAGGGAACGAGAGCGGGCATGTGGGACAGAACGACTTTCAGACTGGCCAGAACCCAAGGAGGAGCTGTGCTAGCCTGAGCACATGCTGGCTGGCATGCTGACTCGGCTTTTCTGGATTTTGGTTAGTATCATCCTGTAGCAGTCCTGTGAGGGAGGAGCTGTGAGGGCTGAGACCAGGGGTCTGTCTCTTAACCAGTCCCTCAGGCTTCTTCTTAAGTTATAATCTCAAGGGCAGTGTAGACCATCAGAGGGCCTAAGTTTGTGTCTCAGAAAGTGGTTGTGATGGACAGGAAATAGGGAGACCCACTGGAAAGTGTGGAAAACCTTCCCATGAGGAACAATATTGTCCAGAAGAGCACGGTGTCCCTAGACAGGGGGTACTGTGGATGGTCACAGGGGCTCATCAGGCGGGCACTGTAGTCCTTCTAGATGGAAGTGGGTGGGGTCAAGGGTAGCACTCAGAAGAGGAAGTTGCTCTCTTGAGAGGAGAAGCCAGGGAGGAGTCGCTACTTGATGGCCGACTTTGGGCTTTGCCAGGTTTCTTCCCCTTCATCTCGTTTGCGCTTGAGACCACACCTGAGCGGGTGTCTGGAGGGTTAAGAACAGGAAGCATACCATCCTTGCATTTTGTCTTGCCGGTGGGGCCTTGTGGCTACTTCTGGAGACTTGACAGAGATGTGTGACTCCCTCCCATGCAAGTCCCCTACAGTTCAAGTTTCCTGACCCAGAATCACCTGGCCAAACCCCTTCCCACAGTTTCCTCAGGATGGGCTCCTGGGCAGGGCAGCAATAGTCCCAAGGCATGTCAGTGGGTGGCAGGTCTGAGGGGGGTTTTAGTACATCCCAGTGCACCGACGGCTTTAGACATCTCCACTCCATGGGTCTGGTTGTCCAAAGGCGTCCAGATGTTGCTGCCCCTTTGGGGGGGCTCTTGGCCGGAGTATTGGCCTTGCTCAATGAGCTCCCCCTGCCCTGTCTCTACTTCACCTTCTCCCCAACTATATGGCATTGGGTAGGACCCCGAGGAGGGGGTGGCCACTGAATACCCTTAATAGGGATAGGCAGGACAGGTCATCCCCACAGAGAAAACAGGCTCCCAGCCGTCTGCAAGGCGCAGGCAGCCTGTCAGGAGACCAAAGCATCACTCTTCCTGGAGTCATCGCTCGTACTAGACACCTATCTGCTTAAGGATGATAATGAAATTAATCCAGCCTGTAGTCACTTCCCGTCCTGATGATTTATTGGCCTCATAACCCAGTGTTGCTACCTGGTGGTAATAAATGACAAGACCAGGACATGGGAGCTTAACGGATTCTGCTTATGTTTAAAAAGATAAGCCGCAAGGTAAATAAATGCAGAGCTTGAAGGGATCCAGGGAGGCCAGCCGGCCATGCTCCCGGAGGCTGGACCAGTCCGAAAGCCTGCATTCCTAGGGACTGAGCTGGAGATGCACATCCACCCCACCTTTGGCTGCCTGAGACTGCACTTGATTTTAATAGCACTTCTACAGACTTGAAATTTGGGATAAATCGAGAGGGCTGGGCTGACGTTTGGTTTTGCCCTTTCGTTAAAGAAAAAAAACGTTTTCAAGTACTTGCTTTTCCCTCCAAAGAGACAAGATGGTAATTATCACTCTTATTCATTTACCAAAGCACCCGAGTTTGAGTCACTGTATGTGCTTGAAAAGAAAAAAAAAAAAAACTATATTTCATTTAAAAATAGGGTCTAATTCAGAGTTCTAAGTGATTCAGACTTACCTCCCCCCAATTAGTCCAAATTAGTTAGGCTTTAAAGTTAATCGTCAGTGACGGCCAGTCCCTCCTTCTGTCTAAACAGTCTCCTGCCCAAGTGGAAGACCCGGCTTCTCGTACCTCAGTTTGTGAGGACAACGAAGGGGTGTGGCAAGTCTTTACTTGACCTTTGCTCTGAGAATACTGGGGGGGGGGGGGTTCAAAGAGTACAAAATATGGGGTCAGGTGCCATCCCCAGAGCTCCAAGCTGCTGCCGCTCTGTCCCCCTACTGCATGGTTTCCAATCCAGGTCCCAGCAGTTCGACAGTTGCCTTCTATGGCTGCAGCGGTGGCTGTCAGCACCCAGCCTTGTCCACAGTGCCGGGCTCCACTGCCGCTCACGCTAGCCCGAGGCTTTCAGGCCAGAAGTGTTACTTCTCTTCATTCCCGTGAGGTGCATGCAGAGGACAGCACATCTTCGCTCCAGGGTTGTCCCATCTTGTGCGGGAAAGGGGTTGTGAGCCAACGTCTCTATAAACACACACAACCAGCCGCATCTTTCTCTCTATAATTAAACCCTCGCAAACTCCCCTCTCCGGCTCTGGCTCTGGTGCTTGCTAGGGTGGGCCTCCTACTGGTAGGGTCTCCTCAGGGTCGGCTGTGGAGGCAGGCTTCCTCCCTCTTCCCTTCAGCACCCCCTGTGACCTTTTGCTGGGCCACATTGTCACACCTTGCCACTGGGTTCGCACGGGGGCTAGTCAGGTGTTTAGCAGGGCAGGAAGTTTTCTCTACCGATCACACATCTTGTTCCGAGCTGCGAGTTTTGAGGAGGGAGAAAAGATGGCGAGCCACTGAGTTGTTGAAGAACATTGTGTGCTAGTGAGCAAGTAGTCACTGCTGACACCAAATTTGCCATTCGGAGGACATTTGTGGTTCTCAGAAACGTCTCAGATGATGTGGTGTGAGGTTAGAGCCACGCTCCTGGAGATGTTTCCTCTCTGCCCCTAAATAAAAAAGATTGGGCTACCTCAAAAAGGCGCCCTTCGATGTTGGTCTGTTTACCCAACAAAGAGACTGCTGCTGTTCCACACACTGATCTCGGGCCTTGGCCAACATCAGCAACTCTGGTCCTCTTAGTACCCCACGCATTGAATGCTGTCATTTATATTCAAGGCTGGGGAGGGTAAGAAACTTGGCCATATTCATCTGGCTTCTCTGCACACTCCAAGGTCATCAACAGATAAGAGGACTTCCCTCCTAACCTGTGGCTCTGCGTAAGGCCAGGGGAGCAGTTGTTTCTGAGCAGGGATTTTAGCCCACGCCCTCGCCCCTGAGCTCAGGCTTCCTGGCTGGAGAGCTGGGCCTAATCTATCAAACGGTCTGTAGTAAGCGTTCTCTGCTGCTGACAGAAAAGGCTCACGTCTCTTGAAGCCCTGTGATGAGTCCCATTGTTCCTGGGACAAGACCGTTTCAGTGAACAGCCTTTCACAGAGTGGCTCTGAGGAATGAGAGATATCAGGGAAGGCTTCCCTGAAGTAACTTGTATTGATCAGTGCGCTTTTTAGATTATTTTCCTTAAATTCAGATCACATCCATCATTTTCCGTAAAGCTCAGAGGTATAATTCCATGAATTTTTTTTTAAATGCCCAGCCATATGAGTTTGCTAATGGTTGATCATTTTTACCTATACATTTTTGTGACGATTGACTTTTATTATTTGTGCTTATGTAAAAGTACACGTGTGCGCAGGTGCCTTCAGAGGAAGGCAGAGAGGCTTCAGATCCCCCGAGGTGGAGTTACAAGTGGTTGTGAGCCGACTAGTGTGTATAGGGAACCAAACCCAGGTCCATTGGAGGGACAGCAAGTGCTCTTAACCACTAAGCTGTCCCCACAAATGACATGTTTTTACAATCTTTTTTTATTTATGTATTTATTTACTCATTCATTCATTCATTATATATATAATGAATATATATATATAATGAATATATATATGTGTGTGTGTGTGTGTGTGTGTGTGTGTGTGTGTGTGTGCATGCTCTATCTGCACGTGTGCCTGCATGCCAGAAGAGGGCGTTAGATCCTAGTACAGATGGCTGCGAGCTGCTGATTGCTGGCTGGGACTTGAACTCAGGACCTCTGGAAGAGCAGCAGACAGCGCTCTTAACCGTTGAGCCATCCCCTAGCCCACAAACATCATGTTTATATGATTAGGTATGTTTGCATTTTTTTTTTTTTGTCTAGAAAAATCTATCTTTATGGGATAATCTGTAACCCATTAATGATATAAAGACAGCATCTTGCCATCCAGGTATTTCATCTCTGCCTGGATTTACTTTAGAAGTGACTTTATTGGCTTTTGTTCTAGACAAGGGCTTCTTACGTAGCCCACATTGGCTTCCAGCTCCAGATGTTTGAGCTGAACTCTTCCCTAGCCTGGGTGCAGGGATTACAGGCATTTACCCTCACACCTAGTTCACGCGGTGCTGGGCGCAAACTCAGGGCTCTGTGTGTGCTGGGCTAGCAACCTAACAGCTGAGCCGCGTCCCAGGCATGGCTTTAAGTTGCTGACATGGGTTCATCCCATCCTGTGTGGCCACGACTTCTAATTCTGATGATGAGAAAGTCTATTCTGAACTTCTGTCACATTCTAGGCTGGCATCACTGGGGAGGATTTTATTTGAAATTGCCATATACACCTACCTATTCCGCACTGGGCTAGAAAACAAGTCCTACTGTAGATCTACCTAGTAGCATTCATCTTTCCTTGATTTGATTTGGTTGCCATCCCTAAAGTCAGGGCCCAGATGATGGTCCTTACCTCACAAGTGGATGGGCGTGACAGGGTTAGAGCTTCTGGGGTGCAATACACAGCCACTGTGGCTTTAACTCTTTGGATCCCATGTGCCTCTTGAAAAAGGCGTTTCTGGCCGCAACTTGGCAGCAGCTGACTTGAGAATAGGAATCGGAACCCTTCCGCTTCCCCCAAACATCTGCAAAGTATTTTTCCGTCCTTATAATAGTGTTAAAGATTCACATGGGGTCGAAATGTTCCAGCCCTAGAGCAGCTGTGAGAGTTAGAAATATGCTCATGCACATCCAACTCATCCACTAATAAAATGCTTTTACACCAGCTCTTGGAAGATAATTTTTGGAGCAGAATCTCCTTGGTGCAAGCTGCATCTCCACTTCCTTCATGCCCGAGCACAGTGCCAGCAGCCGAGCACTGCCAGCTCCCGAAAAGACATTTGAACTTTTGGCAGCATTCCTTATCAGAAGGCCCATCCGTGGTGTTTGTGATTACAGAGGAAGGGGGCTCGCTTTTGGCAAAACAAAGCATCTGACAGTAGCGAAGTATTGGCTCAACACTCAACAGGATCCATTTGGGATTCATTCTTTGACAATTACCCAGAATGAATCACCAGCTTCCTTTTATAAAAGGATATTTATTGGCTTAGAATAAGTACGCCCAGCTCTTGGTGGGGAGGAATTCCGTTAACTGCGTTCACACATTCTGATAAGCACCGCGTATGAGTTCTGCTAAGGGGTTGCCTGCACAGGGCGTTTATTTTAATTGCATCAAATATGGAGGAGAATTGAGAAGTCATCCAGAAAACGATGAACGGCTCAAGGAGAAAGAAGAGGATGCTTGGTAATAACAGCAGCCCAATTGCTCAGTGAGAATTAAGAACACTTGCTGGCGTCGCCTTGAGGCCTGATGGTCTAGCTGGCTCTCCCCAGACTCCCCCTCTTCCCACAAGATGTCCTGAACACTGGCAGTGGGAGGCTTCTAGCCTAAACTTAGCAGCTGGCTGGACACAGCTGGCTAGACAGCTGTGTCTGAGGCCTCTGGAGGGCTGGCTCTTCCTCTGTGGGTGTCACCTGAAGGAGACCGTGTTTAAGCCTGTGATGCTTAGCCGGGAGGCCTGTTCACTTTGATAACCAACGTGCAGCGAGCCAAAGAGCAATTCTACGATTCTCCCCACCCTTTTCTTTTTTTCAAACTAGGGAAGGCCAGGTCCAAATTTGTATTAGGGCTTTAAAGTGGAGAGGAAAATCACTTAGCTGATAGGATTCAAAGTGACAGCTGCTCGTCAGGCCGCGGCTGAGGGGAGGGGGGGTTGGTCCGTGGCGGGCTGCCTCCTTCAGCACCATGTATTCGTAACCCTTGCCTGCCCACTGTACCTCAGCACCTGTGGTTTCCTCTGCCCAAAGGTAACGTCTGTACTAGTCATTTCTAAGGACTTAACTGGTTATGCAAGAAAGACCCTGGAGGGCCTCTGGCCCAGGGCTTTGGGGTCCAAAAGGCCTTAAAGTGAGGGTGCTGGACTTCAGCCTAGGGGAGGCCACACGTAGGCCTGGCATTAGCATGATTGCACAGTAAAAGCATTTTTATCAACCTATACTGGGAAAACCCGAAGCAATGTTTGACAGAACTGTACTCAGTTACACAGTTTACGTTCCTCCAAGCTCACATGTTTAGAGAGGAATGCAGCTTAGTGTTGGAAAACTCACCTAGCAAGCACGGAGTCCTGGGTGCAGTTCCCAATACCAGGATAAATAAAAAACTCCAAACCAACAAAACTCACCTGTTTAAAATGTGGGACTCAAGCCGGGCCGTGGTGGTGCACGCCTGTAATCCCAGCACTCTGGGAGGCAGAGGCAGAGGCAGAGGCAGAGGCAGAGGCAGAGGCAGAGGCAGAGGCAGAGGCAGAGGCAGAGGCAGAGGCAGAGGCAGAGGCAGAGGCAGAGGCAGAGGCAGGCAGATAGATATCTGAGTTTGAGGCCAGCCTGGTCTACAGAGTGAGTTCCAGGACAGCCAGGGCTACACAGAGAAACCCTGTCTCGGAAAAACCAAATCCAAAATGTAGGACTCAGTGGTTTTAGGTATAATCATACAGTTGTGCATCATCACAGCCTGACTTTAGAATATTTCATCACTCTTAAGAGAAACTCACTACTATTCAGTCTTCTCTATAACTCCCATTTTAAAAAGATCACTAGCAGTCTATATAAATTAGCCTGTTCTGGGCATTTTAAATGAATGAGATCATACGCGTGTTCTTGTAACTGGCTTGTTTCAGTTAGCAATTTTTAAAGTTAACCCACAACA
Organism: Apodemus agrarius; assembly: GCA_964023405.1. NCBI lineage: Eukaryota > Metazoa > Chordata > Mammalia > Rodentia > Muridae > Apodemus > Apodemus agrarius. The sequence continues at coordinate 37,411,793 of OZ030026.1, forward strand.
GTGCATGTATTAGCGTTTCCTTTACCATATGGCGGCTTTCGTTGTACACTCATATAAAGGGCTATTACACAGTTATGAAAAGGCATGTCATGACAGGCACAGTGCATACTGATAATGATCACAGACCTTATATTGACCCTAAAAAGCACACATTTAGGACAACAAACACACAGTCTGTACTGTTTAAGTCCATTTGTCTGAATCTCCAGGGCCTGCCTATTGCCTGGGAACGGACAGACAGAACCTTGACGTGTTTCACAAAACGTCAAGTGTTGGTGGAGTCACAGCCCACCTACACAAATCCTGTTTATAGGCCTGACCACAGTGACACATGTAGTAACAGCAGTACTGGCTAGTTTTGTCACCTTGACACTAGCTGAAGTCGTTCTGGAAGAGTGACCCTCAGCTGAGAGAAGTATTCGCCGGAATGGCAAGTCTGGAGAGCCTTTTCTTTTTCTCTCTTTTCCTGAGACAGGGTCTTACTGTGCACCTCTGTATGTCCTATATAGACCAGGTTGGCTTCAAACTCTAGTCTATCAACCTCTGTCTCCAGAGTGTTGGGACTAGAGGCATGTGCTACCACAACTGGCTTGTAGGACATTCTCTTGATTGACAGTTTATGTGGGAGGAGCCAGATCACCATGGGTGGTGCCATCCCTAGGCTAGTAGCCCTGGGTGACATAAGAAAGCAGGCTGAGCGACCCATCCGTGAGAGCAAGCCAGTAAGCAGCACTCCTCCATGGTCTCGGCAAAGTCAGACGATATGACAAGGCTGTCCTCTCATTGTGTGTGTATGTGCTGGTGGGGGGAGAGGAAAGTGGGGTGGGGTGGGGTGGGCGCAGCTGTCTTCTCATTAGACGGGCACTAATCTCATTTCTAAGGGCCCCACCTCCTCATACCATCACATTAAAATGACTCAGCATATCTATTTGGAGGGTACATAAGCATCCAACTGGTAAAAACCACTGGTAGAAACCTGACGGGGAGAAAAAGCCACTGAGACCTCTTCTGACCTGCTTGGGGTGGGGCTGGCCTCAGATGGCCTATCCTCCCCTCTCCCTGAGGTAGCTCCCATCCCACCGAGGTCACAGGGTACTGTCCTCCACGCATCTTCTTGCCGATGTGTACCCTTCGCAGGACCGTGAGCCCATTGACCCAGACGGTGCCCTGCTGGTCGCCTGGCTAACCCCAGACTGTACGCCAAATGTAGCAGTCCTTGGTAAATAAATAATGAGAGTCCATGGGATCTATTTAATTCCTGGCTGAAGATGAGGAATCCATTACGTTTTGAAAACTCACATGTTTTATCCCTGCTTTCAGATCTCAAATGGATCCACTATAAAAGTCTTTAAGAAGATAGCAAATTTTACTTCAGGTAACCAATATAATATCGTTAACCTTTTGTTCTCACCAAGCTTTATGAGTATTGCTTTTTTTTTTTCTTCTCTTAGACATACTGTCACAGAAGTATGATTGAGTTGCTACTATGTAATTCTCTGAGAAAAAGCCATTCTGGTCTGTTTCTAGCCCTAAGAGCACGGGTTCTGCACGAGGGAAGGAAACATGTTGATAAAGGGGGCCCTGCAGGAAGGAAGCTGCTGTTACGCAGCTCTGAACTCGGGCCGTCTCAGGCCTTGTCGCTCTTTTCCAAGTCCTCAGTACGATGGGCACCAACCAAGGTGACCACCCTGCACACCAGGCAGGAAGTGTGCAGATAATCCCCCGCCCTAGACAGGCTGTGCAAACAGGGTAACCCATGACAAGTCTCCAAGATAACATTGTAGACTTCGCAGACTGTGGAGACGGAGGGGTCTCAGGAAGACCAGCAGGCTAGTCTTCTGTCTTTCTGGCAGCTGTAGCACAGGAAAACACTGATGATAGCTTGAGAACATCCGCTGGTCCTGTTCTGGATTTGGCCCTGGGCAGGGGCCTCTCCCCAGTGGGCTCCTTGGACGTACACTGCAGCCAGGGCATGGTGACCCCTGACCTCTTAGACTCAGCATCTGCTCTGTGGCACCACATCCCTTTGGTGATTCCCACCTCCCATCACTATACTGGGCTACACAAAGCCATCCTACCGAGTGGCTGTCATTGTGGGTAAGGAGAGAGCTACGACTTTTGAGACTGAAGGTTGGGCCTTCAGACGAGCCTGCTGCTTTAGGACCAAGTAGCAGGATCTTAGACTTGATCTCCTCCTGGATGGCACGCATGCTCCGACCCTGTCCAGTGTGGCTGAGAACCAGTTTGATTTCTGTCCTCCTGATACTCAACCCCTTTCCCCTCTGTGGCAATGCCAGCCCTGGATGACCCAACTCTTAGCCAGGCAGCCACAGAAGGAAGGCACTCAGCCGTCCAGTTAAAGCTGGATGTACTCATGGTGCTGAACTTGAACAGGGATCTTGATAAAGCCTAAGGCTGCTAATTTTCCAAGCACGTTGCACTGTTCTCCAGAGGGCTCCTTCTGCTATACCGAGCTGCTGCTGTAGCGCTGGACAGGGACTTTGCCTTGTCCGACGTGTAATTCTGACTCCCTCAACACCCATTATCCAGTCCACCAAGGCACTCTGTCTACTTTTCTCCGCCCACTCTCCTTCAAGGCCAACCTGTCACGGGTGCTTCAAGACAGCCCCCAGACCATTCCTATACCACAGACTTCTCTTACTAGCAGATGGGCTGGTTTTCAATGAATTCTTCCCCCTCCCCTTAATTAAGTTTTAAATTTTAGTAGCAATTCTAGATATGAGTCCCACTCATTGTCAGGGCCTTCATCTGTTCCCCTTCCCCCACCCCACGTTCTCTTCCTCCCAGACATCCCCTTGCTAGTGACTCTGTTTGCTTGCCCTATCTTAGAGGGGTCCAATTCCTCCCCACGCTGGAGGCTGCCCCCACTTACCTCGCTAGCCGTTTACTCAGGTTCATCTGTAACAGCCCTCCTGCAAAGAAATCCCCTAGCCTCAGACGGGCCCCTTTACACGGCTCTCCCTCACTGAGATTAAGGAATCGTGCAATTAGCAGCCTCAGGGACAGGGCTGGCTTACCTCTGGCTGCAGGCTTGACACAGGTCTGTCTGCTGACAGGCTAGGAGCCCTCCTGCCTGCCCTCAGTGGAGTGTCTGCTTAGCCTCTGCGCTAACATCCGCAGGGACAGGGAGCCTGCTTCCAGCCCAGTCCCCGGCCCCTCCCCACTGCTCAGGTACAGCCATGAAAATGTGTAGCCGTGAGAGCCCGCAAATAACAGCCGAGCTGTTGGCTTTGGAGCACAAGCGGGGCTTTTGTTGAGGCCAATTAGTCTGTGGTTGTTTTTTTAATGGGCTCCTTTCTCTCTCCCTTTCTCTGGTGCTCAGATGTGGAATACTCCGATGACCACTGCCACTTGGTGAGTTCGGCAGTCTTGTGCTGCCCGCTGAACAGCATGCCTTCTGCAGCATACGGTTTCCCCGGGTAATGTGTCTACTGCCGTCTTTTTTAGATTTTACCAGATTCAGAAGCATTCCAAGTAGTTCAAGGGAAGAGACATCGAGGGAAACACAAGTTCAAAGTAAAAGAAATGTATCTGACAAAGCTGCTGTCGACCAAGGTACAGTCACTGTTCTAGGAACGCTTTCATGGCCACCTTGGGGGGATATGATGTGTTCAACTTAATTTCCGCTCAAGTGTGAAAATGTTACAAATCCCTTGTGCCTTCGAGCAAAGCAAAATGAAAGTTTAAATCGTAGACGCATCCTTTGCCCCCCCCCTTTTTTTAAACTGAAACAGCATTTTATAATAAATTTCTCCTGCAGCATCTTCTTCCGTCAGGCTGTTTACTGCTGCTCCTGCTCCCTCGTCACCATCTCACTATTATTTTTTTAGGCTGACAGCATAATTATTCCTTTTTGTTTACTTATTATAGATAAGCAATAAAACTCCTTTGAAATGCAAATAAAATGAGGGGGAAATCTGTGACGATTAACCTTACTGTAGATCTTACTGCTTCCCCCCCCCATCTTGAAATTAAGAATTCTGTTCACTTATAAAAAGTGTTAGATGTGAAAGTCAAGAGGAATACCAAATCAGGAGCAAATTTTACTGCATCTCTTTTTTTTTTTGGAAGTTAGCGGAAGTCTCTGGATTTCTGCTCCACTGATAACCGTCACTGTCCCCCTGGCCTTGCTGTCACCTTGCCGGGCAGGCTTTCTCGGCGGCAAATCTGCTCAGACCTGAGTAGATCTTTGTGCTAGGCAGAGGTGTGCCTGCACCCTGAGTTTTCAGTTTTCCCAGAGAGCTCTGCCTTTATACTCGACTGCTTGGGGAAGTCTGGATTTAAACCCCGAGATGGAAATGCAGGCAACAGGACACAGATCTAGAAGCACAGCATCATCACTCAAGTTTCTCCAGGCTGTGCAGAGCAAAGGTGCAACATCACTGGCTTCTGCACACACCCGGCCACATTCAGGACCCTCATCCCACCCTGGGCTGGTCCCATCCGTCAGGGTCACATTTTCCCTCGGCTGACTCTCCTCTGGTCGGCCTATCGCTTTCTCAGAACGTGGAGCTGCCTTTTCCATTAGTTTCTCAGAACCCCGCCCATGTCTCAGTCTCCCCTTCTGCCTTCCAGGTGGCGATTCACTCTGTGCTTGAGAAACTCTTCAGAAGCATTTGGAGCTTGCCCAATAGCAGGGCCCCCTTTGCTATAAAATACTTCTTTGACTTTTTGGATGCCCAAGCTGAAAACAAAAAAATCACAGACCCTGATGTTGTACACATCTGGAAAACAAACAGGTGGGCATGCAGGCGGTCACTGGCTGTTTTCAAGAACCTAGAGCAGAATATTATAGACATAATTACTGTATCAGAATCTCAGGGTTTGAGTTCTATTCTAGATGATAAAATAAAATTCTGTTATCTTTCAGTGCATGAAAGGGTACTTGTCTAAAATGTTAGACTAGTGAAGAATGAGAAATTAAGTTTTATGGTTTAACATATTACTTTACTAGACTGTTACTGTGCCTATAATAATTGCTTTATAATTTTCAAGTTGTGTGTTTACTCGGATTCTACATGGTTCATTCTTCTGTCATTTGTAGTAGGAGACAGCATTATTTATTTTACATCCTTAGGAAGCAGAACATCCACATTTATGCTAGTATCTCCTCAGAAGACTGCTATAGCTTACTGCCTCTGTTTGAAATGATTGTACCTCAGTTGAGAAAGAACCAGGCATGGTACTATAGCACATCTCATGTGAGCTCCAAGCTCTAAACGCTGGCAAGCAGCAGAGGTGGCGTGGCCGAGCTTAGCCAGTCTTTGCTTTTGATCTGTTTAGACTCTTCCCTCTGGCACACTCCCGTCCTCGGTTCCAGCCTCGTAGCCCCAGGCGCTGCTACTCCTGCCCGCAGCATGGGTGCTAACCGCCAGCCATGACTGAGCCATGAGAACCCATGTGTCAGCGCAGTAAGCTAGGCCAAAGTTGGAACAGAGCTATGGGGAGGGCTTTGAGTGAGTCTGGAATATTTATTTAACTGCTTACAGTGCCATGCCGTACTGCTGGGCACTGTGGTGTAGGAAACATATCAAGTTTGTCCTCAAAGTGTGCATTCTAGTAGGTAGAGGCAGCGTGCTTTCAGTGAGGTGCACCAGAAGGGAATGTGTGCCATAGAGGACGTGAGAGGGTAAGAGGAGCAGGTCGGGGTGTCCAAGGCGTCCAGAGAGTTTTTACTCTCTTGGATAAGGAAAGGATGACACGGGGTAGGAGAACACTAAGACAGACAGACCACACTGCACACTCCTGAGGTGTGATCTTGGTTGGTTCGAACTGGAGACAGTAAAGGACCTGGTGGAGATGAAATGAGCTCACTGAGGAGTGTGGCAGGAGAGGAGACCCTGACTGAGGGGCACAGTTCAAGGGAGGAGCGATAAGATCTGGGGACAAGTCATCCAGGCAAGGTGTCAGTGGCTCAGACTAGAATGCCACACCGTGAGGGAGGGACTCAAGGGGTCAGGTGGGACAGGTCTGAGTGAAGAGTTCTCGCTGGTGACATCTTCTCATATAACCCAGATGTGGCAGAAACTCGCCCAGGGCCTCTTTGTGACCTCTCTAGCCCGCCCTCCACTCACTGGTGGGCCAAGCCCGCTGTTTGTCCAGTTGGCTGAGCAGGCTTATGTACTTCGGTACCAAGGTCATAGACACTCATTGACAAACTAATGAGCGGATCACTGGCTGTGTTGTCCTGCCTGAGAAGACTGTCTTCCCTTCAAACAGCCTCCCGCTTCGATTCTGGGTAAACATCCTGAAGAACCCTCAGTTTGTCTTTGACATTAAGAAGACGCCACACATAGACAGCTGCTTGTCAGTGATTGCCCAAGCGTTCATGGATGCCTTTTCTCTCACAGAACAGCAGCTGGGGAAGGTAAGGGCCAGCTCCGCTTTCTGATAAATACCCTGACACGCCCTTCCCAAGACTGGCGTTTCATGGGTACCCCAGACACCACAACCCTCCCTCCAATTGCCAACTCTTACCCTCTTCCTACAGAAGCCTGCCTTCACTCTCGAAACCCTCCCGCCCCTCTTCCTCTCATGTCTTCATTCCCTCCTGACAGGACAGTAACTGCCTCCTAACCCACCACACCCATGGCCCTGCTGCCCACCCAGCCACTAAACTTTTTTTTTTTTTTTTTACCGTCTTAGTGTATTTCTTCCTACAAATGGCATCTTTGCTGTGCTACAGGGCCTTCCTGACTGGCCTCAGTCCTGTTAGTAAAATCCTCCTCCATCTGCCAGCACTTGATCCCACAAACACAATTTCTTGATGCAGATGAAGAACTGCAGGAGGCTCTGATCTGTTTGTGTCTATGAACTTCCCCAGGGCATCTCCCCTACCATGCTGAAAACACAATGTGTTTGCTCACAGTAAAAGGAGCTTTTAAAAACATCACTTCCTAGGGTTAGTTAATCCTTCAGGTACCATGATTCCCATTTTATAGATGGGTCACAGGTCTTGTTATCACAGAGTAGTTTAAGTAAGAACGCTCCTCTGTCCAGCTGGGTAGTCCTTGGCCTTCTCATTACACGCAGGCAGTGTGGATTCCTCTTCCCATGACTGCAAACTCCAAGGCAGAAGCAGTCACCATCATCTATGTGCATTTGAGGTCTACCAGTGATACTTGGATAAGTAAATGCTAACTGAATGGATGGCCATGCAACTTGCAGGGGTCACTTGAAACATGTACTTCTCAGGAACACCTCAGTACAGGCAGCCCTCGGCACCATTCTCCAAGCCGTCAGTCACCAGACTCTTGTGAAACATACTGGGACAGTCGTCTGATCATTAGTTTGATTATTTTTACGGAGATTCATCTTCACTTACTTGCTTACATATTACGACCGTGCAAATTGCCAAGGAATATTCGAAAAACCAGACATCAAGAGTTACCAGTACTGGTGACATGTGCTTCCTGGAGAAACTGGAAGATCTTTAGAATCTAATGAAATGAAGGGACACGCTAGAAAATCTGCCACTGCCAATTACTTACCAGTTTTACAGTTATATAAAGGGCTCAATCAGTTCTACAATCAAGTCTTTTAGAAATGCCAAAATTCACTGGTGGGTGAGGGGAAGAGCAACATTTTAATTCAGGCTTTTTAACGACCATTAGTAATGAACTGTGATTGAAATAAGTTCCATTGTTACCGTAACTCAAAATCATGCAAAAATAATAATTTTAGTTCTTTTATGAGAGGAAGGCTGAATATATTAGCATTTAATCTGCCTGAAAATAACAGTGACTCACCAGAACTATCTAGATGGCAGTCAGTCACTCGGTCGACACTCACTGAGGCCTTGTGCATGAAGCCTGGTGGGCAGGCAGGGATGTGGGTGGGAGCCGGGGCCCACAGACCCGTCGTACACCCCTGACTGTTTGTGCTGCTGCCGTTTTCCAGGAAGCACCAACCAATAAACTTCTCTATGCCAAGGATATACCCACCTACAAAGAGGAAGTGCGGTCTTACTACAAAGCAATCAGGGATTTGCCTCCATTGTCATCTTTAGAAATGGAAGAATTCTTAACTCAGGAATCTAAGGTATGACTAAGAAGCAGAAATAAACCTATGAATTTGTGACTTAAAAATAGTCCTTTCAGAGTCTCTCAACAAGCCTTTCTTTCAGAAACATGAAAATGAATTTAATGAAGAAGTGGCCTTGACAGAAATCTACAAATACATCGTAAAGTATTTTGATGAGGTAAGTTGTTTTCTTTTTTAAACCTACCACCTGTTTAACCCACGCGCCCACAAGGACATGGGTCTAGCCCTCCATCCCTAACAGGCAGAAAGGGAGGCCCCGGCCAGAGTGCACATGGCTGCCCCGCTTGTAGCCTGGCATGCTGCCCGCCTTAGGACCAGCCTGGATTTACATTTGAGTTCATGGGGCCTAGAGCCACAGCAACTCCAGAAAGCTTTGAGTAGTAAAATATGGCCCTGTTAAATGGACCAGTTTATGTTTTGACTGTGGTCTGCTAAAAGTGCAAGCTAAGCCTATTAAATCACCTAGATTCTGTTTTCCAAGGTTATGAGATCATGATATAGTCCTAACTTAAGCAACTATCAATTCACAATGTTCTCAGGCTTTTTATGACCATAAGTAGCAACTACCATTCGCCTTTATGATTAATTCTCCTTAATCTGGATTCCTTGTTTCCAAATATATGTTAATCCCCCCTTCCCTGATTCCCCCCTACTCAGTCATGCTGGGACAGGCTATCCATGTCAGTGGTGAGAATAGCTCACCCATTCCATTTGCTACTTGAAGATCAAGTGAAGAGCTAAGGTAGGGTAGAGGCAATGAGTCCCTTACACATGATAAGCATCCCTCTCCAGGGGCCAGGGGTGAAAAGGGAAGCACTTGGGGGAGGGGGGATAGGGAGGAGGGTGGGGGGGTGGAAGGATTCATCTCTGACCAGGATGCCCTTGCCTGCTGCATTGGAGGACTACTTGCCTGCATGCTGGCTGCCCAGGGATGCTTGCTGTGCTTGGAATGGCTGTGACGTAATGCATACAAAGCAGGGCCTTGGAAGTCTGGCCCCATATTTGTAAGCAAATAAGTGGCATTTCTTGCGGGCTTCTATTTCAAGCCCAAGTGTTGTTGATCCTGTGATCATGACTTAGCAAAACAACTTGCAAAGTGAGTATGGAAATGATCGAAGAAACTGCTGGCATCTGTTTCATACAGAGTTTTACCACTCACAGCATCAGGAATGCAAAGAGAGAGAGAGAGAAAGAGCAAGCCCACCAGAATTGTGAATTGTACCGCTAAAACTCTAATATGTAAAATAACTGTTCTAATTGTCAACAGATTCTAAATAAACTAGAAAGAGAACGAGGGCTGGAAGAAGCTCAGAAACAACTCTTGCATGTAAAAGTCTTATTTGATGAAAAGAAGAAATGCAAGTGGATGTAAGCACCCTGGGGCCTGGCTTTATCTGACAAAGTTCTTCAGACAGCTTGGGAGCAGACTGGCTGCTTGAGCTACTCTTTGTCGTTAATTCCTTAAGTTTGCACATGGGTTCCACTTCGAGCACTGTCTTTTAAGGGACCAAGGCACATGCACAGCTTTTAGAAAGCATTACCAACCACTGTGCCTGTGGGTCTATCGTGGGAACCTTTCTGTAAATAGAGCTGAAGTGGTTGTTGCAAACAGCCTCCTTGTTTACAGAGAATACAGGGCCAGTAAGCAAGTGTCAGTATTGTAACTACAGTCTCCACTTAAGCACAATGATCTCTAAGTGGTTTTGTTGGGAAACTACAGCTATGTCGCACTTGTGACTACACTGTCCTTCCGCAGAAGGAAGCGGATACGAACAGGCTCCACGTGTGAAGGAGTCCTTTGGAAATGCGGTGGGGTGTCAGGGCAACCTGAGGGTCTGCAGCATCCTTCACTTTCCCCAGTAGTTCCTGGAAAGGCTGAAGGCAGAATTTGGTAGTGTGTACACTTAGCATTCGTGAGTGTGTGTGTTTAAACCAAAAACTAACAGTGTTGCACCATTGTTGAAAGGGCTCGTGTTTGTCAGTGGTCGCCCGCTGGGCTCCTCCCTCCCCTCCATCTCATCAACGCAGCTCTAAAGCAAGGAGAGGGGGTGGGTCTCACTGAGATGCAACAGCAGTTTTCCCAGACTCTGTCCTACAGTGTGTCTCCTTTTTCTCTCTTCATGTGTCTGGTAGTGGACATGTTGGGTATTGTAAGAAAAAGAGTTCATGACTTTACTTCTGTTTGATCAGAACTGTCTGTGGATGTGTAAGTCACTCCTGTAATCTTACATTTCTATGCTAGTGTCTCCTTGCTTTAGATTTCTGGTGAACCCTGTGGTTATAAATACTTGTGTGTGATTAAAATAAAAGATACATTTTACATTTCATCAAATTGTTGTTCACATTGGAGTATTATATATAAATATATATTTGAGGCCTAAGGCCTGGAAAATATTAGTACAACTTGGTATCTTAGTCTTACTATGTACTTTTTGAAAGTATTCCTTACAGGAGAAAGATTTAAAATACTCATTTTATTCGTGCCTCTTTTTTTTTTTTTCAAAGAATTTCCTATCCAGTTATGTCTTTTTTTATTGCTGATTTTTTTATTCCCAAATTTTTGCTGCTCATGACCAGTTTTAATACCACTGTGTTTTCCTTCTATTAAACAGAAGTAAAAAGTGTAATCTGACGGCTCTCTCACTTACCTTATGGCGGGCACCTTTTACCCGTGGGGTTCCAAACCCCAGTTTAGGAAGGACTTTTCTTTCAATCAGCAAATCGAACATTGAGCACACATTCCTTAAAACCATTTGCCAGCACTGTCTGGACCATCAGAATGCCACGTGACTTGTCTTGGTAAATGCAATCCTTTTTGCTCCTTACTATCTATCCGACACCTCAACAGTGCAGCTGCTGCCCTGACAGGCACCTTCCCAATCCTGTTTCTTGTGACTATTGTCTGTCCAATGGACACATCTCAAAACTACTACCAAATAGTTTATTTCTAAGTAGAAAGGTGAGAGGTCTGGTCCCCATTTAAAGCTGCTACCTTCTTTAAGAGGTGAAGGCATTCGTAAGAGAAAAGTTGGAGGAGACTTGAGCGCCAAGGGTAGGAGAATTGCCCAACAAACCTTCCCTTCTCTGGGGAACAGAAACTCAAAGGATGAGCCAGCCTTAGCTGGGTATCACAGATGCTACCTGAGGGTGTCCCTGTCCCGCTCTGACGTGAGTCCTGCGTGGCGCCTTACCGCCTCTTCCAGGAGTTAGGAACTTTGGGCAAGTCACTTACCTCTTTGTGCCTCAATTTCTGTATACTATTTCTAACCTACCTCGCTGAGGTGGTGTGAAGATTCACTAATATATGTAGTGTGTTTGTCAATCCTCCAGTGGAAAGCACTATCTAGATCATACTTTGGATCACATTAGCCAAACGCACAGAATGTCCAAATTAGATGTGTGCTGAAGACAATCAGTCACTGGGTCTCTACTCAACAACTAAAGAAGCAAATGACAAACACTATCTATTTTCAAGTTTATTTGCATATTTTGGTGCAAAACAGTTAATTTATAAACTTTTTTCTTCTAACACTAGTGTCTAAAGCAGCATTTAAAAGTTACTTCTGTTACTTTTTCTGAATTAGGATTTAAAGTCTATTTCTTATTGTATACCTGACTGAAGCTGTTCTTGGAAATGAATGTTTTAAATGTCTATATCCAAAAATAAACATTTTGATGTAACAACTGTGGACGTTTGTCTTTTCTAGTTATAATGGGTTTCTTAATCTAACTTACTTTCCAGGAACAAGATGTCACGGCACATCCCACGTAAGCAAGCGGCTCAGTCCGTCGAGCTCCTTGCTGAACGGTGTCAAGAGCTGCTCACGTACACTCCGGTCTTCATGGGCAGCCTGACTTCTGGCTGCTGATACTGCTATACAATAGCAAATCCACATAAATCTGAGCTTTGGTTTGTTGGCATGAAATTATTCTAGTGGAATTCCTCTAACACGTGCTACATAAAGAAGTGGTCCAGTAGTGCACAATGAAAGCCGGAGGGCATAAGACATACTTGATTGCAGCCCGACAGTGAGAAAGCAAACGGCTCCTCACAGAGACAGCCACAGGGCTTAACTTTCTAAAACTCAAAGCCAAAGTGAAGCCATCCCAACTGTTTAGTATAGACTCTATTATCGGTAAAATTAAACACACACAACATAGATACAAAAATATTTATTGAGTCATTCAATAAATTAAGTGCACAGCTTTTAGAAAAGGTAAAGATTTCTATAATAAACATATTTAGAAACTTTTAAATGATCTTTTCCAAAACTTTTTTATATAATAAAGGAGAGGTTTACTGATTTGTTATTACCAAGGAGACATCTTAAAGATGAGGATAAGGGACTTCAGGATAGATATATTTCAAGCAAAATGCCAGAAAATATCAACAAAATGAAAATTAATTTGAAAACTTGATTTTTTTAAACTAACTAGTTCCTTTTATTTTTGCATTGCCAAAAGATTGTCAATGCATTTTCTAAATATATGAATACTTCATTTTCTTAGTCTAATCCTAACATCTCGGAGCCCATGCTGTGCAGCTGTAGCAGTACCTTTCCTTGAGGCAGCTCACAGAGTTTGGCAAACAGTAAGAAAGCACCTGAGCGCCACGCCACGCCACGCGTTACCGTCATACTTTATTGACTGTCTGGCTTTGCCTCTGCCGGCATCACTCCCCAGGAGACCCAAGCTCCTCCAGCTGCTTTCGTTGTGTAGTCTCTAGTTCTTCCAGTCTCTTGCGAAGGAGAGAGAGTTCTCTTTGATGTTGTTCCTCCTTAAAAATGACACATTAACAGAAACCTAGAAAAACTAGGAAAGTCCCCGCCATCTGCCTCTCTTGCATAGGCCTCCAACAATGTGGCACAGAAATGACCCAGTTTAGCTATCTAAAGACTACTTACTCACCCTTCTCTCCTGCCGCGGACTCTACTCTTAATAAAACCCAGTCTGTTCCTCCCTAGGTATAAAAGTGGCCAGGGAGCAAGCCGGACTCTGCTACTGGCAGGGTATGGGTACACAGAGGTGGCAGCTTTCAGACAAGTCTGGAATGTCACTAATTTAATAAAAGCTGCTCCTGGTCTGGTCTACAACTCAATCCTATGACTGCGGTCTCATGATGACACTGTAGTGCCTCATGACTTAGGCAGTCCATGTTCTGAATGCCATCCAGTCAAAGCTCTGTGGCCAATACAGACAGAGCCTAGGCTCTGGAGTCAGTAGGTTAGGATTAAAAACAAGCTTAACTGCCATTTTTCCAGCGAGGGTCTTAGGCACATCATGACACTGCTCTCAGTTTTTTCATCTATGGATTGCAAAGAAACACGGTGCCTTCTCCCAAAACAGTTTTCACTAGTATTAAACAAAATTCTACATAGAATATGAAGTGTGTTACATTAGTAAGTTCTTGAGAGTTGTATAGAATTAAGCTACAAAACTAAGCTACTTAGAGACTCACTAATTATGCTGTCTATAGCCAAATATGAGAACATATTCCAAGAACCATCACTAAGAGTAAATCTAAATCTACTCAGAAAATACAAGTTAAAACTGCCTTTAACGTCAAATGAATTTTAACTTTCTAAACTGGTAATACAAAACAAAACAAAACAACGTACAGAAATGTGTGTCTCTTAAGAACTGTTTGTACCTGCAGATGGGGGGGAAAGGAAAGTTCCACTCCAGGGACCGCAGCTGACGACTGGAAGGTAGGGGGACCGAGCGATGCTGTTGGAGGCACATTAGGAACCAAAATTAGACTTCGGAATTCATTGTGTCTTCTCTGTATATCCTTTAGTCGTTTCTGAAGCCTTGTATATTCTTCAAATGGAACATTTTGTCTTAAAAAGAAAAAAACATTTCTGTTCTTTAATAGTTACCCTAATGAAGATCAGAATATAATTTTTAAGTGGGAGAAGATTCCTAAACTATAACTCCACTAACTGAAAATTTATCTAAAAAGATCAACAGAAAATGGCCCTATCCCACACCCCTGTGGCTGGAGCTGGGGTGGATTCTCTCTCTAGCACAGGATAGCTTTACACCTCAAGTGTTCAACTACACCCAGCTACTGTATGTGTTTGGTTTTTTGTTGTTTGTTTTTGTTTGTAAGACAGAGCCTCACTCCTCCCTATTGGCCTGGAACTCTCTGTTTAGACTAGGCTGGCCTCGATCTTGCAACTATCTGCTTGTCTCAGCCTAGCACTGCAAGCTACCAACTCATCATAGTTCTATTTGTCAATTAATCAAAGATTAAAAATACCTTGGGAAAAAGAAAAACTTCAGTACTTTTCATTTCTACTCTCCTATGAAAGCTGAAAGTAAAAGAGGGCTCTTTTTTTTTTTTCATAAAATAACTTTATTCATGGCATTTTTTAAAAAAATTCTTATCCCCCGGAAATGAGTTAAAACAAAAGCTACTCCCCACCCCCACCACCACCCTGTTCCCACTTCCTCCCATTGCCTCCAAATAAAAGGGGGGGGGAGGTAAAGAAAATAAATAAAAACAAAAACACCTGAAAAGCAACTCCCCCCAAACTCCCCAAAACAAAGTAGTGCATTTCCCCAAGGGCAAGGGGAATTTACACTGAGCCACTGGGAACGAGATATTCCGGCTAGAGAAACTTGCAAAGAAAGACACTCAAAACAGAAAAAGAAAACAAAACAGATGACCAGGCAAACTGGAGGGGCAGGGAGAGCTGGAGGAAAGGAGAGCAGGGTGGGCGGAGACCTGGTAGGACAGGAGCAGGCAGGATTGCAAAAGGCAGGGAGAAGCCGAGGGGAGGAAACAGGCCGAACAGTCTGGTGTCCTCCCAGCGCCCTGGGTAAAAAAAGTCCTCCTCCTGCCCAAGCCCACCTACCCTGAATGGGCCCAGAGAGGATGGGGGGCGGAGCAGGGAAACAGGGGGCAGCTTGAACAGTTGAGATGTGTCCATGGGGAACACCCTGCCCCATGCCCGGGCCTTCCCCTACTCCCAAAGCAGGTTCCTCCTCCCAGTAAGTTATGGGATTCTAACCTCTTCCACAGTATATCCTTTTTTTATTTAATATTTTTTTCCATCAAGGTCATCTTCTGTTTTTATCTTTTTCCTTCATTCCTCTCTCCCCTCCTAACACGCACTTCTTTTTAGTAAGGGGAATACCATGATGTTGCTCTAGCCTGGCCCTTGTAGATTCGACTCCGGGACCTGCTGTTAAAAACTACTGTAGCCTCGAGATTGGGAGCTGCTGTACTTGGTAGCCTTGGCACGGTATCGGGCATGCGGGAAAGCCTGGTCTGTTGGTTCGTTTGGGAATCACCTTGATTTGCCTTCCTCTAAACAGGGACTCATCTAAGGCCAGGGACATCCTCACTGGCTTTTTGTCCGAGAACCCTATATCATGCAAACCCTTTGGGATGGCCACTAAATTTGTCACATCGTATAGTAACAGTTGACTGAACCACAGCCATGAAAATGGGCTTCCAGCTCTTGTGCTGTTGCACCATAGTCCATATTGCCAATGTAGATAGAATGGGTATCAGGCTCCATCTTCTCAAGAGACATGATCACTGGGCCAGCATTGCCTGGGGGTGGACTCATATTCATCTGCTTCTCTACCTAGTTTTGTAGCTCCTTTAGCTTCTCCATCTTCCTGACTTGAGTTTTGATTACTTCTAGTTCCGGGTCCTCAATGGCGCCATCCTGGGGGTCAGCCTGAGGAGGAGGGGCACGGGGCTGGGGCGGCTCCTCTTCAGGCTTGGCAACGGCAACAGCTCCCCAGGCTCCAGCTCTTCAGACTCCAGGCCATTCCCATAGTCCCCTGCGCCCCCGGGGTCCCCTTCCCTCACCTCCCCACTGGCCCTGCAGCTCTGGTTGCTGCTGCTGCCAAAAACAGACTCTTGACTACAAAACTTAAAAGTTGAATTAAACCTTATGAAACTTTTTTTTACATGAAATATAGTCAAATTTTAAGTCATAAGTCTTTATATTTCAATTTACCTCATTTTGAGTGTAAATGGATACTGGTATACAAAAATATAGTATTTGGCCTCTGGCTCCCTAGTAACTCCTAAAACTCCTGGACAGTCTGGGAGAAGAACATCACTTGTACAAGTAATGAGGTAACTCCTGACCAGGGACCCTACAGCGCCTTGGAAGGCAGAGTAAGACATGATTACAGGGTTACTACTTTCAGTCCACCACTCCTCCATCCTGGAAAGGGCAGAGGAACTGAAGGCTGAGCTGAGCATCAGTGACAAATACTGTAAGCAACCTACAGAAGAAGGCAAGGGCCAGGGGCGAGACCCGGGCCAGGACCACAGTGCTCATGTCAAATGGTCCAGGACAAGCAGGTTCAATGGGGCTCTCTCAAAACCTAAGGCGGAGAGTGACTTATGGAGACATCGTACATTTATTTCCCCAACCGCCCGTTCATTTATAGTCATACATATATACATACTTATGACGGGGAGAAACAAGGCTGAGGGAATGCTAGGCTTGCTAAATACATGGCGCATGAATACCCCCTTGCCCACACTTTCTTCTTTACATCTATCTAAATGGCTGCTCATCTGTATCCATCATTGTATTATTATTATTATTTTTTTTTAATTTTGGTTTCTTCGAGACAGGGTTTCTCTGTATAGCCCTGGCTGTCCTGGAACTCACTCTGTAGACCAGGCTGGCCTCGAACTCAGAAATCCGCCTGCCTCTGCCTCCCAGAGTGCTGGGATTACAGGGATTACACTGCCTGGCTTGTATTATTTTTAATAACTGTCTAGTCTAAGGCCTTTTCCTCAGTTTTGAGAGCAACTCTAACAAATTATTATATCTGAAGCAGAGTCACTGGAACCCCAATTTGTAGCCTGTAAATGAGAGGTACAGGTCATGACCTGGTCTCATGCCTGCCATCTGAAGTGGAAACAGTCTTGTAGGATTGAGCCCTCATCCTGTGTCAATATCAGAACTGAATTACAGGACACTTGGACAGTGTCCATTAGAGAATTTTTGTCCAAGAATACAGCAGAAAACATTGCTGCCCAATAGGTGATTTTCATTTCAGCAAAGTCAAAATATTCATTTACTACCTAAGACTAACATTAGTTAACAATTCAAAAAGATTGTGTCACCTTAAATCAAATGGCTCATCAATGTCACTGTCTTAGTCAGGGTTTCTGTTCCTGTACACACATCATGACCAAGAAGCAAGTTGGGGAGGAAAGGGTTTATTCAGCTTACACTTCCACACAGCTGTTCATCACCAAAGAAAGTCAGGACTGGAACTCAAGCAGGTCAGGACGCAGGAGCTGATGCAGAGGCCATGGAGGGATGTTCCTTACTGGCTTGTTTCCCCTGGCTTGCTCAGCCTGCTCTCTTATAGAACCCAAGAATACCAGCCCAGAGATGGTACCACCCACAAGGGGCCCTCCCCACTTGATCACTAATTGAGAAAATGCCCCACAGCTGGATCTCATGGAGGCATTTCCCCAACTGAAGCTCCTTTTCCTATGGTAACTCCAGCCTGTGTCAAGTTGACACAAAAAACCAGCCAGTACAGTCACTATCAGCAACTTAACTGAATAATCCTTCTCAGCTCTAGAACAGTAAAGACAGTGACCGTTAGCTGATACTGAATTCAGAGTTTGCAGCCATAAAGTTCTCAACTATGGCACTGCTATAAATTTATTGCCTTAACAAGAACTCATACCGGCCCTGATCACAAAGCTGTCCCGAAGCCAGGGAGTGTCCTTTTTTAATATCACACAATACCACCAATACCTTATATGTGATAGAGACTTTTGGCTTGAACATTAAGGTAGACAGAAAAGTATAAGGTAAAAAAGAAATCTTGTAAATGTGAATTTTGGGGGAGGGGGATTGTCCGTGCACCTTGCTGTACACAGCAGGCTGAGCTGGCACTCACAGGCATCTACCTGCCTCTTCCTGCAGAGTATGGTCATGGGTACACGGGTTAAATAAGCACAGTGAGCTCAGAAACTGGAGCTGGAGAGCCGGCTCAGCAGCAAAGGGTACTGGCTGCTTCTCCAAAGGGCCAGAGCTCACATCCCAGCACCACGCGGTGGCTCACAACAGCCTGCAGGGACAGTTCTGGGGGACCTCACACTCTTCTCTGGCCTCTGCAGGTCCCTGCAGTGTGGTACACAGAAACTCATGCAGGCACCGAGACATACATACACAGTGGATAAATAAAAACACAGTCAACAGAAACAAAGTGCTACACAATAACAGGGGCATATATGCACACAATATATTACCTATTTAACACCTGGTTTTCTGTTTCTAATTCTTCTTTCTTTGCCTCTAAGACTTCCACCTTCTCCTGCAGTCTCTTCAATTTGTTCTCATGAAGAGATTTTCTCTAAAAACAATAACAAAAAAGTTTAGTATGAAAAAGCATGCTGATATATAATTTTCTATTTGAAAAAAAGATGGTGGATCCTTAAGGAATTTTTTAAAATTTGGAGATTAATATTTTCAGTAAATACCAGGGACAGAGATTAGTATATGGCTTGTACTGAAACTGCAAAGCCAAGAAACTCAGATCTACCTCAAGTCCTCAGTGTAATAAACAGTATCATTATGAATGCCTACTAGAAAACTAGCACCAATAACCAATTCATTGCAGCAAGCTAAAGAAAACGGAGGGAAGCAGACATCCCTGAGTGTGCCTGCCATCTGCACAGGAGACAACAGCTCTTCAGAGGCTGGCGATGCACAGTAAAAGAACCTGGAACACAACTTAAAATTAAATGCCTGTTTGCAACCAATACATTCCTACCAAAGCACAAAGGGAATGGATGGGAATGCTAAGATACAGCACATGCCCATCTTATTTTAAAAATGTCTTTCTAAACATTAAGAGAAAAATAAATTTAACTTTACAATACATAAAGAAAAAATTTGTAAGAGTGAACACTATGATTTTTTTAATTAATGGAAACGTCAAAGTATACAAAAGGACTACATGAACTAAGGCATTTCTTTCAGTTTTTATAAGCAAGTTTTAAAAATAGAAAGATGCCCATCATTTTGGAACTAATTTAGCAGCTGCAGATCCCTTCAATGTTTCTGTTTGTTGACGCACAGGGAGCTTGTAAAGCACACAGAGGTAAATGCAGAGGCTCAGTGAAATGCACAGGTCAGGCGCAGTCAGGACACGCCAGGACAGGGCCCACACGCCTGCTCAGGACCCCCACCATCTGAAGGTAACCAACTAATGTATTTCCAAAGCTACGGTTCTGCCACCATCTAAATTTCATTCCATGAACTGAAAGATAAGAGTACATCCTTCTGCAGATGGCATTTTCTTTCACTCAACATACTTACGGTTTATCACGTTATTTCCCCCTTCACTGCCACATGCGGCTCTTCACGGCCGACTGCTACATTTGTTACATTCAGCCAGTCCACTGCTGGGGGCGGGGCACATAGGCACTTCTGTGTGACACCACTGTGGGTATTACTTAGCCTTTAACGTCAAACAGCATCCCCAAAGGCCTGCTCGTGCTCCTCCTGGGATATGGCAAGGTTACCACTCTACTCCTTAGTGACTACACTCACTCACTTGTGACCCGAGGAACCTGGAGTCCATTCATCCATCCACCTCGCGTGTATAGAAGTAACTATATAACGTATAGCTTTTTAACACTTTTCATCCACCTCATGTGTATAGAAGTAACTATATAACGTATAGCTTTTTAACACTTTTTTCTAAGCATTTTATCAATGTATAGAAGCAATGCTATTAAACATTATAGTAGTAATTTTCCATTGTTATACTGTCATCCAGTGTACAAATGTACCATATTTTAACTATTTTCCTATTGATAAAAGTTCAATTCCAAATTTTTTGAACACACTTTTGGTAAATACTCATACTCATTCTCAATAAATATCTAGAACATGGAGTATTCATATTTTAGCCTTAGTATATTCTGCCATTTTTAAAAAATGACTCTACCAATTACACACACACACCAGTTTGACATTAGAATTCAGGCTGGTCTACATGAATCCTTACCAACATTCACTATAATCAGTCACTTATGTTTTATCCATTCTAGTGGAATGCATTAGAATCGTATTGTAAGCATAAGTAATTTTCTTAATACTTATATAAAGATATTAAATATCCTTCCTATTAGCCATTTGTATTTTTTAGGGATGTTGTGTGTACACATGTGTGCGCTCGGTCTAGTTTTGCTCAATAAAAAAAGAAAATGTTCTTTTTTTTGAGTAATCAGATTCTTATGGATTGGAAGGAATTCTTTAAATATCCAGGTTATGAACCCTTTTGTAGCTGAATATATTACAAATTCATGTCTCTTGGGGAATTTTCATTTTTAAATTTTTATTTACTTTTATGTATATGTGTGCTTTGACTGCATGTATATTTGTGTACCATGTTTATGACTGATGCTCTGACAGAAGCCAGAAGAGGGTGTGGCATTCTACAGGACAGTCACGTGGGTGCTGGAAACAGAACCTAGGCCCTCTCTGGATAAGCACCGGGTACTCTTTTAACAATGGATTAATCTCTCTCCAGCCTGTCATGGAATTTTCTTTCTCTTTAAAATAAACACACACACACATACACACACACACACACACACACACACAGACACATACATACACACAGACACACACTCTCAAGAAAAAGTTCTCTATAACTAAGTGTGTCAGCTAGAGGATTTTGTAGTTAATGATGACCAAACTGAAAATCCCTCCCTACTACGAATTTGGTAACAGCATTTAGTATGAAAGGTACTGGATTTCTGATTTCTTCAACAGTTCTCGCGCCCATCCATAAAGATGCACATCACAGTTTTCCCCATTGTTTCTAGATCACTCAGCTATACTGGTCAGTTTTGCATGCTAACCCATTTTTAGTCTTAAAATGAACCTTACTTACATATTCAAGACATTATTTTAATATATAATATTCTTATATTTCCAATTTTGTACCTGTTTAAATGATGTTAATTTCTCTTTTGACTGTAGCAGATATGAATCTCATAAAATATATGAAGATGCTCTACTTTTCTATTACCTGGGAAAATTAAAACTAATATTATTTCTTTCTTAATTATTTAGAAGGATTTACCAGTGAAGTCAAGGAGGAAGTTTCTTTGTGGAAGGCTTTAATTAAAGATCTCATTTCTCTATCCTTAATAGATGTAAGACTCTTCAGGTTTCCTAATTACTCTCATACCTGCTTCATTAAGATGTTCAAAAAATATATTCCTTTCATTTAAATATATAATCAGCAGTTTTTATATTTTTTATTTTACTATCTATATAAAATGCAGTAGTAACTACTTTTCCATCAATGATAAACAATGATAACTGATCCTTTGAGGTCTCTTACCAATCTTTTTCAAATCTGTACCTGAGGCTGCTTGGATTCCCTCTGGGTGTGTTTCTATAGTTCTCTCTCTCTCTCGGTTTTTTTGTTTTTTGTTTTTGTTTTTGTTTTTTTTGAGACAGGGTTTCTCCGTGTAGCCCTGGCTGTCCTAGAACTCACTCTGTAGACCGTGCTGGCTTCGAACTCAGAAATCCGCCTGCCTCTGCCTCCCAAGTGCTGTCTCTTGGTTTTTTGATGCTGTGATTTTCTTATGTATTTCTCCTCTTGGAGTTTTTTGCATTTATTTACTTTTGTGTAGGGAAGGGTATGGGGTGCTACAGCACACGTGGCCGTCGGAGGACAACCATGAGCTGGTTCTTCCAGGGACTAAACTCAGGTTGTCGGGCCTGGCAGCAGACACCTTACCCACTGTTATGGTTTGTATATGCTTTTCCCAGGGAGTAGCACTATTAGGAGGTGTGGCCTTGTTGGAGTAGGTGTGTCACTGTGGGTGTGGGCTTAAGATCTTCACCCTAGTTGGCTGGAAGTCAGTCTTCTACTAGCAGCCTTCAGATGAAGATGTAGAACTCTCAGATCCTCCTGTACCATGCCTGCCTGGATGCTGCTATGTTTCTGCCTTGATGACAATGTTCTGAACCTCTGAGCCTGTAAGCCAACCTCAATTGTCTTTTATAAAACTTGCATTGGTCATGGTGTCTGTTCACAGCAGTGAAACCCTAACTAAGACACCCACTGAACCAGCCCTGTTACTGTTATTTCTGTTAACTATTCCTTACAGCAATTTAAATTTACAAGAAAACTGAACAACAGTGTGCAGTTTCACTGGCTGCCTCACCCACTCATCTGACAATATCCCAGCTTACACTGTTAAGGTGCAGGCATCATAACTGACTGACCAACAAATGCATCACTGTACCTAACGTGTACCACTGCATGAGGACTCAGTCTTGTTTCCATGGGTTTGCACCAAATGTAGGTCACATGCTCTGCCCTTGAGCACCACACCTCAGTGCTCTCCCTAGCACTCTTCATCCATCTTCACACCTAGCAAGCACGGACTTTTCACTCGCCTCAGCATTACTAAGTTCCATTTAGACGCCTACCTTTCAGCACGACAAGCACACTTTCTGTGTCTTTGTGTGGGTGGTCAACTCACTTTTTACTGTGATAAAAACCGCATTAAGTGTCCCTCAGTCTGCCTATTTACCTACTGGCGAACAATGTGATTGTTTCAAATTACTGGCATAAAGCGGCACTGTGTTTCAATCCTCCTAATGTTCTAAAGTGATCTGAGTAAACCCCGCAGGTCACAGGAAGGGTAATGAGTCTATACAGCATTGTGCAAAGCAGAGTGCCATGTCAGGTGCTGGCACATCCTGCAGCCCCACCAGCAGAGAAGGGAAGAGTCCCTGATGCTCCATGGCCCCCTAGTAACTGGTAGTGTATTAAATTTTAACCTCTCTGGGTGTGTAGTGTTATCTCCATCTTGTACTTATGTAGACCTGCACGTTACATATAAAATTTGAAGAAATAATTTCCAACCCACAGTGAATGCTATTTCCCTTAACAGAGTTACATTTGTTTCTGGTAGGCACCTAGGAACATTAGCCATGTGTCTAAGTTTCATTCACTTTTAGGGACTGAGTTCTGAAGCTCCGCTTCAATATTTACAGACTCATTTACCTTTGTCCAGGAGTGAATCTGTAGATCCCAATCCAAAGCACTAGAGGATTTACCTGAACTCCTGTTTTGTAGCACAGTCTGGACTCTTCTTATTGCAATTATTGCTCTGCAAGCTTTTGAGGCTGTCAAACCCTTTTCAAGTTCTTAGCCTCCCAGCTCTCTCTTCTGGAATCAGCATTTCCCTGAGGAAAAGCAATGCAAGTACCACGCTCACCGTCCAGGACTCCACCCCAGGCCACTGGTTTCAATGCCTGGCTAGCTCTCTGAGACCTTCATGGAGATATTTTATACTGTTCTTCCAGGTGTTGCCATGGTGTCTTAGTTTTGCTCAAACTTTTTAACAAAATACTTGAAATTTTGGGCAACTTATGAATAACAGGAATGTTATTCATAAATTCAGAAACGGAGTGTGGGAAGTCTAAGATCACAGTGCTGGTAAAGTCTGATGAGGGTCTACACCAATGGTGCCTTCTCACTGGATCTTAAAATGGTAAAAAGAACAAAGACAGCATTTTGTGGCCTCTTTAATGAGGGCATCAAGTTCAATCATTAGGGCATAGTTATTGTGACATAGCTATTCCCCAAAATTCAATTTGCAATGGATTACCTAGTGAATCGGATTTTCATCATCTATTTAAGAGGTGTCTCACTAAGTGGCCCAGTCTGGTCTCAACCTTACAACAACTATTGTGTTTCAGCTTTCTCAATTCTGGGAATTGAGGGTTGTAACACTAAGCCTGGCTTAATATATAAATCTGGCTGGAGGGAAAACCAATATTCAAATTGTCATAGCCTATGGGTACATGTGAGTCACGTGTTTCTAAGCCTACATTGACAAAGGCACTACTCCTTTCAGTTATTGTAAGACACCTAATTGCTGTATAATCATGTAAATACACAATCTTAAAATCTAGTTACATTTCTGTTTACTAGACATTTCAACTACAATAAAATATAAAAATTTACCTTATCAATCTTTCCCAAGATTCAGTCTTATTATTATTATTATTATTATTATTATTATTATTATTATTATTTTTTGTTTTTTTGTTTTTCGAGACAGGGTTTCTCTATGTAGCCCTGGCTGTCCTGGAACTCACTCTGTAGACCAGGCTGGCCTCGAACTCAGAAATCCACCTGCCTCTGCCTCCCAAGTGCTGGGATTAAAGGCGTGCACCACCACCGCCCGGCTTCAGTCTTATTATTTTAATTAGATGTATATGTGTCTATTTGGGTATGTGAACCTAAGTGCAATGCTTGATGAGGCCAGAAGCACTGGATCCCCTGGAGTTGCAATAAGAAGTGTTTGTGAAAGCTGGGCGTGGTGGCGCACGCCTGTAATCCCAGCACTTGGGAGGCAGAGGTAGGTGGATTTCTGAGTTCGAGGCCAGCCTGGTCTACAGAGTGAGTTCCAGGACAGCCAGGGCTACACAGAGAAACCCTGTCTCGAAAAAACAAACAAACAAACAAACAAAGAAGTGTTTGTGAACCACCAGATGATATGGAACTTGCAAGATGAACTTAGGTCCTCTAGAAGACCAAGGAGCACAATGAGCCAGTGAGTCATCTCTACAGCCCCCATCAGTGAACATTAATTGAGCATGCCTAGTAAACACATATGCAAACATATTTATATATGCACAGAACATGCATAATTGTGTCCTATACTTACTATAGATAATACAAAGTTTAAGAGATCTAAAACATCCTGAGAAGAACTATAAATGTAAAAAGAGGGGCTCATTATTCTGTAATTTATGGGGATGTAGATTCCCCTGAAGGTTCTCCAGCAGGATTTTAAGTAAAAAGCACTGGCTGTAAAATATTAACAGCATAAGGGATACTATGAACTTCCTCAAGATAGGAGTTCATGTCCAGTAGTGTCTTCATCCATCATTTCAAAAAGCAAACAACTATTGTAAGTACGAGTCAGCACTGTGTGAGAACCAGAAAGGGGGCCTTCACCGGGCACACAATCTGCTCAAGCACAGGCACTGGCCTTGCCAGCCTCTTCACCAATAAAGAGCAGATCCCTACTGAACCTGAGCCATTCCGTTTATCATACTCTGTTATAGCATGCTCAGAGGTTGGGGAAATAGCCTGTCCCCTCTCAGCTAAATCTCATGCTCAACTGCCTACAACTGTTTCCTTTATCATTTTTTTCTGTGCTTTTGGAATATCCTACAATTTCTTCATAAAAAATGCCGACACCCCTCCCTGGCGGCTAATACCACTACCAAACTCCTCAGATAAGCAAAGGCTATGTAGTTACCATGCCTCTCCCTGCCACTGGTCCAAACTGAGGCTTGTGAAGCGTCTCTCCCTGCACCAAACACAGCTTTCGGTTCTTCTACCATACTAGCCACCAACTGTGTCCCCCTCTTCAATTTCTAAACTTCAGACTTCCTTAAAGTTCAATTCTCAGATCTATTCTAATTGAATTTTACTGCTTTAAATGCCACTTAAATGCAGATAAGTCCCAGCTTTTAATTTATCAAACCCAGACTACTCTCTTCTAGTTAGATTCATGAAGCTAACTAACTAATTTACTATCTCCCTATAGAAAGGAGGTGGACATGCACTTGTATTTCTCTGCGTCGTGTCACTAGAACACGCTGTCTGAGGTGAGTAGCTCATAAGGAGAAAAGGGCCATTTCGGTTCCTAGTCTTGGAAGCTCCAGCCTAAGGTCCAGTATCACCACTGCTGTGGTACATGGCAGCGGGTCAACACAACAAAGCACTTCTCGGGGAACCCGGGAAACTGAGTGAAGCAGAGGGGCTGGCTCCCACATCCCTCTCGTGTTCTCAGCGGCCCTCCATTATCTCCTAGGAGCCACAGGACTTTGAGTTTTGCTGCCTGAGGAACAAGCCTAACCCATGAGCTGTTGGCAATACTGTACCAGTAGCAGAGGCATTTCAATACGTCAACATGGTCACGGGTGGAGAAGGGTGGTTCTGCCATTAAGAACCTTGGCTGCTCTTCTAGAAGATTCAGGTTTAAGCCCCAGCTGCCACATGGTGGCTCAAAACAACCTGGCTAAATACAGTTCCAGGTGATCTGATGCCCACTTCTGGCCTCTTACAGGCACTGTGTGCACATGAACATGAATGTAGGCAAAATATCTATACACAAAATAATTAGGTACTTTTTAAACAACAGGTTTTTAAAAGTTGGCATGTTCGAAACTATGTGGTTGTTTTACTCCCAAACCCATCATTTCTCATGTTAGTTAATACTCTGTTGTCCCAAAGGCTCAATTTAAAATCCACATCTTCAGCTGGGCAGTGGTAGTGCATGCCTTTAATCCCAACATGTGGGAGGTAGAGGCAGGCAGACCTTTGTGAGTTCAAAACCAGCCTGGTCTGAGTTCCAGGACAGCCAGAGCTGTTACAGAAAGAAACTGTTTCGTTCTCTTGTATGTATTCCAGACTAACTTGGTTAGGAAACAGATAAGGTTAAAATCTCAATCTCAATCTCTCCTCTCCTCTCCTCTCCTCTCCTCTCCTCTCCTCTCCTCTCCTCTCCTCTCCTCTCCTCTCCTCGGCTCTCCCCTCCCCCCTCTCCCTCCCCTTGGGGTTCTCTCTCATTCACACTGTAAAATCATTTCAAAGAATAGTCTTTAACAAATATACAAAATGTGACCACTAAGACTTCTTCATTAGATCTCTATCTTAAGACATCAGGATCACTAACTTGGACTACGCCAAATCTGTCTCCCTGGGTGTTTGTTGTTGTTGGTTGGTTGGTTGGTTGGTTGGTTTTGCTTTTCTATACAACAGTCTCAGAGGTTCTTCTAAACTGTAGTTCAGAACCTATCAATTCTCAATTCAGAAGTCTTCAATGCAGTCCTATTTAATTCAGAACAAAAGCCAAAGTTCCTGTATCATCTGCCCTGGTGCTGTCTCCCTATCCTAGACACCAATACCTCCTCCTGTTCTTCCAACACAACCAGCCATCTGCATACTTTTGTGCTTGCTATTCTGTCTGGAACAAGATCTTCTGTGTAAATCAACATGGTATCTTTTGTCCTTTCCTCCAAGTCCTGTTGAAATGTTTCCAAATAAGCCTTGCCTGATCACTTAAAGGGCAACATTCACTTCTAATATTGCTACTTGTAGTTTTAGTATTCATCTCCTCTACCTCCAGATGTTCATGTTCTTTAGGACACAATCTTGGTATTATAGTGAAGTATACCAAGTACTTATCAAATAGGCAACATAGTTTCTGAATTGTCTTGGTGACAACACTATGGAATAATATCCCACCAAAGTTTAGGTCCACCTAGAACCTGAGGGTGTAAATATAATATCCTAAGAACATTACTTGGTCTTTGTTCCTCATTAGTGGCAGGGAGTTCCCCAAACCCTAGGAATGTAAGTGATGAGGGTGCCCTTACCCCTGCCTTGTAACCAGTAGGAAATCATTCTTAATCTCTCCTACTTACAGTAACGAAATGACTTAAAGTACGTGCCAAGTCAACCCTCAGGATGTAAGAGGTCAATAGAGACCAAGATATTATTGGTGATATTTAAGGTACAGTCCTATGGGGGAGGGAGGGTACTGTAAATTGAGCTCTGTCCAAACTCAATAAATTAGAAATCTGGAGAGCTTCTGTGTTGATGAACAAAATGACTCACCTAGAAACAGCACAGACCTCTACAGTTATCTGTGTATCTGTTCCATGTCTGTTCTTGGTGTCTTTTATAATAAACTGGCACATACCATTAACATGCTCTCCTGAATCCTAACAAATTTTTAAATATCAAAACAAAGTCATGATAACTCCCAATATGTGACCAGTTGGGTAGCTTACATTAGAGTTGGAGGAGAGCCATTCTTGGGGGACTAAACACCTTAACTTGAAAGACTTAACTATCAGTCCAGGTAGTTTCAGAACTGAATTGATCAAGCAAGACCAGTTGGTGTCCAGAGAACTGAGGATTGGTTGCTGACACAGGGAAAGCACCCCACAGTGTTATGATTTGGAAAAAGTCTTTGCAGCTGCAGTCAAGGTAAAAAGAGATTATAGTGGATTAGAGTAGAAATATTTGCATTAGCATTCCAATACAATCACACCATAAGACAAATGAATGCCTTATAATACAAAAGAGTAATATAACACAGGGGGTATGAAGCGCTGGGTGTAGCTAAGGCAGGAGGATCAAGTTAGTCTGGAATACATACAAAATTCAAGACCACCCTGGGCTACCTGAGAGAGATCCTGTTTCCAAAAAGTGGGGTAGAGGGGATTATAACACAAGTAGTTGTACTCACTCCCCTGCTGGAACCTCAAAAACAAGAATTAGCTGGGATTCTCCTATAATACCAAATCCAATTAACATTTTTAAAGAACTACATTCAATGGCCATTTACCCCTTTAAGAAGTGGCGTGTGTGCATGTGTGTGAGGTGTGTATGTATGGGGGGGGGCATAAGAGAAGGCCAGGCGTCCTGCTGTCAACTCTCTGCTTTCCTCCCTTCAGACAGCGTTTCTCTTAGAACTTGGAGGTCACGGGAGTTTGTTTTTTTTTTTTAGCTGGGTTGACAGCCAGCAAGCCACAGCAGACCTCCGGGCTAGAGGCCAGCACTGGACCACAGCGTCACTCATCTTGGGTCGCTCTTCAACTCCGGCCCCGTAACACTCGCACCACTGCTCCCAGCCATGGATAGCTTTCCTGGTCCCAGCCCCTCCTTCCAGCTCTATCTAGTTCTTAGTCTTTGTCGTCCTCAGTCATATTCAAAACCTCATTCACTTAGTACGTAACCTGACCCTGCTTGGCTTTCCTATGTGGTCACCAGCGCAGCCCCTTCACGTGAGCCCAGGGCACGCCTACATGGATGGCTGCCATCACTGCACATCTGCACTTTGTCTTCATCCTACCACACAACTCATGGATGGCTCTGACAGCTAAAGGGCCCCATCTCACGTCTTTATTTATTCTGTCTTGTTCTTTTGCTTTTTGAGACAGTCTCACTATGCCCACGTTTGCTCTAAACTCCTGAGCTCAAACAATCCTCCTGCCCCAGCCTCCTGAGTCACCAGGACAACACTCATGCTGCCTGGACTATATTATATTTTGTCATTTCTCCCTTAGGAGAACCTCTGGGGGTCAGTTTCTCTTCACTGTCATTCCTACACTCCAGAGGTTTCATACCTACTTAAGATCACAAGACCAGTTTGTCTTCAGGGCTTTTTCTAAGGTGTTCTAAATGTGCTCACTGACCATTTCCTACGTAGTCTGATGGGTTTTGACTACTTTGTCCTCCGCCTTCTCTCTCTCCCACCCCTGTCACTCTCTGTCTCCTTTAAGTAAGTCCCTTCCCATACTCACGGCTTTTTGTTTTGTGACCCACTGGGTTTAAGTAGGGCTGTTTCTGTGACCATGGGTTTGACCTGTTCACTGGAGCCTAGGGGTGACCTCTAGCTTGTTTGTTTTTTTAAGGCAGAAGGTCTTGTTACTGTAGTTCTTAAACTGATGTCTATGTAAGTGACCTGAGAGTGGTTGACAGTATTACCAGGTGTTTCTTCAACATTATCTTCTTTCCTCACGTGGCCGTTAAGGATGCAGAGCAGTGATGACTTCTCTTCTCTCTCAGCACAAGGCGTGGCCCCTAACATGTTTCATAAAACATTTCACAATTCAAGAAATGTTTTGAAAAACATTTACAATATCATTTGACCAAGAAGTACTTCAGGCTGGACCTGCGGGTGCACACCTTTAATCAATCCCAGCACATGAGAGGCAGATGGATCTCTGAGTTCCAGGCCAGCCAGGGGTACATAGTGAGACATTGTATCAAAAACAACAACACAAAAATGACTTCAGAGAGACTTATGTT
The DNA here is from genome assembly GCA_964023405.1 of Apodemus agrarius. NCBI lineage: Eukaryota > Metazoa > Chordata > Mammalia > Rodentia > Muridae > Apodemus > Apodemus agrarius. The sequence goes on from OZ030026.1 coordinate 37,441,745, forward strand.
AAGATAAAAATTGCCAACTGTTACTTCAAGCGAGTCAAAAAGACAGACACTTCATTGTGTTCATAGCTAGAGATCATTACTCATATTCACGATTGGCAGTGAGGACGGGGACAGAGCTGGAAAGAACCTTCAACGGAAGAACACATTCCAATTCAGGATCCCTGGTCATGCTTTTCAAAAATAAATTTAAAGAAATGATAAACTTATCAAAATTTCATTTCTACCAAAGGCTCTACCTAAGTACACTTACTCAAAATGATGTTAAATCTTATGCTTACAAGTTTAGCATTCTGAATAAACATACCCAGATGGCATGTTTATCCAGCCTGAAGGGAAAACAAAGTTACTAGTCTCAAGTTTAAGAATTTTTCATGAGTAAGAAATTTGAAAGGATTATGATTTCTATTCTAGAATAGAATGGTTCAAAGTCTTACTGCCTAAGTTATGTTATTTTTGATATCTGAATAAAGAATTTAAAAGTTTGTTGCATCTCTATAAACTATATTTCTAAGGATAGAAAAACTATGATGGAAAAGTGGCCTTGTTTTGTTTTGTTTTTGTTTTCTTTGAGACAGTCTCCCTGTGACCCTGGCTTGCCTGGAACTCATTATGTCAACCAGGCTATTGTCAAACTCAAAAGATCCACATACCTCTGTCTCTGCCTCCAGGGTACTGACTAAAAGCAGAAAGACAGGGACTGAATACCATAGATGCCAGCCTGGACTTCCTGTCCGCGCGCGCGTGCGTGCGTGCGTGCGTGCGTGCGTGCGTGCGTGCGTGCGTGTGTGTGTGTGTGTGTGTGTAAAACAAAATGTCCCCAAATAGTCTAGGCTGGACCTGAACTTGTGACACCAGATGTTGGGTTCCGACTCCACGATAGAGAACCTGACCTGAGGCTGACCTTGAGTTATTCTCCCCAGCAAACCCCGAGCACCAGTCTCCAGTTACAAGCCCGCCCCTGGCACTTCACTTCCTAACAACCACCAATCAGGAGGAAAGCAGAAGTTAAGTTTATGGTTTGGCTCCTAGCACCAGCCAATTAAAGGGCAACAAACGCGAATAATAAATAGCCCCCAGTCAGATGTGTGCCAGGCTGGAAACCCGTCACTTGTTAGCTTACCTCTAAAATATGTTTGCTTGAAACTGGGCTTGGGCCTCCACCTTCCCGTCCTGCTGTGTCAGGGTCAGCAGTGAGCCCACCTCAGGCTTGAATAAAAAGACCCTAATGAGACTGCATCATCAGAGTTGGCTCCTTGGTGGTCTTTTGGGAGCTCTCGAAGGGGCACAACAAACTCACACTCTTCTTTCTTCTGCATCCCAAGTGCTGAGATTAAAGGAACGCTATACCATGAATCCCAAAGTTTGGATTCTAAGTAGTCAAGTCATCTTGCTTACCTAAATCTTCAGTTCCCTCATTTGTAAAAGCTATCTGAAAGCTAAGGTCACTTAAAATCCTAAAGGTATACGCACATACATAATACTACCTCTACACCACATGCCCGCGCGCGCACACACATACACAGACACACACAGACACACACAGACATACACAATTTCATTTCAACTTCACTGATAAAATTAAGCACATAGAACGGGGTTCCAGGGTGTGAGAGCTCCAGGTCACTGTTACTCACTGGATTAAATTTAGCAATCTCCTGTGACTTAAACTGTACTTGACATATCACGTTTTAAAAGGTAGACTGGGTATGGCATCCTGTGACATTGGTCCCAGCACTAAGAGACAGGCAGCCAGACCTCTGTGAGCTCAAGGCCAGGCTGGTCTATGCGGCCTCAGGCCATCCAGGCTACTGATACTCTATCTCACAACAAAAGGTGTGATAAGGAGCCAGAGAGACGTACAGTGGGGAGAGGAAGAAGATCACTGCCACTTGGTGGCTTCAGCCTCACCTCAAAACAGGCCCGCACTCTAGGTTTGGAGACACCTTGCCTCAGAGGAGGGCGGAGAATGGTAGAGGTGCCAGTGCTGCCCACATACACACACAGGGGTGCACTTGCCCTCTTAACCCCTCCTCCCCCCACACAAACCACAGCTTAAAAGTGAAACAGTACTAGGAGCTCACCCCCCGGCTAAGTACTTACGCAAAGAGACTACGTCATTACAGCAGTGGCACAGCATCACTTCGTAGGTTTAACATCACTCTCTGCCCTCTTTCTGACACACCTACTATCAGCTGATAATCTCTGTCACCACTGGATGTTGTCACTTCTGCTCCAAATGAAGTCAACCCAAATCAACTACTACTTAATAATTAGGATCTGATCTCTACAACACTTATTCCTAAAACTGGAAGACAGTATTAGGAATCTGGAAAAGACAGTTGAAAGACTTTCTAAAGATTTCTGAATTCTGAGGTTTCTGAAGTTCAACACAGCAGAAGTACAGTGGCATTTCTAAGGTCATTATGAGTCATAAAAAACAAACAAACAAAAAAACAACACTGAAATTTCACCAAAACTAAAAGCCTTTCAGAATTTATACATGGATAGAAAGGAATATAAGTGACCAATAAAAGAGAAAAAAATATACTTCCTATGGGTATAAAATGCTGGCTTTCTTATATAAGAAATGGTATCTTCTAATACTACTTTTAGTATTATAAGAGTGTCTTCAGTTATTTAAACCTACTCAATAATACACACAGACCTTAAGTTAGTGGTATACCCAGGCACATTTCTTTCCTTTCCTTCACTGTCTTTCTTCTCCATACCCAATGTCACTGTGAGGAGAACCTATGAAATGAAGACTTCTTCTCAACCACACACACACACAAGTTTGTCTCTCGGCACACTCGAGGCCTGCTGAAAATCACTGCTGAAGCACTGCAGTGAGGAGCCCCAGCTGAGAAGAGTCCAGCACAGCCCTGTGTAGTGGGAGAAGCTGTAAACTACTGACTAGATGACTCATCTGGCTACATAATTTCATGAAGTACTGGACTGTCTCCAGGACTGTGAACGGGTGCCTACAGAGGACACATTTGAGAAAGCATCAAAGTAGGAACTATCAGATTTTCAGAATCCAAGAAGTCCAAGATCCTACTGCTGGGGCAAGGAGACATTTGTTTCTCTATTTTCTGAGTTGAAAACAAACACCCCTTTTGTTGTTGTTGAGACAGGCATGTAGCCTGTCTGTGTCACTAAGAATCCCTGGCTAACCTAGAACTTGGCGATATTCCAGGATATTTCTTTCTTATGAGCTCTATCTCTGGCCCAGACTTTAACTACAAAAGCAATATTACAGATGCTAAGTATAACTGAAACAGGTCTAGTCAAACTGTGAGTTAAGTAAGGATGAGCTATACACGTTTGTATAGATTGGATCTGAAGAATATCACTTGTAAGAAAATATACATTAACTCTAAAATATTTTAGAAATATACCTGGTAGTTGGATTTCCCCAACTGTCTCTGCAAAATTAAAACAAATTGTTATGTTTAGATATCAAGTTAATATGCCAATTATACATTTTACTCTGGGAAACAGCTTTACAGCACAGAAACCACTGAGGATAAGAACTACTTGCCTTTTTCTGAGCAGTTGCTGCTCGCTGCAGCTTTTCTTTGGCTTGATTATACTTCTCTTCTCTGTCTGTGATACGCTCATGAAGTTTGTGCTTTTCTTCCAACCACTGTATCTGTTTTTCCTCCAGTGTCCTGTCAGAGAATATGTACACAAATCAGGGAATTTAACAGAAATTCTTAGATCAAATAGGCACCATGGCAAGTGTCCTCAAACTCCCTGCTATCTGATCTGCCCAGTCCTTCCCAGCTACAGTGACTCTTAGGTGCTCACGGATTTCCTCACATGGTTGCCACAGAGCAAGTCTGGTGGAATACAACACTGTATTTAGAATAACATGTACACTATGTGTACACAAAACCCCCTGGAGTTAGATATATCTCTGTGTCTTTTAAGTAAGTTAGGAAACACAAGTTTAGAGCATTTAAGTTATATAAAGAAACATAGATTTTACTGACAAAATAAGCAGTTAAAATATAAACAATAATTATAAACATCAAGATATAGTACATACAGGTAAACCATATCTAAAAGGGGGGTGGAATCAAGCTTGATATTAAGCCTTAATGCAGAATGTTTTCTGCGTAGAATAAATTTTATATAAGTGACATTTTAAGTTGTATCCTAGTAATAACATAATTTAAAAGCTGTTCTGCATATTTATCTATAATATCAATACCATGGTCACTAAAAATCAAAATAACAAACCCTGCCATGTTAGATTGCTTGTCATTTTACTCATACAGATTCTAAATATATTAGTTGAAACCAAAGTTGAGTTCTATTGACTTAAGATCCAGTACTTTGTTCTGTGTTTGAGAATTTAACTCAGCCGTGCACTTGCTAAGCAAGCGCTGCTGCTGGGCTGGAACAATGTAATGACGGTCTGTCTGAAGTCAATAGTGAGTTACTTAAATCTGTTAGCTACACTGTATGTCATTACAATTCTTACGCTAATTTTAATCAAATACTTGAGGATCACAAGATACAAATTTTTTCTTTTCAAAAAGAAGAAAAGGTAGTTAGGCCCTCTGGACTGTCAGAGCACATTATGGAGATCTTTCTTCCTTCCTGACTCTCCATACCTAAAACTCCATCCTCACACCCAGACAAGCTTTACAGTAGGAAAAACTGCAGAAAAAAACATTTTATACATTAAGACTTATTTAAGAATTTGGAAAGAACACTGCCCTATAAATAAGTAAAAATAACATGCTATAAAACAGCACAGATATAAAACAATATCCTACACTTATTGTTTCTTTTTGCCTTTTTAAAATTTACTTTTGTGGGGCTAGGAATGAAGTCCAAGGCCTCTGTACATAGCCAGACAGTTTGGGATGAGCCACACCCCAGCCCCATTTTCTCACAGCATTTTGTAGAGAATAAGATCCTGAGCACACCCAGAGTATTCTCCTACCAGGTCGCCATTTACCACCAGGAAATTTCAAGGTATAAAGAACATAAATAAGTAGATAACTTTTCAAACGGGAAATCCAAAGGGCTAGTTCTAAGAAGCCTGTGAGTGTTTACAACACACACACACACACACACACACACACACACACACACACACACAGAGACTGCAACCCACAACCGAATCATTCTGTCCTCTGGTTTTCAAAACAGATTTGGGGAATCATAGTCTAATTTGCTAAATGAATAAAGGTTTCTCATTAAGAGTTTTGAGAATACTGTGCTCAGATACAATTTTAAAGGTTCTTTGTCCATGCCTAAGTTTTTTTGAGGCAATTTAGAAGTAAAAATTCATTTCATAGAAGAAGAAACTTCCACAAAAACACTCTATGCTTCAATCATCAATAAAATATACTTTATATAGCAGAAAGAAAAAAGTTTGTATACAAAAAAGAGCAAAGTCTACTTTTCAACTTCTAGCTGTGCTTTTTCAGCTTGGCTCCTTAAATTTCGGCATTCTTGTTTTAGTCTCTCCACCATGTCCTTCAGCATTTGGTTTGAATTCAGCAAGTCGTTCTCCGACTGTGTCAGTGAGGTCACTTGGATCTGCAAATGACTGATTTGCTTAAAAGAAAAAAAGAAACAGGAAGACACTAAGATATCCATCAAGTCATGTGAGGAGTAGAGCATCTGCGGGCAAAAATGTCTCTCCCAGTTAGTGAGGCATGCAGGGTGCCCTGTAGACTGGGGTCAGTTCTCACTATAACCAAAGTGTTTCATACCATATAGTACTCAGATACTGATTTCTTTCTTTTCATCCCCAAATGAGCATTGCAAAGAAGTTTGGGGAGTGGGTGCTTTGAGAAGAAAACATTGGCAGATAGTCTCTTACAAAGCCTTTCCCCTTTCCCAGAAGCATGGCAGCAGGGAAAACAGCCGAGGGAGCATTGTTTTCCCAAAGCACACGTCAGATCAGCTGCCCCACCAGAAAGGCTCTCTGAGACCTCAGGAATTGCTGGGCATGAATATGGGAAGAGTCACTGTAATCCTGTTCGTCAACGGTTTCCTGGCTTTCTGTATGCCCCAGTACTGAGGAGAAAGGAGCTTTGAGAAGTCTAATAAACATGCTGTGGATTCCTTAGCCTCCAGAACAGTGGCTCTCAGCCTGTGGGCACAGCCCCTTTGGTGGTCAAATGACCAACCCTTTCACAAGGGTTGCATATCAGATATCCTGCATATCAGATATTTAGAGTACAATTCATAACAGTAGCAAAATAAGAGAAATGAAGTGACAAAAATAATGTTATGGTTGGGGTCACCAGCCCTGAGGAACTGCATTAAAGGTGGCAGCAATGGGAAGGCTGAGAGCACTGCTCTAGAGTCACTCATCAGCCATGTATCAAAGTCACAGGCTCGACTCCATCTGCAGCTTACCTTTCTATGGAAGCAGGTTTTCTTACTATATATTGGAGTTATAGATCAGCTGGCTAGGAAGGCTTAAACTTTTTAAAGTTGTGACTAAACAGACCTCACTGGGAACAATTATGTATCCACACCCTTCATAAGCCATGTCCAAACTAATAAACGAAAGTCTTCATTTTCACTTCAATTTCTCTAGCCATTCTCTGAAAGACTTTTCAGAGTTGACAGAATCAAGAGACATAAATCTAAAGACCCCACTGCAAGCCTAGGATGCAGGTCAGCAGTACAGCATATTTGTCCAGTTATTACGCACACAAGCCTGAATTTGGTCCCTGCCATCACCCAAACCAAAACGTTGTAAGATTGAAGAGTCAAAAGAAAAAGGATCCTGCTACACAGCCCAGGCAGGCCTCAAACTCACGGTCTTCCTGCTTCAGCCTCAAGTGCTAGGATTACAGGAAAGTACCACCACAGCTAACAAAAGCAAGATTCTTGGTAGAATAAATTAGCTAGGTAGGAAATAACGCCATTATATGGCTAACAGTGGAAAAGCCATGTAAGATAGGACTATACATGTCCAAGGTGCAATTACTAGAACCGCAACATTGTATGTCTCAGCTTTCCATTTTATAATAAATTTCTTCATGTACAACTTAATTTAAAAAACAACACAGGAGTGGAAACTATTAACTCTTTACTATAGCTTTTTAACTAGGCAACCTTGAAGAAACTTAACTCTAGATCCACAGGGTGACAGAAACCCCAAGGTCTGAGTATCGGGCCCTGCTGGTTGAGGCTCTGTAAGTGCACACGCAGCAGTGTCAGCTGACATGAAAGCATTATTCTCTCTCAGTTAAGGTCCCCAAACTGTATGTGCAAGGTAGAGTCAGCTGACAGGAACCCTCACTATTCATAATCTTAGAAAAGAGAAACATTCCAAGCAAAATGAAAAAACATAACTTAGAAACAAATACTCTTCTGTATTTTACCCAATGTTATATAAATATTTCTTTTTACCAAAATAAAAATTTCTTCCCATAAACACAACTCTTAAATTTTAGACAGATACAGCAAGGAAACAAAACTAAAACAAAAACCTATGACACATCACAGAATATTTTTACATGTGTAACTTAAAAATCTGAATATTTCTAATTTTAATTCAGAATGTCAAAATATTTGTCATTGTAACTATAACAAATAATTTGTCAAAGACCACCACATACCAATATATTAAGATAAACAGCAAAAGTAAAGCAAGTCTACTAAATTATAGCAGAAAATTGAAACATTTTATCTTTACATAATAGCTTTATCAGTATATTATGAATTATGGTGATCAGATTACAAGGCACTAATTATGATTAACTGCAAGAGCTACATAAAACAGACTTAAAAGAAGCATTCAACACAATAAAAGCAAACTGTACATTACAATCACACCTGTTTCAGTTCAGAATTTTCAAGCTTTTCTTTCTCTGCCTTTTCAGTATTCACAATTTGTTGTTGAAGTTTTAACCTAAAAACCATAACCAAACAAAGAAATTATGAATCAATAATTTCATTGAACTGGGCAATCATTCTACAAATGGTTTTTTGACAATAGACACTACACAATACATAATCCTAAATATTTAGACTCCTGGAAGCGATATTATATTTACATAAAACAATACAAATTACACCTTTAGCAACAAGTACAGAGTATGGAGGGCAGCAATGAGAATTCCACACGGAGACACCAACAGCAGTGTTTTGGTGGTGGTGGGTTTTTGTTTAGTTGGTTTTTGAGACAGAGTTTCTTTATGTAGTCTTGGCTGTCCTGGAACTCATTCTGTAGACCAAGCTGGCCTTGAACTCATATCTGCCTGCCTCTGCCTCCCAAGAGCAGAGATTAAAAGTGTGTACCCCTATAGTAGTAAGGATTTTAATAAACACAGAGAACAGCTTTTCTAACCTGTCCTTCAGTGCTGATGTTCAGAATGTGGGGTTACAGCATCAGAAACTAATTTAGAAACCACTCCTGACCTATACAGCTTACAGATTCTACAAATTGCTATTTTGCTTTCAATTTATAAGGCTGTACATTTAAAAGAATATTAGTTAGCACAGAACACCACCCTGCATCCTATAAAATACCTGATAACTTTGCATTCCTGAACTAAGTGGACAGTTGAAGAGAATATAATTTGCGGTCAGTCACAGCTTTGGTGATATCAATTAATCTATAGAAAAACAGCGTGCTAAGTAAGGTTTGGGAGGATGACAGCTACAAATTTGTCCTTTAAGTTGTTTAAAATAAGTTTTAAATGAAGTATTTTGTTTGTTTGTTTTTCAAGACAGGATTTCTCTGTGTAGCTCAGGCTGTCCTGGAACTCACTCTGTAGACCAGGCTGGCCTCGAATTCAGAAATCCACCTGCCTCTGCCTCCCAAGTGCTGGGATTAAAGGCGAGCGCCACTACTGCCCCTCGAAGTAATTTTTAAAGGGAGTGAAACCATGGCTCAGTGTTAAGAGCACTTGCTGCTGGTGACAGAGCCTGGCTCTGGCTCCTGAAGCGGCACGCTGGTCACACCCATCTGAAACTCTAGTGTCCTCTTCTCACCTTGGCAGGCACCAGGCAGACACATTCTGTGTGGGAATTTAAGCAAAATGAGTTCAAATTTAATTGATCCCATTCTTCAAATCGTTGCCTCAAATACAAAGCAACTGGAACATGCTTCTGTCTTGGCATGACTAGCCCGCCTTACCTGCCCAGTTAGAATGTGCTCACTGGGGCTGCCGCACTCAAGAGCACAGACCCGTGTTTTAAACACAATTAAGGTTTCAATAAATGTTTCTTCTTCCAAATAGAATGAATATACTTTATTTTTTACGTTTTGAATACTTATTTTTGTATTAGATATTTTCTTTATTTACATTTCAAATATTACCTACCGCCTTTCCTGGTTTCCCCTGAAAACACCCCCCACTTCCCTGTCCCGGCATTCCCCTATACTGGGGCATCGAGCCTTCTCAGGACCAAGGGCCTCTCCTCTCTTTAATGTCCAACAAGGCCATCCTCTGCTATATATGCAGCTGGACTGTTTACTGACTGCTAATCTATGTAGACCCTGCATCTGACTTTGGGTGTCTCCTCCTTTTTAGAGGTTTACACATACAAACAGGCCAGAAACAACAGCTCACGGGAAGAACCAGCCTGGCTTCTCCTTGTTTTCCACAGTTGGGTGCAATCTTATTTCATTAATTCCAGCTACAGCTTTACTTTCAGTTGTTTTTCACATCTGTGTGTGTGTACACATGTCACGGCAAGTGTGACAGCCATGGGAGTTAGTCCTCTCCTTCCCTAAGTAGAGATTAGGGATCGCATCCGGTCCTCAGGCTCGGCAGCAAGCACCCTGTGTACTGAGCCGCATCACTGCCCCCTGCTTTCTCAGTACTGTGTTCATTTGCCCCATTAAACATTTATCTTTCTCGCTGCTAGATATTTTTTCATGTAGCCCATTGTGACTTCCAACTCACTGTGCAGCCACATATCCAACAGAACATGGCTATAAACTTCTGATCCTCCTGTCTCCGCCCAAGTGCTGGGATTACAGGCAAGTGCATCACTATGCCTGGTTTTAGGCATTGCTGTAAAACCTATCCCAGGGCTTCACGCATGCTAGGCAAGTACTGTACGCTCTCTGTACCTAGGCCCTCTTCTGTTACATGTTTATGGATGCTAGTTCTTAATAAAGAATTCTTTCTATAAAAACATGATGAAATCATAAGAGTTCAAAATATTATGGTAGGTTAGGGTCAGAATAAGAAAACATAGGCTCTAAATGTATCTCACTGAGGTCAAGAATTTGGATAGCCTATCAATCAATAAAAAAGAAAACCCCTAAAGTCAAGGTGGTGAAATGATTATTAAGTAAATGACCCAGATATGAGTAAAAACAACAATGCCTTACATAAAGAAGCTAAAGGCGAAGGAGCAATGGTAGAGAATATCTAGTGAGACATGAAAACAAAGCCCACTATCACCAGAGAGCACAGCTGATGTGTGGAGTGCAGGCCCTTCTCCAGAGGACATTACTAAGACAGCACCAGTTCAGAATCCAAAACTGATTTGAGATTTTTCCCCCTCCAAGAGTAAATTAGTCTCTGCTTTAAAATAACTATTTTAAAGTGTTTAGTCTAGAAGATAATAAACTTTAACATAAAATTAGTTTATAAGTACTGTAAAGGTTTAAGAACATCAGCTGGGCAGTGGTGGCGCACGCTTTTAATTTCAGCACTTGGGAAGCAGAAGCAGGCGGATTTCTGAGTTCGAGGCCAGCATGGTCTTCAGAGTGAGTTCCAGGGCAGCCAGGGCTACACAGAGAAACCCTGTCTCAAAAAAAAAAAAAAAAACAAAACAAACAAAACAAAACAAAACAAAACAAAACAAAAGAAAGAAAAGAAAAGAAAAAAGAACACCACCAATGGTTTTAAATCACAGTAACAAAAGTAGAGACTGTTTCAAAAGACAAATTATGAAAAAAATGTATGTCTGTTGATTACTATAGGTCTTAAAGATTTAAGATGAGTCACAAGTCAAAAGAATTCTTATAAAAATGGAAAGTACAAAATAAATGAAGTGAATTTTTATTAGGGAATTAATGAAGACTATGTAAGAAGGGCAGAATTTGAACTGGGATGTAAAGACAAATATAAGTGTCTAAAACAAAGAAACTAAATATGTACTATAGGTAAAGAGCATGACTGAAACAAGACCATAATGAAAACATAGTGAAGAGCACCCGTCATTTAGGAAACTAAGAATTGCTATCTATTGCTGTGATAAGCACCATGACAAAACCAACTTGGGGAACTAAGAGGTTTTTTAGCTTACAGAGTATACAGCCTATTATCCGGGGAAGTCAGGGCAAGAACTCAGGAAACTAATGCAGAGGCCATAGAGGATCAATGCTTACTGGCTTCCTCTAATAGCACCCAGGACAACCTCCCCACGGGTGATCCCACTCTCTACAAGTTGAGCCCACATCAATCATTAATCAAGAAATGCCCCACATGGTGGCCCATGGACCAATCTGGTATGGGCAGTTTCTCAGCCAAGGTTTTCTTCTCGAATGATTTTAGTTTGTGTCAAGTTGGGGATAAAACAAAACAAAACAAAACAAAACAAAACAAAACAAAAAAACACAACCAACCAGGACCAAAGGCAAGTTGGCAGAGATGCATAGGGCTACCTTCCAGTGTCTTCAGTGAGAGTAAAGCAACTAAAAGGAGATGAGTGCATACTGGAAGTGCATGGTTCTGAGAGAAGACAAAGCCCAGGTGTGGGATGATAAAACAGACGCAGGAACGAGGATAGAATAAGCTCTATAGCTGAACACGGGGAGTCCAACCACAGGAAAGTTAAAGGCAAGGGGCAGGGCATGGGGACAGTCTGAGCTTGATACCAAAGACTCCATAACTGTTGAAAGCTTACCTAGTAGAATATACCTGGGAAATAAGAAGAATCGGGATAAGTTATATGCAGCGAATATCAAGAGAAAAGCCATTTAACCAAACTTGGTCAAATCTGAAAACAAGAACAGGTAGCACTGCCGGTCCCCCTAGCTGAGCTGTTGTTGGAAGGGAAAAGAAGGAATCATTTCCACTCCAAGGGGCTAGAGGCTATATGCCCTCTCAGAATTTAGTGAGAGGCTTTAAAAGAAAAAGTTGAATTGAAAAGTATTTTCCGGTAATAGAATAAAAGAGGCTCTATCAGACTGCTGTTCAAGAGAGAGCTCTGCTGGGTATGTGGCTCAGTGTAAGACCTAAGGTTTAATTCCCAGCGCTGGGAGGGGTAGAGAGGGAGAGCACGGGAGACAGGGTGGGGCGGGGAGACCTGGGGGAGGTGACGGGGGGGGGGGAGGGGAGGAAGAAGGTTAATAAGTGGGTGGTAAGGGAGTTTGGGATGTGATAAACTGTAATTACTTTACACTTCACAGAGAATCTCGGAGCAGGAAGAGGAAGTAGGATGAGGGTCGGTACGGCAGAGGAGTCAGCTGTAGAAAGGCTCACCCGGAAACTCTGGGATAGCATGAAGATGGAACTGTTTCAAATCCCTTCCTACTGTGCTGACCAGAGTCTAGGTCTGCTGTGTCATGCAGCTGATACTCTAGTCGATCTTTCAACAGATATTGACCAAGTGCTCATAAATGCCGAGTCTAGTTCTGTTAAAGAAACAGTAAAAATAAAGACAGAGGCCCTGCTCTTAACAGCTCAACAGTTCTGATAAGATGCTCACTGGTGATGGAAATTATCATCTGAAAGTTTCAATTTGAAGAGGCCCCAGCCTCGTGTTGCTACTGAGCAACATGTAGACAGTATGAATAAGGAACTGGAATTTTAATTTCTTAAAATTTTAGTTAAACTCAAATTTCAATAGTTCCATGTGATCAGCATTACCATACTCAGTGGCTAAGGCTCTTGCCTTCAGTGATGTTTATGTGCATTAGCAAGGGAAGCACATAGTGTGAGAAGCAGGAAAAGCAGCCTGCCGTTCCTCCTCAGGACCAGTGCCCGCAGCACCACCTTTCTAAAGCAGCTCTTCTGTCTCAGTGCTGGAAACTGAAGGGCCACTGCTTACTAAGAGGGACTATCCTGAAGAGACACGAGGCCACTGAGGCAAAGCTGATCTGGAGAACCATGATATAACCGACACACACAGGCAAAGGCATGCCGCAGGGCTCCCTCTGGCCTGCCAGACGCTCCTGCACACCCTTCACCTGTCACTGACCAAGCCGGCCAATTGCAAGGGAACTGGTTTTAAGGCGACACACAACAAATAATTCTTCTCAAGAGATAAATGGAAAATAGGACATATTGAATGATTTTCAAAAGGGTCAATATTTACCTATGGGCACAAACAAGCAAACCTAAAGCAATGATGTCAAAAAGGAGAAGACTAAGTTATGCAAAAGACAAATTATTTTAGAAGATATCACTATGGGCAGTGATACTGACTAGTTACTGCTTTGATTTCTTCCATTCACTTCTGATTTCCAAACACACCTCTTCCTCTACCACTGAAGAGAAGGGGGCGGGGGGCATGTCCTGGCTTAGCCACAGTGTCTCATGGCCCTTGGCACACTGGGAGGCCCAAGATGAGTATATGAACCACAGCCCAACCACTCTCTCGATTTCTCTAACTCCAACTGGAAGGCAACTGCCGTTTTTTCATTTGAACATATAATGCTTTCCTCACAGAGAAAACAATAGAAAATAAGCTAACAAGGAGAGAGAGAAGACAAAGAAGAAAAAGAAAGGAAATAAATTCTGTCTATAGTTTAGTTGTAGATTTTTGTGTCCATGCAAACAAACAAGCAAACAAACAAACAAACAAAACAGTGCAATCCTTATCCTTTCCACAAGTCATGTAGGAAGTCATGTATGAAGTCTCTTTAGTGTCTTGGAATAGTTTGGGTTAGACAGTGGCTGTTAAGGAGAGTTGACTACACACTTAGCCATCTGTAACTTTCACATGGTTACAGTTACAGGTAACAAGAGACTTAACAAATTGAATAAATACAAGGTAAATCAGCCTGCTAAGATATAAAATGTGTATGTGTGTACATTCAAGTGCACATCCACATGCACTTGTCTATGCAGGCACATGTGAAGGCCAGGCATTGGCACTGCGATGTCTTTAGTAGCTTCTCCATCTTAGTTTCTGAGGTCACGGACGTGCTCCTTTGGCTAGACTGCTGGCCTCCCTGTCTGTGCCCCGCCATTCTGGGTCTACACAGTGCTAGGGATCCAAGTGAGGCCCTCACGTTTGTGCAGGGAGGACTTATGCACTGAGCATCTCCCTGCCAAGACCTTTGAAGACATTATTCTTTGCACTATGACATATTAGTGGTGAATAAAGCACCTTAATGAAAACAAAACACTAGTATACAATAACAAGGCACCTCTAAAGCACACACTGATATTCCAGCTACTTAGCATGTAATATCATTTTTAAACATTATTTACATTTTTCCTGTCAGGACCCACTTCCCCCAGATAGTCTCTGACCTACTATTAGATGCTACTAAATAGAAGCTACACTTATCCTAGCACTTGGGAGGCAGAGGCAGGCGGATTTCTGAGTTCGAGGCCAGCCTGGTCCACAGAATGAGTTCCAGGACAGCCAGGACTACACAGAGAAACCCTGTCTCGAAAAACAAAAAAAACAAAACAAAACAAAATAAACATAGACTTAAGAGATGTGATTAAATTTGTAAATCAGTAAATTACACATGACATCAATTATATAACATTCCAAAGGGAGAGAATTATACAATCTTCAGAACTACTCCTGTCAGATATTATATAGCTAAGGTATCTTTATTTTAAAATGCCTGGGGTCAACCACGCATGATAAATGATCTGGAGAAACTCAAGAAAAATAAAAAAAAAAATTCTCAAAAGTGACTAATAGAAATAGAAATAGAAAATGATTTATATTATTGACAAGTTAAAGATGAAAACTGGCTTGTATTTTATTAAATGTTGCCAAATAATATAAAACAAGGACTATGGGTCAAGTTCATTATTGTCTTTAAGTAACAACAGCATGCTAATGTCTATCACTATGGCTACAGAAGCTGAAAGCAAGAGGAGTAGGTGCAAATTTAAACAGAAAACATTCTAAATGGCCTGAGATCACAGTACAGTAAAACATATGAAGGTGCTTCCCTGGGGAGGCTAGAGATTAGAAAGAGTCTCACAAACACTGTCTTGGATAGTTAAGTAACATATGCACCTAAATGCAAAAGCTGAGCAAGACTAGCTCTCCAAGTCCATCACAGAGTTATGATTTTAGAGTCAGCCCTCGGGAGACAGAGGCAGGTGTGCACATGACTTTGAAGCACAGAGAGAGTTCTAGGACAGCCAGGGCTACAGAGAAAAACCCTGTCAGAAAACAAAACAAACCAAAAACCAAAACCCCCAAAACCAAAGGCTAGACTATATTGTATAGACATATTGTATAGAAACTATATTTTACAAAAAGAAAATAAGGCAGAAAATTTAGAAAGTTGACAAAAATGCGGCAAGTGGAAGCTGTATAAAACACACACAGTAATGACATCAGATAATGTAGGGTTCAAGCAAAAAATAAGTGACAGAAATACATGCTAATAATCAGATTTTAATATCGACTAGATCATACAGAGATGAAAGGAACAAATAACAAGTACAAAGAAAATCTAAATTTCATAACATAAATGTATCAAATATTTCCTGACATGCAATAGTTTAAATTTCCAACTTTGCAAAGATGTAAAGGTTGTATGCATTCAGTAGAAACTGTACCTCAGATTCCAAACTTTGGTTTGTCCCCAGGCTAGCAATAACAGCATGACATGCTCTCACAGAAAGCCAGGGGCAGCACTGGTCGGCCATGTGAGGATGTAGATGAATAACAATTTTATAGTACACTGAGATCGTAGGATGAGGTTAGGTGGCAGTAATAAACGCATTTTCAATTTAGAAGGTGTTACTTACAGTGTAACACACACAGCTGAAGAGCGGCTGTGCTCACTTAACTCTCCACATGGTTATCAGACCCACAACAACTGACCGTGAAGTACAGGCAAGAGGCGAATTGTGAGACAACCACCTTGAGGTTAAAACTGCAGAAACTGCCTATAAAGGTAAATGCTGGGGCTGGAGGGATAGCTAAGTGGTTAAGAGCATTTGTGGCTCTTGCAAAGGACCCACTTTCGATTCATAGCATCCATACGGTGGCTCACAATTACCCGTAACTCCAGTTCCAGGGTATGTAACACCCTCTTCTGAGCTCTGAGGCACACACACACACACACACACACACACACACACACACACTCTGAATGTCTCTGATACTAGTACTGGCCTTGACATGTTAGATCACAAATGAAATATTATTGTGTTGCATACAGTAGAAATATTCTCTGATCACGATGTGAAAAACAAAATTAATGATAAAATAGTAAAAGAACCACAAAGAAAATTCTTTTCAAGTCAAAAATTTTTAAAAATCTCTCTTAAGGCATATGATTAAGGTCAATTAAATCAACTATTTCTACTGTACCAGTGAATAATTAAACATTTTAAGCAGTATCCCTTTAAATAGTATTAAAGTCTTAGGCCTAACAATTTTTGCCTGCATATATGTACAGGCAACATGCGCATACCTGGTGCCTGAGAAAGTCGGGAGAGGTCAGTGGATCCCTTGAAAAGGGATCTACAGGTGGTTATGAACCATCTGTAACTGAACCTGGGTCCTTGGCAAGAGTGACATGTGTCCAACTGCCATGCTGCCTTTCCTGCCCCTAAAGCTAATTTCTTAATCAATGAAGAAACTCAACTCAGACTGGGACAGAAGCAAGGATGCCCACCATCTACACTCCTATCCAGTATCACATTGGATAACAGTGAGTACAATTAGATAAGTCCATTGGGAATCTAAGAATTGGTAAAGAAATAAAATCATATCAACTTCTAAAGGAAGTAACTGAGGTACCAATAACTTGAAAAAGAAAGCATGGGATAATTAACCCCTTGTAGACAATAACCAAGGAAGGACCATGGCAAATATACCAACACTGAACAAAACTGATTAAACCATAAAGTTATAACAGACATGAAGGACATTATAAAGTGAAAAGTTCAATATGCTAGGAATATATAACAATTAAAAGCATTTAGATATGTAGCAGATCATCAAAATCTAGCAAGCCGGGCTGAGGAGACGGCTGAGGAGGAGAGCACATGCTGAAAGCGTATCTCTAGCAACTATGCAGAAAGCGGCATGGCCAAGCCACTCCTGCAACTCCAGTGCTAGGAGGCACAGACAACAAGGATCACCCTGGAGCTCAACAGCCAGACTGGTTAGCTTAAACATCTAGCTCCAAGTTCAGTGAGAAGATACCTCAATGTCAAACCGTGGCCACCCACATGTACAAGATCTCACAGAATTAAGGAGAGACACTGTTCGAAAATAGCAGAGATTTCAATGTTCTATTTTCAACATGGAAAGAATAGGCATCTTCCTGGAAGGAACTAAATGCAAGGCATTCCTACTAACAGACAACCCCAGACGGAGATTTTGTTTCCTATATCACTCCTCTATTACTTTCCAAGAAACAGAAACCAAAGCACCTTAGAGAAACGTCTAATTACAGACCCAGGACAAGGAAAGTCAAAGCAAAGTCTAGATCAGAGGTTTTCAACCCGTGGGTCACAATCCCCGTGGGATTGAATGTCACTTTCACAGGGCTAGCCTAAGACCACTGGAAAACAGATACTTAACATTACAATTCATAACAGTAGCAAGATTACAGTTATGAAGTAGCAATGAAAATAATTTTATGGTTGGGATCATCACAACATGAGGAACTTCATTCAAGGGTCAAAGCACTAGCTAGGATGGTGGAGAACAGTGGTTCTGATGCTGATTTCTATGATACTAAAAAACAGTGAAATCTAGACACAGAAGAGATCTGCAGTCAAACATTAGGTGGAGCTTGGGTAGTCCCACGGAAGATGGCGAGGAAGGATTGTAGGAACTTGAAGGGTCAAGGACACCATAAGAAATTCCACAATATCAGGCAGCCTGAGCCCACAGGCGCCCACAGAGACTGAACTACCGACCAGGGAGCCTGTATGGCACTGCCCTGGGCCTTCCCATCTTACAGTTGCATAGCTTGATCTTGTGGAACTGCTCCAGTGGGAGCAGGCCCTGCCTCTACTCTGTGGCCTGCTATTGGGAGCTTTCCCCCTACTAGGGGCCCTGTCTAACTTTAAGAGAAGAGGAGGTATCTTGGTATGCCATGGCTGGTTGATATCCATGGAGGCTGGCCCTTCTCTGAAGAAAAGCGGAGTAGTAGGCTGGGGGTAGGTGTGTGGGGACCATGTTCATAATATAGAAATAAAATAACTAATTAAAAAGAAACTAGGAAACGCCTCAGGAAGTGGCAGGCGCTTCAAATCTGAGATAGTTTGGATGTAAAAGTACAGTATAACTCACAGAATAATTATCTACTAGTCTACAGTGGTTAAAATGGCATTCACAAAAGAGAAAGCACTCAGAATCCCAAATAATAAATGAGCGAGAAATGAAGAAAATACATAAGGAAATCACAACTGGGAAGCACAGTATCTACTAAAGAGGCAAGATGGTGGACGGAAGCTGAAGGCAGCGGAGCCGGGTCTAATGAGAGCACTCACAGGCTCAAGCCAGTGAAGGCAGGTGAAGGCTATTTATTAACGAGTGGACTGAAGAAACAAAATAAAGTGAAATAGGTTTAATTTATTGTCTGATTTACCGAACTGCTAACTTCTTCATTTTGATTATAGTAAAGAAATCTGTTTCTATGTGGAGACTCAGATGAAAGGTACAGAGGAATGTTCTGTGTTCCGTCCACACCATCATGTCCACAAAGCCCCTAAACGAAGCAGCTCACCTAAGGCTGTGCAGCTCCCTCCGGGCTGCCTCCTCTGCCATCTGGGAGGCCCGCAGCTTCTCCTCACACTGATCCTTTTCCGACTGCCTCCAGACATCTTGTTCCACTTTCATTTTCTCTAAGTCTGATAATCTGTTCTCAAGTTCTAGCCTAAAACAACAGATGACAATTATGTTAGCAGAACTACAATAAAGATGATCTGAGAACACAATGTTTTCACAAAGACGTTTAACACAAACTATGGGACTAAGTACTTACTTTTCATCTTGTAAGACCACAAGTTTCTGGTAACCTTCTTCCTTGGCAGCTTGTACTTTACGTATTAATTCACGATCCTTTTCCACCAAAAGCACTTTGTGGTGTTCAACAGTTGACTTGAGAATTTCATTGTCTGACAGCAATCCTAGTTTATTTTTAGGAGAAAAACAAAAGCTATTCACCACTAACATGAAGTTTCCAGTTAGCAAGCATTTGACCCCAGTAGAAGGAAAGACTGTGACAGTGTCCTTCGACGACTGTAGCTCATGGACACACATGTTCTTAGAGGGCCTTACAGAACATCAGCTAATCAGAACTTTCCCAAAAGAACAGAGAAACAAATTAAAACTTGGACATAATGTTATTGTCACTTTTTAAGCAAATATACACAATCTTTCAAATTTACACACACTTATTTCTTTGAATCTTGGGGATAGAGATCAGCTTAGATGAATACCCAAAGAGGCGTAGTCACTTGACTTGTTACAGGGGTTGTGGAGTCAAAGCCCCAGGACAGTATCATAAACTAGATGGTAATGGTAATGGTAAATTTGAACAAAACCAAAAACTGAATCCTTCAAAAGACCTAGGATTCTAGAAAATATGCTACATTTCTGACAAAAATAAAAATAATCACATTTTCAAGCTTATTGAAAGAATTCTCAAAGCTTAGGCTATTTCAGAAATAACTATATAAAATTTATATTTAAACACAATATAGCAATAGATCCCAAACTCTCACACTAAAAAAAAATAAAAAAAGAAAGAAAGAGAGAAAGAAAAAAATTAGTCTTAACCCTAATGATACATAGAAACAGTCAAAACAATCATTAATAAAAATCAACTCAACAGGAGACAACAGAGGTCGACCCAAGCCCAGCACAGCCCGAGGGTAGATTTTCACAGTATTTAAGAAAGAAACTTGTAACCTCTGAGAAATTTTGATGAGCCATTTTCAGAGTAAAATGAAGCCAGAACTGAGCCGCCCTGAATGAGGAGTCAACTAATCCAGGATCTACAGCAAATCAAACCAAAACGGAGACTGGATCCACCTCCTCACACGCTTGGCTTCCCCACAGGCGACCTTAGAGCACCTAAAATTATACACACATGCAGGACAAGCTCACATTTTCTTTTTTTTTTTCTTTCTTTTTCTTTTTTTTCTTTTTTTTTTTCCGAGACAGGGTTTCTCTGTGTAGCCCTGGCTGTCCTGGAACTCACTCTGTAGACCAGGCTGGCCTCGAACTCAGAGATCCGCCTGCCTCTGCCTCCCAAGTGCTGGGATTAAAGGCGTGCGCCAACGCCCGTCAAGCTCACATTTTCAATGTTTCTTTTAATTCACACAGTAATCAAGAATTGTTATATAAAATTAAGACAGTTCATTAAAGAAAAATCACAGAATACACAAATCATTCAACATAATAAAAATAGTCCCTAATACTCTGAGATTAAAATTTTATTAGGAGAGAAAATCTGGAAAAGGACTCAGGCTCTTCTATTTTAACAATTTGAATTTAAACATGACAATAACAGAGAGAAGCACGGGAGAGTAAATATTACCATCGAGTTCACTCTGGATCTTATTCCTTTCTCTTTCTAGCTCACTCTTAGCTCTTGCCGCCTCCAGTTTGATGTCAGTTATTTCTAGTTTGTTTGCATGTTTAAGCTCTTTCACCTGTTGGTCATTAGAAACTGCAATTATTATTGGATCATCTTCTTATCATTCAGTATATACCTAAAAGTATAGACAGAAATGAGAATCAATCTGGTAGTGCAGGGTGTAAGACCTTCAACAAAAGTATCCCAAGGCCCGGAAGAGCGCCTGAGCCCAACAGACCCCAAACAGAAGTCATCCTTTACCAGGCTTGACTGTGCCTTAACCATGTCAACTGTACATATCTAAATACATCTATGGACAATTCAGAACATTTCATGGTGAAAATGTTGAAACTGTCCTTTTAAAAAGGAAGGCACAGCTGGGCATGGCGGCATACTCCTCTAATCTTAAACCAGTACTCAGGAGGCAGAGAGATCTCTGTAAGTTCAGAACATCAAGGCTACCTGACTGGATCTAATTTCAGGAAACAACAAAAAGGTGGGGAAAGGGGCAAAGGTATTCTACGTAGTGGGAACAACACATAAAATGTTAATTAGGAATGATGTCACATAATCTGCTCTTCAAACAATGAACTATCCCTTACAATAAAGCATAGGAAGGTTTAAAATCTGTGAGAGGGTGACAGGAAATAAAAGTTATTGTTTTAGACTTAGTACAGCTCTGATGAAACACCATGACCAAGGGGGACAGAGTTCTTTCACTTACACTTCCTCTCACAGTCCATCATCAAGAAAGTGAAGACAGAGGGCAGGGACTGGAGGCCGGAGCTGACGCAGAGCCCATGGAGGGTGCTGCTTACTGTCTTGCTCCTTACTGCTTGCTCGGCCTGTTTTCCCAGAGAACTGAGGACCACCAACCCAGGGATGGCACCACTTAAAAACGGATTGGGAAATAATTAATTAAGAAAATGCCCTCTGGGCTTGCCTGCAGCCTGATCTTACGAAGCCGGTTTCTTGATTGAGCTGACAAAAAGCCATCCAGCACACTGCTCAAAATAGCTGATTAGCTAGTTAAGGTAGAATAACTAACTTTGTAAAGCTAATTTAAAAATGAGTTAAGAAATAAAAGTAAAGAAATCAGCATACAGCAAAAGAATTAATAAAAGAAACCAAAAAAGGACCAATTTGGAGACGAAACGTGTTTGCATATGTACATTCAAGCGAGTAGAAGGAAGGGTATAAAACACAGCATATAAACCCTTCATTACAAAATCGACTTCTAAAGCCACAGGAAAATGTGAACAATTTTCAAAAACTTTCCATATAACTAACCAATCACATATCATTTTTAGTTTAAACAGTCCTAGCAATTAATTCTAGTTCATAAGTAGTAATCCTTCATCCAAAAAATATTTACTAAATACCTATTATGTGCAAGGTACGGTTCTAGGAGCCAGGAATACAGCACCAAATAAAGTTTTGTCTTTCCAATCACCCACACTATTAACATTTTCCAAATTTCTAAAATTATGCACAAAGGCTTTAATCACCAGATGTATATCAAAGTTTAAAATTACAGGCTCAGAGTATAGAACTACAAAGATACACAAGAGAGACATAATGTAGGATGGTAGAAAAAGGCTAAGTTAGGCAGAGCCCAAGAGAACCCAACAACAAAGAAAGATGAGGTAAGAAACACATCAGTGAGGGTCCAAGAGTCAAGGGAACACCCACAGACACAAGGGCTTCACTAGAAGAGATTTTGTCTATAAGTGGTAATGAAAACTTTGCAAACAAATACAAACGTTACTCTTTACACTGCCAATCCCAACAAAAGATCCCTTCAAATTCAGTTTCTAGTACTAAATGATAGAGACTAGCAGCCTTCTGCTGCCATTTTTCTAATACTTAAAAAATTTGCTACTATGTCATAATTTTAAGGACAACTGACAAGGGCATTAAAATATTGAGAAAATATAATATTAAAATAATTACACTGGCATATATTCCACACTAATTGCAAAATATTGAGAGTGACACAGAAGTTCACTAAACCACACTATAGTTGTTTTTAATGAAGTAACAAATTCAAGTAAATTTCATAAGAATATTGATTAATTTCATGGTAACCTAAAGAAAAAGTGCCAGGCGGTGGTGGCGCACGCCTGTAATCTTAGCACTCTGGAAGGCAGAGGCAGGCGGATTTCTGAGTTCAAGGTCAGCCTAGTCTACAGAGTGAGTTCCAGGACAGCCAGGGCTACACAGAGAAACCCTGTCTCGAAAAAAAACAAATCCAAAAAAAAAAAAAAAAACAAAAAAACAAAAAAAAACAACAAAAAAAAACAAAAAAAAACAAAGAAAGAAAGAAAGAAAGAAAGAAAGAAAGAAAAAGTACATAAAAACCTAGTTTTACTAAAATAAAAAAATACATTCTTAACTGGGCAGTGGTGGCACATGCCTTTAATCCCAGCACTTGGAAGGCAGAGGCAGGTGGATTTCTGAGTTCAAGGCCAGCCTGGTCTACAGAGTGAGTTCCAGGACAGCCAGGGCCATACAGAGAAACCCTGTCTGGAAAAACCAAAAAGAAAGACAGACAGAAAAGAGAAAGCATTCTTTAGGCTGGAAGCTGGAGCAGTCAGCAGGTGCATGCTTGCAGCACAAGCAAGAGGAACTGTGTTTCGATCCAGCACCCATCCAGAGCAGAGCTCGGCAGGGTGCTCTGAGACCCAAGCCAGGACGCTGACACAGGCGAGTCCGGAAGCTGACTAGCTGGCTGGCCAGTCTAGCTGATCAGTGAGCTTCAGGGTCATGAAAGACTGTCTCAAATACTTACACAAATGACCCTGGAGGGGCAGCTCAGGGGTTAAGAGCATGGGCTGCAGCTTTAGAGGACCTAGGCTCAGTTCCCAGAACTCACATGGCAGTTATCAACTGCCTATAACCTGTAACTCCAGGCCTAAGAGAGCCGATGACCTCTTCTGGCCTCTACGGGCATCAAGCATGGTGTGCAGACATACATGCAGACAAAACCTCCATATAAAAAAGTAAATATAAAATATGATAGATAATATCCTCTTTCTGATCCTCATGGGCACAAGGCACAAATATGTCACACATACACATGTAGACAAAACATTCATATATATAAAACAAGAAAAAGTCAAAAATGTTGAAACAAAAAACTGAGAAAACAATATGCAGGAGAAACAATAGTTTAAAATAAATAGTTTAAAACAAACAAACAAACAAACAAACAAACAAAAAACTGTGTTACACCAGAAGCTCTGGCTATAAATGCCACAAGGATAATACTTAAATTCAGGCTTTTTCTAAATTATAAAATGGCATAACTTCCTTTCCTTAGTCAAATATTAAAAAAGACACCTTCACATCAACCTCTGGTCTCTATACACATGTGTACATACACAAGAAAGATGTACATACAACACCCATGGCCAGGTATCGGCTTACTTATGCTATTTTATAAATTTATAGGTCTTAAGTTTTTCTTTGGTGCCATATTTCTATGTTCTTAAAACAATGAATTTACTTACAGAAGCACTAACTGTCAAATTTTCAAAGTGTTTTATTTCTACAATATGAAGACAGATGCGGTAATGTGTATTAGAATCATGAAGATGAGTGAGGACGCTAGCCTGACAGGTAACTGCATGCCTTACAAGCATTAAGACCCGAGTGTGGATCCCCAGGACCTATGTTCAAAATCGAATGGCAGGCCTGTGATCCCAGAGTTGAGGAGGCAGGCAGACAGACCGCTGGGGCTAGCCAAACCCGCTGTGCCTTGGAAGCTTGTCTCAGAAAATAAGGTGGACAACAGCTGAGAGAGAAACCAGATCATGACCTTTGCCCTCCACTCCAGCATGCATAAAAATGGCTAGGTCAAAACTCTGTAGACCCATGGCCATCACACCCCTGTGCTCAGGATTCCAAACCCTAAGAAGCCGAAACTGCATGAGCTCCATGTCCTCACCGACCCCTCTACCAAGCTAAGTCACTGTCTTAATAGACTGTTTGCTAGAGGCTGGCCTTTATATTACAGCTAGCATTATGCTTTTGACATCACAGAAGGACATATTCAGCCAGCCACTCAAGACTAAAACAGAATTTTAAGTGGTGGTATTAGGTATTTTATAAATGCTCAAGATCTACAAACTGAAAAGGGCTGGTGTCTGCTGCTTTTCCAGAGAACTCAGAATCAGTTCCCTGTACCCACATGGCGTTCCAGAGATGTCTATAACTCCACATCCAGAACATCCAATATCCTTTCTGACCTCCACAGCAGAAGGACAAATATGGCACACACACATACACACAGACAAGACACTCATACACGTAAAACTCAAAAACTTTAAAACAAAAGACTGAACAAACAATATACAGGAGAAACAGTACAGTTTTAAAAATATTTTACACCAGAAGCTCTGGCTATAAACTCCAAAGAGATGACACTAAAATTCTGGCTTTCTCTAAATTATGAGATGGTATAACTTCCTTAAACAGCTGAATCATCACAGTTCTGAGGGATGGTTTCTGTAACTTAGATTTTCTAAAGACTGAAAACCTTATGAAGTAACTTAATGTTCTTCATGGGATAGAAATATCATTAAGGACATCACTTTTAGGCCAACTATGATAATACCTTTTATCTGAGCCACTGATACTGGCATAGCGTAGTTCTAAAGCCTAACATTTACAAATTTAAATAACTTAGTTAAACATACCCCAGGTGTGCCTTTGCATTGCAAACAGCCGTTTGCTAGAATTGCAGAATGTTGATGAAAATTTCAAGTTGCAAAGAAAACTGTGACACACATGTTAGAAATAGTAAAAAAAAACTATCCTTCCTGCAATCCTTTTACACATAAAAGTTCAGATGAAACTTGTCTAAAGTTGAAGGATGTATTGAATACTTCCATTTATATGCAAACTACTTCAAATGTGCCTTAAAAAACTCAGGCAATTCTCAGCAGAGTGCTAATAAACAAGCAAAGAGAAATAATACCAAACTGCTGTTTTCCTTCAGTGGAGTAAGAGCCTCTATTTACTCTCTTACTTGCACAGACAAAGAACAATAATGAAGTGTGTGTGTATAGAATACAGAAGAGAGGTAAGGGTCAGTACACAGGAGAGCCAGAGAACGAGGAAAAATTGTGCAAAATCCCCTCAATCCCCCCTCCTACCCTAAGACTTAGAAGGCACCACGGAAGCCCAGCACATCCAATGTCGTGTTGCTACATTTACAGTTCCAGCTATTTCAGGGACCCAGTCAGACTACTTATGGTTTAAACAATGTACTGTAAATATTGAATACTCAAATATTGTTGAACAAAACTAAAAACAATCTATAAAGGACTTGAAGAAAAACTTGAGAATTCCCTATACCCTGAATTCACTACTTTTGTGTTTTATATGTTTTGATTGGAGATGGGGAGGACACTTTTGAAATTTTGCTAAATTCTTATCATACAGACATTTAATTTCTATCTGTTGACACAAATCAGGAGGAAGCCATAATATTAATTGATTTCTAATGGGGTTTATACTTTAGAAAGTTGAAAGAATTATTAGTGATCAACAGAAAAAGGCTTTGTTGCACAAAGGAAATTGGATCCAATGAAATTAACAGAATATTAAAGATATGAAATAGTTTGCCTAAGGTTACAGTAACTGACCAGTCAAAAAATTATAGACACACACACACATACACATACAGTTTATTTTCTTTACATTCTTTATTTTATTTAAGGATATAATATTTAAGGATAACACTAGAAATAAAATGAATTAGAATTCAAAAGATGTTCAAAGCCCATGGTCTCACCTTTGTATTTCATTACCTCGTCCAGAATGGCATAATTTCTAAACAACCTAAATTTAAAGCTATAAACTAATAGTATCTAGAATTAAACACATTAATAATTATGGTTGGGAATGTACTTCATCAGCGGAGTACAAAAGCATAACTTCCACTCCTAATACCATGAAAAGGGAGGTGGGGAGGAGAGAACTGAAGAAACCATCAGGTAACAGATAAAATGATAGGGTCAGAAAGGATTTCACCAGAGAATCACTCACACACCCAGTCTCCTCATCCCTGCAGTCGCAAGCGCGCCTATGAACCGCGGACGGCGACTGGCTCACCTCACTGGCCAGCGTGCTGATTTCTCGGTCGGCCTTATGCAGTCTGCTGAGTAAAGAGGTATTTTGTTCAGTGCTTGACTGTAGCTCTTTTTCTAAGCGTTCAGCCTGTAGTTTAGCTGACTGCTTTTCAGCCTTCAAGACAAAAGATTTGAAAACATAGCCATAATTTTTCACATTATATTAAAAATAAGCATTATTTGAAATGCCTGTGCAATCAAACACAAAAATTAATTATTCAAAACTTAAGCAACACTAACATGTCCTAAAGTAAGTTTTCTCAAACAGACCTGTAGAACTCAAATTCATTTCTCTGAGGACAGAAAGTACTCCCATCCCTTAATGTGGGAATGCTGACATAACTAACATTTTTAGACTATCAAGCTCACAACAGGTATGAGAAAGCATTTTAGAAAGAAGACGAGGAGGAGGCTTCCAAGGCCCAGAGAGTGGGGAAAGGTGCTCGCTGCCAAGCCTGGTGGCTGACTCAGATCCCCAGCCCTACGTGGTGGACGGTGAGCGCTGTCCTCTGACAGCCGCATAGGGCCACGGTCCACAGGCCTCACACACGGCTATGTGCACACAAAACAAATGAACATAAAACAAATGAAAATCCATAATCAAGGGAGTTTTTTTTTTTTAAGCAAAAGAAGAGGCAGGCAAATTCTCAACTGTCCTGGAGCCTTCTGAAGCATAGGCAAAGATGCTTCTGACCCTACCACACAGCTAAATCTCTAAACTGCCAGAAATTTCCTCAAAGTGATACTCAAAGTACTCTTACCAGAGAGGAAAAACTAAAAACTTTGAAACATTTCTACTCACGGTAAATAGAGTATTTCTGCACTTACAGCTTAAACTTTAGGTGTATGCTTTCTATGCATGGTCATTGTATTAAAAAAGGACTTTATTCAGCAACTAAGTCAGAGAACAATTATTTTCAAATATAAATGGTATTCTTTGCATATAACAGCCATGAAATACTAGAAAAAAATACTATTTGCTGTCATGTATTTATTTTTCATTTCATCTGACAAATGATAAAAATTAAATACAGACTCTTCTGAAAAATGTCCCAAATAAGCCTTCGGTCTTTTTTCATCAATCAGCTTTTCATCATTCACCCAGAAAACAACGACTCTAAAATGACTTTGGCCAAACTTCCGACTGGGACCAGACACTAGACTCAACTGCAGCTTTCCCCTTACTCTGTCACTGTGCCAATATATTAAGGACTCCAAAATGGCAACCTACACTATCTTACCATAAACTGGCTTAAGTCTAGCGTTCAATGCCTCTCACAGTTTAACTGTGGAAATCAACAAGGGCTGACATAGACGTCGCCCTCCCCAGTCCCTCCCACACGTGATGTCTGTTCTTCCAAACTCTCGAATGTGCCCCATGTACCAGCTGATCACCCTGTCATCATTTACTATTTTGAAATTCAGTATCAATTACAAACCATGTGCCTATAATTTCCTTCCAGCTCAACTATTTCATAACTATCCCAAAGGAAAAAAACACAAATTGACCAAAATAAACGAAAACATAAAGTAGTATCTCTGCTCCCTCTTAGGCCCCAGGAGCTAAGAGGCATTGGCATGTCTGACTCAGTGGGTTCAGTCTTCCGAAGTGCTTCCTCCAGAAGCCCCACGGTGGCTCTGCCAACACTGTTTTCTCTAATGAGCTCAGGCAAGGAACTCAGTCAAGATCTGGATGTATTAGCAGCCAGCTAACTTTTAGCACTTTGGCTAGAGAGCTGTTTTAAGTTACATATAATATGTCTGCTCAAGTAGAATTTATAACTTTAAAGTTTGAATTCTAGTGTAAGAGATTTATGATTTCAAAATAATTATTCTTTTTGTTTTGAGATGACTTCAGTCTTAAAAACTTGGGGGATGTTTTGTACATTATATTCTGTGACATTTTAAAGTCATTTTTACTCAGATGATGATTCCCAAAGAATGAATATCCCCTCGGGAACGCAGCAGCACAGCCACTGCTGACCAATCAAAACCTTTCTTCTTTCCGTGTCCACTTGGGAGTACGCAAATGCGTCAGCATTAGACTGCCAAGCATTTATTTATGTTCTAAAAACCAAAGGCTTGTCAAGTGCACTTTTAAAGCTTATGCCATACTCTCTCCTGGGATGCAATTAAAACCTTACCTCCAAGGATCGGAGTGTAGCCTGCATCTCAGCCAACTGCCTCACCTGTATTCTTTGGACATTTTCTACCTGAGCACCAGAATTCTCTTTCTCAGCCCTCAATTCTGCTACTTCAGCCTCTAAACTTTTCAATTTCTGAAGCAAATGGGCTTTTTCTCGAGCGAGCAGCTCCACTCGCTTGCTGTCTCTCGTGGGATCAACACTAAGCAGCTGGTTCTGTAGTTCCTCTTTGTCCTTCTCCAGCCGTGCAATCTAATAATTGGAAAGGAAGGATACAAGCTCTAAATGATTGAATTTTCAGTCATGAACATGCTTTACAAGTCAGTAAATTAAAATTAAAAATCGCACAACATGAAAGCTCAGGTGTGGAAATGAAGTAAAAAGGAAAAGCATCTAAAACGTCACGTTCCTCATTCTGTACTCGGCAGGACTCAATTCTAAAGGAAAGGACTCTGCCCTATTTTTCCGTTTCTCTTCACAGTGTCTGGCACAGGGCTTAATCAGATGCTGACTAAAATTCAAAATTATAAATACTACAATAATATAATTATTTAAAACACATAAATTTCACAAGCCCAGGATCAGAGCTCATGCAAGGCCGATCCAGTGGCCACTCCGGAAGGCCGCCCTGCTTGCTTGGCTTACTCTCCTTTACTCTTTGGCTATGTCTAGGCTAATAAATCATCTGTTTGTGAGGAACCAATTCACACAAAAACTGTATAAATATAAAAACAGTCAATGAACTTTTAAAGTAATAGCCAAGTTTATTAACATCTTAACAGTAATTATAATCTAGGTCTTATCATGTTCACAATTCCAAGGTTTATTGCAGTCACTAAGAAACTCAAAGACGCAAGGAACAAGTAGTATTTAGTCTCTTTCATAACAACTCATTGCCAGATGATACACACTTCCAAATCAGTGGGTTCCAAATAGTTTCCTAACACCTTAGGCATTTCAGAGCACCCCCCCCCCCTGCCCTGTTGCTGAGAATTGAGGGACTAAGCACTGAGAATAGAAATCCCTACCCCCTTTTTTGGTGATCTTCCTAATTCAGCATATATAACTTATCACCACATCTGCTTTTAACTTTTGTTTCTTTTTCATTTTCATTTCCATCTTCTTCTGAATGGTGCCAGGGATTGCACCCTGGGCCTTGAACAAGATACAGCAGTGTTCTACAGTGAGGTACAAGCCTAGCCCCATTAGCACTTCTTTTCCTTTATCTCTCTATGCTGAGGTAACTGCTCAATCTTCAATTGGACCACTGCAAAAAGCAAGACTGGTAGCTAGTTGAAGGCAGAATGAACACTGAAGGCTCGCTCCAAGTCACAAGCACGCTCTGGGACACAGACAATGCTGGCTGACTCAAGGAAGTACAGAAGCTGTTTCTTCATCTTCAAAGCTCCAAGTGAAGCGCTCTCTGATCTTTTCTAGCCCTACAACTTACGAATTCTAAGTTTGAATTTGTACACGATGGACATCAAAGATATTAACAGGGCATAAAGATGAAGATATCCAGTATGTAAACATACTTTTCAAGAAAAATAAAACTCATCCAAGAAGATAAGCATCAAAAGTCCAACTAATCGCTCAGTGATGTACTCAGTATGGACAAGACTCCAGAGTTTAATTCCAAGCACCGTGCCACTCCCCACAAAAACAAAACAAAAATAACAATAAAAATATCAAATAAACAGAAAAAAGTATAACTAATTCATCTCTCCTATTCCCTCCCTGATCTTTTATGTAGACTAATTCTCTCCCAGGTTTGTTCTTGGACTACATTTATTTAGTTTCTTTATATATTCAGTTTCTTCCTCCTTCAGGTAAGTATGAGTCTGTATTACATCACATTATTTTTAACTGTTAACGAATTTCTGTTGCAAGATATTTCCCATTCATTCACACTAAGGCAGAGAGAGGCCAGTGACTGGAGGGGAGAGAGGAGGAGGAGCTAAGGGAGTGGCGGGGTGGGGGTTGGTAGACCGTCAGACAGACAAGCAGAGTGGAGAGAGAGGCACGGAAATCCAGATGGCTTTCTGGTGTTTTGGAGAGGTTAGATAATTGGGATAAGACAATGTCATTGCAAATTGGCATTCTGTAATTAGGAGTTTATATACATGAGGATATTTGGTTAACTGCTCAAATTTAAGAGTCTTGCTTTACCGGATACTTGGAAGGAGTGGTGCAGAGGCCTGGCGGGGCGGAACTCTTTCTTAATTAATTAACCGATATAAATTTCCTACATAAACACACTGTATTTATATCAATCTCATCCCTCCCTATATCCTCACCAATTCCTATCTTCCCCTATATGCTCTCAAATTCATCACCTCCTTTTCTAATTATTGTCTCTGGAAATATTGAAGGTGTACAGACATACATACTTACAACCTACTGAGTCCAGTTACTGTTGCCCATATGTACACGTATGCAGGGTGACCACTTTGAATGGGGAACTTGTCAGAGGTCTCTCATCTCTGGAGAAACCACTTTCCTTCCCTCAGCAGCCACTGACTACCTGTAGTTCTTTAGAAGACTGAGCCTTGAGAAAATTTCCCCCACCTACTCTGGCATGTTGAGTGATATAAGTTTTATGCAGACAACCACACAGTTGAGACTTCATGGATGCAGTACCCTGACATGTCTAGAAGTCACTTTCTCACAGCGCCTGCTCTGGTTCTGCCTCTACAACCTTTCTGCCCCCTCTTCCCTGCTTTGTGAGCCTTAGGTATAGCGGTTGAGCTGTAGAGGTCCCAACCAGGGTTGTGCATCTCAGTCACATACTTCTACATTTTGACCAGACAGAAATCTCTGTAGCATCCTCTATCTACTGAAGAAGAAGCTTCTTTGATGTAGGATGAGAGATATACTTCTCTAGAGATACACATTTAGAACAGTTGAAAGCTACATTTATTTAGAAAACCATCAGTGTATTACCCTCGAGGGTCTCTGCTCTTTCCTTGGGTTCTTAGCTGGGCTGACGGCAGGAGGCACATCTTCCCTCCTACTTAGTAGGCCTTAAGTCCAATTAGATGGCCGCTGGTTTACCTCCAGGATCTATGTGCCACTACTGTACTGTTGTGGCAGCCTGCCTGGCCAGTGGTTACTGTGCTCCACAGGCTTTACAGTTAGGTACAACCTGTGATTACTTTTCTCTCTTGGCAGCTTGTAGAATACCTTAAAATCTATGGGAGTTAGACCTCAGGGAAGAGCCTTCCAGGTCAGTACCAGCTTGATTCCTCAAGTCCTGTGACAAAAATATGTGGTGTCTAATATGTGAGAGACACTTGTATGATACCTGCAATGGCAGCTGAAGCAATTGACAACTACCAAATAGCAGTCTAGATTAGAATTTATGCAACTCCTCAACCACAATTCACTTTCAAGCACCCTCCCCTCCCCAAACTGTTGGCCACTGCTTTCTAAGTACTAATCTCATGAATCACTTGCATAATAAATACTAAGTACTTTGTATCCAGCACTATTTTAGGTAGTAAAAGTATGTACAGCTCAGCAGAGATGCAAGCACAAAACCTGCAGTTGTCCAGCCTACTCTATTCAATCACCGCCACAGCCAACACTCCTGGCTCATTCATCTGGGCACAGATTTTGGACACATCCTCAGCTCTGTCTTTTCTTCTACTGTTAATCAGATTCGCATGTCATTTTCCTTGCTGTCCTTCATTTGTTTTTATCTCAGTTCTTCCTCTCAATTTCCAAAGGTCTTTCTCTAATTTCTCTTCTTTGACATCTGTCCAAATCTGTATGTACTGCAGTTACACATTTACTTTATTCTCTTTAGAATAAAATCTTTCTTGACAGGTAAGACCTTTGGTATTAACCAATTTTGCTTTTCTAAAAGCTGAAGTATTAAAAATGGACAGGAACAGAACAGGTATTACAAAGAGCAGATGGCTTCTTTTTTAAAGGACAATAGTATCACTTCATAACCCTGAGGAACACACAGAGAAAGGCAGAGTATTGATTTAATTCATCCTTGTTTGTACTGCCTTTATGGTATAGCATACAGAAATAGTTCAGCTCTACAATCAAGCACCTAGACTTCGCTTTGCAGCATTTTAAAGCTACTCCTCTACTTCCTTCTGGCTTGTAAGAATGTTGTCTTTCTGACCTGCCGCCTTCTGCAAACAGTGTCCTTCCAACTATTGCTTAATTGATGAGACAACACTATACGGCATAGCCCAAGACGGCTTTGAACTATGTAGTCAAGGCTCAATTTAAACTCTTTTAAAGTTTTTATTTCTTAATTATTTGTATAGGTGTGTGTCTCTGTGTGGGAATGTGCACTTGAGTACAGGTGCTGGTGGACAAAAGCCAAAGGAAAGTGTCAGATCCCCTGGAGCGGAAGTAACAGGCAGTAGTGGTCCACTCAACATGGCTGCTGGGGACCAGAGAGCAGTATGCGTTCTTAAGCACTGAGCCGACCGACCTCTCACCGTGAACTCTTACTCCATCTGACTCAGTCTACCGAGGGCTAGGATTATAAGCATGCATCATCATACCCAGACTGCTTTTCTTTTCTTTTTTTTTTTTTTTTCTGGAGAGGAAAGAGTTTATTTCATCTTATATCTTACACTGCATTATGAATGGTAGCCAGGACAGGAAATCAAACATGAACTTGGAGGCAGGCACTGAAGAAGAGGTCATGAAGGAATAGAATTCCTATCTTGTGCAGACTGATTTCTTGTTCCAGCTGTTCAGGGATGGCACTTGCAATAGTAAGTCATCAGTCAAGAAAATACTCAATGATCTTTTGTCTACTAGACAACCTGATGGAGACATTTTCTCAACTGATGTTTACTTTTTCAGTTTGACTCCTGTTAGACTATATTTGATTAAAAAAAAAAAACAAAAAAAGAATAAATAAAAGAACAGAAGGAAGGAAGGAAGGAAGGAAGGAAGGAAGGAAGGAAGGAAGGAAAGGAGGATTTTCTGAAAGAACCAGTTCCTGATTTTGTTGACTCTTTGTATAGTTCTTTCTGCTTCTACTTGGTTGATTTCAGCCCTGAGTTATTTCCCGCCATCTACTCCTCTTGGGTGCATTTGTTTCTTTCTGTTCTAGAGCTTTCAGGTGTGCTGTTAAGCTGCTAGTGTATGCTCTTTCCAGTTTCTTTTTGGAGGCACTCAGAGCTACGAGTTTTCCTCTTAGCACAGCTTTCAATGTGTCCCATAAGTTGGGGTATGTTGTATATTCATTTTCATTAAATTCTAAAAAAAATCTTTATTTCGTCCTTGAACAAGTTATCATTGAGTAGAGCATTGTCAAGCTTCTATGTGTATGCAGGCTTTCTGTTGTTTTTGTTGTTATTGAAGACCAGCCTTAGTCCATGATGATCTGATAGGATGTATGGAATTATTTCAATTTTCTTGTATCTGTTGAGGTCTGTTTTGTAACTGATTATATGGTCAGTTTTGGAGAAGGTACCATGAGGTGCTGAGAAGGTAGTATATTCTTTTGTTTTAGGATGATATCTGTTAAGTCTATTTGGTCCATTACAGCTGTTAGTTTCACTATGTCTCTGTTTAGTTTGTGTAGGCATGATCTGTCCACTGATGAAAGTGGGGTGTTGAAGTCTCCTACTATTAATGTGTGAGGTGCAATGTGTGCTCTGAGCTTTAGTAAAGTTTCTTTTATGAATGTGGGTGCCCTTATATTTGGAGCATAAATGTTCAGAATTGAGAGTTCTTCTTGGTAGATTTTTCCTTTGATGAGTATGAAGTGTCCTTCCTTATCTTTTTTGATAACTTTTGGTTGGAAGTTGATTTTATTTGATATTCGAATGGCTACTCCAGCTTGTTTCTTGGGACCACTTACTTGGAAAATTGTTTTCTACCTCTTTTCTCTAAGGCAGTATCTGCCTTTGATACTGAGGTGTGTTTCCTGTATGCAACAAAATGCTGGATCCTGTTTATGTATCTGTTAGTCTATGTGTCTTTTTATTGGGGAATTGCGTCCATTGATGTTAAGAGATATTAAGGAATAGTGATTGTTGCTTCCTGTTATTTTTGTTGTTAGAGGTGGAATTATGTTTGTATGGCTATCTTCTTTTAGGTTTGTTGAAAGATTACTTTCTTGCTTTTTCTAGGGTGCAGTTTCCCTCCTTGTGTTGTTTTCCGCCTATTATCCTTTGTAGGGCTAGATTTGTGGAAAGATATTGTGTAAATTTGTTTTTATCATGGAATATTTTGGTTTCTCCATCTAAGATAATTGTGAGTTTTGCTAGGTATAGTAGTCTGGGCTGGCATTTGTGTTCTCTTAGGGTGTGTATGACACCTGCCCAGAAGTCTGGTATAATTCTGATAGGTCTGCCTTTATATGTTACTTGACCTTTTCCCTTATTGCTTTTAATAGTCTTTCTTTGTTTTGTGAATTTGGTGTTTTTACTATTATGTGATGGGAGGAATTTCTTTTCTGGTGCAGTCTATATGGAGTTCTGTAGATCTCTTGTATGTTTATGGGCATCTCTTTCTTTAGGTTAGGGAAGTTTTCTTCTATACTTTGGTGAAGATATTTACTGGCCCTTTAAGTTGGGAAGCTTCTCTCTCTTCTATACCTATTATCCTTAGTTTTAGTCTTCCCATTGAGTCCTGGATTTCCTGGATGTTTTAGGTTAGGGGCTTTTTGCATTTTGCATTTCCGTTGACTGTTGTGTCAATGTTTTCTATGGTATCTTTGGTACCTGAGATTCTCTCTTCTATCTCTTGTATTCTATTGGTGATGCTTACATCTATGACTCCTAATCTCTTTCCTAGGTTTTCTATCTCCAGGGTTGTCTCTCTTTGTGATTTCTTTATTGTTTCTATTTCCACTTTTAGATCCTAGAATGCTTTGTTCAATTCCTTCACCAGTTTTGTTTCCCTATAATTAAGGGATTCTTTTTTTTTTAATTTTTATTTTCTATATTCTATGTTTACATTCCAAAGGCTTTCCCCTTTCCCAGTTCCCCCCCACCATACGTCCCATAATTCCTCTCGCCCCCAACTATTCCCCAATCATTCCCCCTCCCCCCACGGTTTCTCTACAAAAGGATCCAATCTTTACAGGCCCGGGGTCCTCTCCTTTCTTCTTCTTGGGAATCATTTGACTTGCTAATTGTGCCTTGAGTATTTAGGGCTTCTGGGCTCATTAATATCCACTTATCAGTGATTACATTTCATGTGTATTCTTTTGTGATTGGGTTAACTCACTCAGGATGATATTTTCCAGGTCTAACCATTTACCTACAAATTGCATGAATTCATTATTTTTAATTGCTGAGTAGTATTCCATTGTATAAATATGTTTACCTGTATTCTCTTGTGTTTCTTTAAGGGAGTTATTTATGTCCTTCTTAAAGTCCTGTCATCATCATGAGATGTGACTGTAAATCAGAGTCTTGCTTTTCTGGTGTTGGAGTATACAGGGCACGCTGTGGTGGGAGAACTGGGTTCTGATGATGCCAAGTAGCCTTGGTTTCTTTTGCTTATGTTCTTGCCCTTGCCTCTCACCATCTGGATATCTCTGGTGTTAGCTGGTCTTGCTATCTCTGACTGTGTGTCAGTACTCCTGGAAGACCAGTTCTCTCCAGGATGAATTTGGGTACAGAGAGCTGTGGCACAGCGTTCGCTCTCGGGTGCAGATGGAAACCTGAAGGATCCTGTCCCAGGCTGTTGCATGGCTCCTGTGTCCTGATGACTTTGGACTGGTCCCTCTTGGGCCAGGAATTTGAACAGAAGTGGTGGTGTTACCTGTGCTCACAGGTATACCAGCACTCCTGGGAGACCAGCTCTCTTCTGGTGATATTTGGGTATGGAGCACTGTGGCACGGGATCAGCCCCAGCTTGGGTTTTTAAAAATAAATCTTTTATTATCAGATAATGATAGAGTATAATACCTAGCATTTCAGTGTTGGAATCTATTGCTATCGTACATTTAGTGTTAGAATTTTTTTGGTTTTGATATGTGACAAATGATTTTCAATTAAATTTTGAAATAGCCCATTTTTGTGACTCTCAATCAAAAATAAAATTTGTTTTACTTTGCTTCTTATGAAGGCACTGTTGAAAGTATAGTACAAGCATCACTGAATGATGGTAATGTGTGTACGATCCACCTCCTCTAATGAAACACAAGCAGGTTAGAGCACAGTCTCTCACTCATGACTGCCTAGTGAAGAAGGATGCCCACACTCCCTGCACTGCCCACTACAACCGCAGGGCAGGGTGTGGGAGTGCGTCATACTCAGAAGGACTAATTTTGGTATTAGGATAATGCTGGTCCTATAAAATGATTTAGAAAGTAGCAGAAAGTAATATACTTTCTGGTAAATACTATAGAGACATGGTAAGTTCTTCCTTAAATGTAAAATCAATTATTAGCTGCAAATTGTTGTCCACTGGATACCAGATCCTGAATTTGAATTTGATCCTGGGCCCTTTGATTTCCTTTACATACCTTTGGATCTTTATCCTGGGATAGAGTTAAGATATCTTCAAGCATTTGATCATTTCACGTCTCACTTGTATACCTGGTGGAACCAGCAGAGCCTTTAGTCTACAGCTAACGCAGTGAACTGTGTGTTAAGGGATTTCCCAACCCGGCTGACACAATGGCAAATGTGGACCAGTTCCATGTTAGTTCTGTATATTGTTTTGTCTGGACCATTTTCATTCCTTCTCTGGCTTTGTATAGGTCCCTCATACAGCGGCACTAACTAGTAATCAAGTAAATACTCAGGAGTTACTGTGCAAAGTACTAGTGTGTCTGTCAAGTCTAATGCCATGGCCTCTCCCAGTTCTAAACTCCAATTCCTCAACTCAGAGTAATGACTATATATGCAGCTTCAGCATTTATCCTTGTGAAGTTTTCACAGCCAAATATGAGAAAGGATAACATTTTTTCATATAAAGATATCTCCTTCTATGTTTATTGTGTGAATTCATCTGCAAATGATGATATACGGATCCCTGAAGTCCTCATTAAGGAGAAAAAAAACAACTTTAAAAACTTCCAAAGAGGGATAGAGAGATGGCACAGTGGATACAAACATTTGTTTCTCTTCCAAAGGAAATGAGTTGAGTTCCCAGCACCCATTGGCAGCCCTCAACTATCTGTTAACTCCAGTTCCAGGGCATCTAACACCCTCTTCTGGCTTCTGCAGGCACCAGGTATGCATGTGATACACATACATACATGCAGGTAAAACACTCATACCTATAAAGTGCATGAGTTAAAAAAAAAAAAAGTCCTAAATAATTCTGCCAAAAATGAACAAACTAAGGAATAGTTAGTTTGCTTTTATCTGTATGGGTTAAAAATACATTATCATATAAGTCTTTAATTGATGCAGGAAAATTCAATTACAGTCAAATGTTAGAAATATGTATTAAGTTCAATTTTAGGACAGTGAAATAAGGCAAATTATTCCAATAAAGCAGGTCTCACAATTATTTTTGGTTTCTCATTACACTTAATTTTTTTCAGCCAGGCGGTGGTGGCGTGCACCATTAATCACAGCACTTGGGTGCAGGCAGAGGCAGGCAAACCTCTGAGTTAGAGGTTAGCCTAGTGTACAAGAGCAGGTTCCAGGACAGCCAAGGCTACTAAAAGACACCGTGTGTTGCAGGGCAGGGAGTTCTGCCCATGGTGTAACAGTGTTATAGGGCCTGGGGACAGTTCTCAGCAGTGAAGAACACATGCTGCTCAGAGCGCCTTCAGATCTTATCCTACAGGGCAGCTCACAGCTGTCTGTGACTCCAGTTCCAGGGGATCTGATGCCTGTGCACAGACACACATGGAGGCAGAACACCGAAATAAATAAAATAAAATAAAAAAGAACTTGTGTGTGTGTGTGTGTGTGTGTGTGTGTGAGAGAGAGAGAGAGAGAGAGAGAGAGAGAGAGAGAGAGAGACTGAAAACATACTACATTGCTACAAACTGACAATTACTCTTGAGCAAGTCATGATTTTTCAGAAGGCATTACATCAATGTTAATGGTTGCTGCCTGATTAGGATGCTGATTGCTAATGGTTAGCGGCTGTGGTAATGTCTTGAATGAGGCAATAATGAAGTTTGCCACATCAATTGATTCCTTTCATGAAAGCCATTTCTGTATAATATGTTACATTATTTGGTAGTCTTACTTACAGTAGGACTTTCAAGGTTGGAGTCAATCTCCCATAGCCTGCCACTGATTCATCAACTAAGTTGATACAATACTGTAAACCCTGTATTGACATGAGACCTGCTCCATTTCCAGAACCACATTCTTGGGCTGAAATTGTGGCTCAGTAGCAGGAATCTACTTTGCAAGAGGTTCAATCCCTACCACAGAGGGGCAGGGGCTATCTTTACTGATCCGTAAGAAGTAACTCTTCTGCTACTCAAGTTTTATTGTAAAACTGCAAAAACTTAAACCACATCTTCTTGTTCCCCTTTGAGCACTCTTACTAGTTACAGCACCTCTGCAGTTACTAGTTATGCCCACTAGTCCTGAGACACTCAAAGTCATCCATGAAGACTGGAATCAACTCCTCACAAACACTTGTTCGTGTTCTTATTTTAATCTCCTCCTATGAATCACAAATGTTCTTACTGGCACTCAAATGAAAAATTATTTCCATAAGGTTTCTGATTTAGTCTACCCAGATTCAGAGGCATTATCTATGGGAATTATAGTGTTGTGAAGTATATTTCTTAAATAATATAGCTTGAAAATCAAAACCAATCCTTATTCCATAGGCATAGGTTAATAATAGATATTGATTAACATGGGTCTTATTAAGCTATAAAAAGGAATCCTTTTATCTAAGCAGTAGGTCTCAACAACAAGCTTAATATATTCAGTAAATCATGTCATAAACTGGTATACTGCCATCTAGGTTTCACTGTTCCCTTACAGGGCACAGACAGAACAGATTTCAGTCTAATCCTTAGGGACCTTAGAATTTTCAGAACAGGAAATGAATATTGGCTTCCACTTAACTTCCCCAGCTTCATCTGCCCTAAACTAGAAGAAAGCAGGTTTGTCCTTTGATGCCAGGCACTGACTTCTCTTTAAAGTGCTAACCAGCATCTTCATCCAACAGAAAGAAGCTTCACTTACGGCCAAGTCCATTGCGTGCTGTAGCCACCATCATCACCACCATCACCTAAACGCCTTGCTGCACCTACACAGCCACACTCGCTGCTTCACCCTGAACTGTTATGTTACAAGGTCTCCTTCTTTAAACCAACCTACCTATCGATCTATTGATCTATCAACAATCTCTCTCTCTCTCTCTCTCTCTCTCTCTCTCTCTCTCTCTCTCACACACACACACACACACACACACACACACACACACACACGTTTCTTTTTCTAAAGATGTACTTATATATGTATGAGCACTTGTGTGCCTGAAGAGGGCATCAGTTCCCATTATACATGGTGTGAGCCACCATGTGGCTTCTGGGAGTTGAAGGCAGGTCCTCTGGAAGAGCAGTTATTGATTTCACCACTGAGCCATCTCTACAGCCCCTGTTCCTTACATCTTATAAACCAAATTCACAATGTTTTTCTGTAGCTTATCAACACCTACAGTTTAGATTTGCAATGTTTTCCCCTCAGACAAGTGTGTGAAAGACTCACTGCCCACTTTGGAGTTATTGGGAGTTAGTAAACATTCTCAGATGGAGGTGAGCTAAATGGTCTTCCTGTCCTGGGAATTTGCCCTCAGACCTCCCTCTTCCTCTTTCTGACTAGCCATGAAGTGTACCAGTTATTCTGCCTGGGCTGCCTCCCCAGTGATGTGTAACTATAGGCCAATCGCAAACTGAACTCTCCAAAACGTTTAGCCAAAATAATGCTTTTCTTTTTATAAATGGCTTAATCTCAGGAATTGTTAACACTAGAAAGACAACTGACACGCATACCTTTTTCAGCCTTCATGAAACTGAGAAGAGTTAGGGTCCACATTGTTCTTTGACTTAAGAGAATGTCTGAGCCATCTGA
This sequence comes from Apodemus agrarius, assembly GCA_964023405.1. NCBI lineage: Eukaryota > Metazoa > Chordata > Mammalia > Rodentia > Muridae > Apodemus > Apodemus agrarius. The sequence continues at coordinate 37,482,726 of OZ030026.1, forward strand.
TCATCTATCCAAGAGACTAAACCTCTTTCTACATGAGCTGTTTCACTTTATCATTCATGTGTGTGTTCACTAGAGTAGGATTTTTAAATTCCCTCAAGAACCTTTCCTTTAACTACTGCATTACTACAGCTAAAACCTGGCTAACTGCTGGTACAAGCAGTCCAGCTTTGGACTGTCTTGGGCTTTAACACACTTTCTCTGGTAAGACTTAAGCATTTCTGACTTTTGGATTAAAGTTCCCTTGAATACTTAGCTTCTGTAAAGTATTAACTGGCCTAATTTTATTATCATTATGGCTAAGGTAACAAGGAGACCCACAGTATTCAGACTCTACAACATTTCTTGTTACGTTCCATCTTTTCCTTAAGCAGATCATAGCACCCCAAAAACGATTAGCATAGCACAGATCACAATAGCAGATATAATAATGAAAAGGTCTGAAACCACAGAAGACTTGCCACATGTTACCATTATTCTGAGCAACACAAACATGAAGCAAACATATGCTGTTGGCAAACTTACTCAATACAGGATGGCCTAGAACTTCAATCTGTGTTATAAAAAAGTAATGACTGCAAAGTGCATAAATACAGTTTAACAATATATGCCTGAATTTTACTATATGAATTCATATATTTATATCAGTCTAAATTGTAAATAGGAGGGTGGCAGAGGTAAAGTCCACTTTGAAATTACATTTGTTACTCCTATCAACTCTAACTGAAATCATTATCTGCTGTTTCATTACCCACAGCTGCCTCATCAAGCTTTACTGTCTACAGTCCTACACTTGTGCACAGTAACTGAAGCACTACAGTAGGTGATGAACTAGGGACTGGGAAGAACAGAAAGTCTTACTGTTATAGACTCTATAACAACCCCTTAAAACATCTAAATTTACAAAATTATTTGGTCTTTTATAAGAGAAAAATATATTAGTAATAAGAGTTTTAGATCAACAACACCAACAAAAGTAACAAAATCAGGAGACTAAAGAAGATATAAAATTACCCTCAAGTAAACACACCAACTGATTCCAAAAGCAAAGTGTAACTAACCTACAGCGCCACCAGAAAAACCTCTGCACAACTCAACTTACTAATCCTCCATCTGACATAGAAGTGGTTATCATTATCATTTCCATTTTCACAACAGAATGTTTACAGGCCATTGAGTTCGCCATACTTATATATTTGAACGAAGCCTTTTACAATCACAAACAGTATCAATCAGCTTACCTCTTAATAAAATTGAAGCCATGGGATAGGCACTAATCAAGAGTGATAACCTTGAATCATTGATAATTTCAAATTTAAAACTCTAAAATGTGAGCTGAGATAGAAAAGTAGGGATATCTATATTCTACTGTTAAGCTAGCTGATTCCTGTGAAATTTTTGACAAATTTTGTGCCTCACCTTCCTAAATTTCGAATGAGTTAGTCTTTTCTTATCATGCTATTAAAATGAAAATGAAATCATTCCTAAATAAAACTCTAGGAGAAAAATAAATAGCTAAATGCGAAACCCATTTTAAATATCCACAATGTTCAAGGACTATTGTGTTAAGAAAACTCAAATGATCAAGAATCTAGACAGTCTCTTATTTATGTAATAACCTAGAAACTGCTCGTTGATAAAAATAAATCAGACTAAGCCAAATATTATTGTCTTAGCTTTTTTAGATGCCTAAAACATTACAAATATTTGGTGATAACTAAAGGAAGGTACAAATGTTTTAATTCCAAATAAATACAATGATATCAATAGTATATAGTTACTATTTCTATATAGCATGTAGCACACTGCTACAAATATCAGTCTAGTTTTATGAATGTTAGAATAGAATTCTATTTGTCCCCTTGTATAATAAAAAAGAAAATCATCAAAGAGTAAGCTAGAGAGTGAAGGGAAAACAGCTTCAGCAGAAGTAGCAGACAGACTGCAGAGTGAGTGACGCAACTGTGGGAAGGCGCAGAGGAACGCGGAGTGCGTGCCGTGGGGGCCAGCGCTGCAGTCCTAGGTGTCTGAGGACAGGGAGAGGCTGGTGCTCTACAGCAGCACCACCAGCACAAAGGCTTGAACTAGAGCTGCCTAGTTTGGTCCCAAATACAGAGAACAATACTAAATAAGGACTCATGTAAGTAATATGTATGGAGAAAATTCTATCTCCGTAGCTATGAGCAACATGAGACTGTGTGATAAATCCGTCTCCACTGGCGAGGGCAAAACAAAACAGAAATTAAATAAATAGTCAAAGGAAAATATAAGAAATTGCTGAGAAACAAAAAAAAAAAAAAAAGAAAGAAAGAAAAATACTTCACTAATCAAATATAATTACACAACCAATTCTAATTTGGAATTTATAAAAATATATAACCATAAAATTTCACTCACTAGAACAATCTCTAATACCAAATTACATACCTCTGACTTGTGTTTCATTTTTTCTTCTTCTGCAATACGAATAAACTCCTCTTTCTGGTGTTCAAACTCTGACTTGAGAAATGTCTGCTCATAGCGAAGCTTGTTGTACTCGGCTCTGTACCGTTCCACTTCCTACATCACAGAGAGAAGTCAGACGTGTGCTCTCTAAAAACAACTGCAGGGTACAACTCTTACGTGCATTAACAGCCAATCTGAAAGAATAAGCTCAACAGAAATGCAAATGAGAACAAGGGTACTAGGCTCAGCAGTTACAAAACTTCCTGCTAGGGGTTCTGAACCCCAGAACCAATGTAAATGTGTGGTGGACCTGGTGGCCTGCTAGTAACTGCAGTTCCTGGGAGGCAGGGAGAAGACCCTGGGAGCACATTAGCCTGACTACCTCAATCAGTAAATGTTGAGGTCAAATAAAAGAACCTGCCTCATGACTAAGGTAAAGGGTAATGGACTCCTGACAGCAACTTTGGTCTCCACACATGTACTTAAAAATGTGCCCAACACCCACATGCAAGGGCACACACACACACACACACACACACACACACACACGTACATGTACTTTTATTCATGAAAAAGGAAAAGGAATAATGAAAAAGACTAGTACCCTCCTTAAAATGTACCAATAAAATTACCATTCAAGTAATTTGTCTTCACTGATTCTCACTGTAATAATAAATGTATAACATCAAAATCACCACCTCTGTACTTAAACATTAGTTAAGAATGTGGCATGCCTTTCAAAATACAGCTAGATTTTAATAACAAGTATAGCAAAATATAAGGGACCCCTCTCTAAATGTCAGATAAGATAAACTCAAAGAACAAAAAGTTATTTGAGTACTTTGTATACTAACTTAAGGTTTGATAAACTATTGCAATAGTTGAACTCAAATACACTAGCCTGAAGAATATATACCATTCCAACTCTCCTGACTTACCAGAAACACCTAAGGTGCTCTAATGTTGCCACCCAACCATCTAAAAAAACTACCGACACTCCAAACACTCAACAAGAAACTTAGGCAGCACAGTAGTCTGGTATGAAAGATTCTATGGAAGATTCTATTTCAGCAAGTGCCAAGAAACTAAGCAATAATGAAAGTCAGACTCCTAAAATAATACCATTTAATAATTTTTAACTGAAAGATTTCTAAGCCAATTTATAAACTGAGAAAATGGGGTGCTAAGGTTATATGAAATAGATACTATGACTTTAAAACTGCTCGTATTTAACCTGATTACCTTTGGTATTGCTGATTTTATTTACAAAAAAAAAAATCAATCTATAGCCAAAGCATAAAAGATAATAAAACTGATATATTGCTGCTAGAGGCATATTTGAAAACTTGGGTTTATCAGTGAATAAATCTTACAAAAGAGGATTTCCCAAGCATTCCCATACAATGGCAGTATTTTAGACTACTCCAATCTCCTAAAGGGGTTCATTTTGAAGGGAGCAGTAATAATTTATATATGTAAGACTTGATATATGTTTTTAAAGTTAGCATATAAAATGTCTAGGTCAGTACCTAGTTCACTTCTCTGCATTCTTTTGCTTTCACCTTTATTACACATTTTTAGTAATAAGAAATCTTGTCTCAACCCAAAGTAAAAAACAAGTACTTTCTTTTTGAGATTGTGTGATCGCTAAGACTGACTGTCCATTTGACAGGTCTAGAATCATCTAGAAGAAAAGCCTCGGAGACATCTCTAAAGGATCACGTAGAGAGATGTGGTTAGCCTCTATGAGTACCTGGGAGGGACTAGCCAACTGAGGGTAACTGAGGAGGGAAGACCTGGATGGGAGGGTAGCACCACTCAGTGCGCTGGGGTGCTGGGCTGAGGAAAAGGAGAGAGGGGCTAAGGGCGAGCACTCATCACCCTTTGCTTCACAGTTGCAGATAAGGCCAACTGCCTCATGATCCTGCTACCACGCCTTCCCCACCAACTGTAAGCCAAAATAAACAGTTCCTTCCATACATTGCTTTTGTCAGGGTATTTTATCAAAGCAACAGGGAACATAGCATATCCAGTTTGTTCCATCCTTTCGTTTGACAAATATCATCTCACCTATTTTATGTTAGGAACTTGTCAACAAAATACAAGTTCTTCCTCTCACGCAACTTCCATTCTAGAAGTACTAAACAAAAGTCACAATAATTAAGCAAAATAGCACATTAGAAGCTAACATGTACTAGAGACAAGCTGGAGAGCTAAGTAAACTCCAAAAACTTAGGTAGTGGCAGGAGAGCAGGCTGGACTATTGAGTGGAGAACAGCACGAGAAGCAGTCAAAGGCTTAGTGATAGTGACACTTGGGGAGGATCTGAAAGAGATCAAAGAGTCAGCCAAAAGATCTAAAAACAATAGTCAAGGCAGATATGGCACTAATGCAATGACTCTTGAATTGCACCACTTCATCAACACCAAGCAAACATCAGGAGCCCAACCTAGACGGGAGAAGAGAGAACAGAGAGATAATGGAGTCCACTGTAGGGACTGCCATGCAGATGAGTGGGTAAATGAAGGTGCTTTCTGTGGAGACATGAAGATGAATGCAGCTCTTCTCCTTCGTTACTTACTTCATCAAGAGTCCGAAAACGTTCTCGCATTGGAGCTTCTAATTCTTGTTGTAGTTGGGCTTTCACCAATTCCAATTTTTGTGGTGTTAATACCTAATATATACAGAAATATAAACAACTATAAATATGAAAATGAAGAATTCTCCCCTCTTCAAGGTCTCTTCTATAACATGTATTATAGACATTTCTGCACTGTGGTTAATTTTTATGATCATTAAATATGACTTATCAGGCTAGGGGAATAGCCCAGTTAATGTACCTGTCACACATGCCATAGGTGCAGTAAGCTACCAGAATTGCAGACTCAGAAGGTGGAGACAGAGAATACCCAGAGCAGGCGGACTAGCAAGAATAGCCTTGGTCAGCCAACTCTAACCAACTCTTGGGTTTCACCGAGATCTCATCTCAATGAATAACGTGGAAAAGCAATTGAGGCTGAGTCTCAACATGAAGCTAAGCCTCCATGTTTACTGGCATACACATGCATATGCATGCATACGATACAGGTATGTACAAATATGCACACACACATACACACACTGTGTGAAAGGAAAAAAATATACACAATCTCTGAAACAATATTTTAAGAATCTCAATCTTAATATCAGAGATATCAAAAAATTCCAGTAATATTACTAATGAAAACTCAATGACATAGTTTATACTGGATAGTGGTAGTGCACATCTGTAATTCAGGCACTTGGGAGACAGAGGAAGGTGGATATCCCAGTTCAAGGCCAGCCCAGTCTACAGAGTAAGTTCCAGGACAATTCTAATTACACAGAGAAACACTGTCTCAAAAAATGGTAATTGTTATTTTGACCAGAAAAACTAATTGTGGCTCTATTCTGTCATGCTTTCTTACAGAACTCACTTCGGTGAGTAATTAATATTTATGCAAGCAACATATGGGCAGATTCCTGTCGCTAAGATTCATCATTATTTTTCAAACACCTTCCATCAATGCCTACCATATAGGAACTATTGAAGTCCTGTTTTGTGAATCAATGAAAAGAACAAATGAGCAAATGCTAGCTAGAAAAATAATATAGCTTCTATTTATATGAGTTTCTTTGAAAACATGAATAATGTTCAGTTTCATTCATTTATTCAATATTCCACAGTTGCTCAAAATACACTCTACTAAATGAAAGTCTTCTAAATATAAAAGATTATGTAATGCATGATAATTTACATACCAATATGTTCTGAGTATCTTATATGCAGGGAGTTAGCCAAACCCACAAAACCCCACAAAGTAGCTACACAGAAGGATACAAGGAACCTAAACAACTTTCTAATGGTTGAGAAGACTCAAATGAAGTACGAATCTTCTCATAATAAATTCAAATTATGGCATGATAAATAAATCATACACACAAGTAATAATAAAGTAACAAACAAAAGCTATTAAAAAGTAAAAACAAAGTAGATATTTCAGATAAAAAATGAATATACACACACAAAAGAAAAAGACTAAAATTAATAGAATCCCAGTAAGATAGAAAAGAACATTAAATAGCATTTAAGGATAACTTAGATCTTCAAGAGGTTAAAGTGACAAAAATATTTAGATAAAACAGTCTTAAATTTTGTTTGATACCTCAAACTTCTTAGGGGTCCTCTGGTTTGAGGAAAAAGAGGAGAAATATATTCTCTCTTGACAAGGTCCTTTCTGTGATTATTTTATTCTTTTATTCGATCTGAGAACTTAAGATGCAGTTGCAACTGGTCAATACATATTTCTGATAAGTATCCAGTCTATTTTCTTTTGTTCAAGAGTTCTTCCTTCAATTAATCTCATATATTTCACCTTTTACTACAGGCAATAAAAGACAAGTGGAACAGTCTATATTTTACTTTTAAAGCTCTGTAAATTAGGGTGGGGGTATTTACCTTGTTGTGAGGTACATGCACATGTGTGTGGAAGTATGTGTCTTCCTGTCTTCCTTAATCTCTTCTCTGCCTTTCTAAAGAAAGGACTCCTCCTCCCAGAACCTGTAGCTAACTAGGGAGCCAGGCCCAACCTGCCTGTCTCCCACATAACCGCAGCCCCACTGCCCAGCGTTGCAGACAGGTACTGTCATGTCTAGCGGCTTTGATGAAGGGATAGGGACCAGAGCTCTGGGCTTGTTAGCAGGGCAGAAACTGTGCTGACTCCAGTGTCTTAACTCTAAGCTGATTAATCAATATAATTAGTCATTGCCTTACTAATAGTCTTACTAATGTTACTATTTACCCCACTAATAGTTTAATTTCCTCTTTAATTTTAAATATTAGATAAACAGTAGCAAAATTACATTTATGAAATAGCAATGAAAATAATTTTATGATTGGAGTCATCAGAGCATATGTACCTCTATTGAAAGTTCACAGCATTAGGAAGGTAGAAAACCACTGCTCCAATCCATAAACACTGTAAGACAATACAGGTATGTAATTTTAAGTCTCTTATACCATTATGTTACTCAAGCTGGATTTCAGTATGACATTTAAATGCATGTGCTGGTATACTAGGACTTTTAAATCACTCCAGCCACATGTCCGCAGCCGTTACTTAACATACTTCACTACACTTCATGCAGACATAACACATTTAACAAGTGGTCTCTCTCCCTTCACTTCCCAAGAACATGTTCTTGCTGCCTTCTGAACCTTACAGCCCAGATTATGACAATCTAATGATCGTTTAGGCATTCCTAAACTGCTTTAAACTTTATGGTAAGCCTCAAAATTCTTATCCTTACTAACTTTCCACTTCTTTATTTGAGGCATGTTACACTTGTAGCCAACTTTCAGGTACCAAAGCTTGAGTAACATAATGGAATAAGAGACTTAAAATTACATACCCGTATTGTCTTGCAGTGTTTATGGATTGGAGCAGTGGTTCTCAACCTTCCTAATGCTGTGAACTTTCAATTGAGTTCCATATGCTGTGGTGACTCCAACCATAAAATTATTTTCATTGCTACTTCAAAAGTGTAAATTTGCTGTTTTGAAATGTAATATAAAGATCTATACTGAGTGAGGCTCTTAGGTAACCCCTACAAAAGGTCATTTGACACCCAAAGGGGTTGTCATCCCCAGATTGAGAACCGTGTTAGAGTACTGAGCACAGCTAAGCTTATATTCTCTATTTAATGTTAAGTGAATGCAGCTAAGACATAAATCTTGTCTGGGACGAGAAGCTCTCTTCTAGCTTAGTAGTTATTAGAATTCAGCTCTTACGCTAATAGGACTATGGCCTTCAGTGCCTAAAAACTAGCCATCCATCTACCCACTGCTATTTCATATGGAAGTTTGCTTCTTCCAAGTCATCAGAACTTCTTTGCTATTTCTCACCTTGGAGACTTTTTTTTAAGGTGTTATCTGATTAGTGTGATACTAAGGCCCATTAAAAAATCTGAAATTCAAAGTACTCCAATGCTGTAGTTTATGTTCAAGATTTTGGAGCATTTTGAACTTCAGATTTTCAGATTAGAGACACTCAATCATTGAAGTCTGAAATATTGCAAAAGTTGAAGAATAACAGCTAACAGATACAGATCATGTAAGTGTTAGACATCAAAGCACTAATACTTTCTTTGCAACGTCTCATTTCATCTTTACAATTGACCTGGGTAGTTTTATTCCTGTTGACCGTTGATGCAGAAACATTCTTATGGGATTGTTTGTTTTTGTTGTTGTTTTTGTTAATCTTTTACCCATGAAAGCCAATAGAGCAGAAAATGCTAGAGGCATTGTCTAACTGTTAAATATAAGATGTATATTTTTAAAAATCATCTTTCATAAACCTCCACTAAAATATTTCTTGTGGACACGGTTCAACTTACTTAAGTTCTCTTAACATTATTTGTACAAAATAAAAACCATTAAAGGAACTAAAAATCAATCCTTCCACACTCCTTCTGTGTACTTCTTTGGCTTATTGTGCATGTGTGTGCACGCACATGTAGATATGTACATGTGAGTGCTGATGCCACAGTATGCAGAGGTGGTGTTAGAGGCAGTTGTGAGTAGACATGGGTTCTGTGCATCAAACTTGGGTCTTCTACAAGAGCAGTAAGCACGGTAACGACACCTTTTTTTTCTTTCCTTTTCTTTTCTTTCTTTACTTTTGGTCAAATCAATATTACAATAAAACCAGGTATGTTTGTAAAATACAAATTTTCTACAAGAAATTACATTTGTCAGCAAATACTGGCAAGCTATAATACTCAAGGATTGTTGGCAAGTTCTAACATCCAAAGAATACACACTACAAGAAGATCACAGGAAGAATAGTATCTGATTTCATATGAGGAATAAAATGTTTGACATATACTAATTTGTAAATAATACTGTATTACTTCTGGAAGCTAACTAGGGGCTGGAGCGATGGCTCAGTGGTTGAGGGCATGGCTGCTCTTCTGGAGGACTGGGTTATCCCAGCACCCACACGGTCACTCACAAGCTTCTGTAACTCCAGTTCCAGATCTATCCTAATCAGGGTTTTTATTGCTGTGATGAAAGACCATGACCAAATCGAAGTTGAGGAAGAAAGGGTTTATTTGGCTTACAATGTCACATCACTGTCTATCATCAAAGGAAGTCAAGACAGGAGCTCCATCAGAGCTGGCCCCGAAGGCAAGGCCTGGTGCAGAGGCCGCGGGGCACTGCTGTTTACTCACTTGCTCACCCTGCTTCCTTACAGACCCCAGGACAGCAGCAGAGGGGGCAACCACCTACAATGGCCTGAGTCCTAACCATTAAGTAAGAAAATGCCCTACAGTCATTGGAGACACTGAAAACAAACATTCAATCCAAATGAAAATGCCATCATTTATGAGTCTGCACCGGCGCCAAGTACTTAGTAAGAATATAGACTATCTCATTAGGTCTTACGGCAAGCAACACGGCGAGCTGTTATATACAACAGTCTCAAATATGAGCGGAGGTGTTTCAGACAATTATCATTGATGTTATATGGCCTGATGGTGTGCACACTGAAAATACTTGTATGTTCAGAACTAAGGTTAGAGTGAAGCCAGGCAATGCAACACAGTAACCATTGCCAAAAATACCTTAGATTCATTAATGTTTGATTTTGAATCATCTTTGGAAGTTGCCAATTCTTTCATGAGGTAGAAATTTTGGTTTCATTGGAAAGTCAGTTACATCAAAGGATGTTTTGCTGAAGCAGACACTGGTGAAAAGAAATTCTGCTATAGCAGACACATGAAAAGACATGTGAACGCTGGGTGGTGGTGGCGCACGCCTTTAATCCCAACACTTGGGAAGCAGAGGCAGGCGGATCTCTGAGTTCGAGGCCAGCCTGGTCTACAGAGTGAGTTCCATGACAGCCAGAGCTACCAGAGAAACCCTGTCTCGAAGAAAACAAACAAACAAACAAACAAAAAACAAATTAAAACAAAAAAAAATTAAGAACCATTATTAGAAGTATGTTTTGAAAAATCCAAGTTACATTTTCATGACCCCTATGTTATACAATTTAATATGAGGTCAGAGATTCATATTAGTATAAAAAGTTATAGAGAATATAAGAAAGACTGGATTATATCAGATACAGCAAGGAACCATTAAACATATGAACCAAAACTTTATTTTCATTAATCTTACCAAAACTACTTATTTCCATTAAGCACATGACTTTTATATAACTTCCTACCTGCAGTTTTATTTTTTCCATCTCCGTAACTTTCTCGAACATGTCCCTCCGCAAGTCTTCAAAGAGCATCTGGAACTTTTCCTGGTTTGCTTGCTTCTCACTTAACACACGCTTAAGTTCACTTTGTGACTTTACATATTCTTCCTGCAACCTGGTTAAATAAAAAATCCATTTTAAATGGATATTTTACTTTCAAATTCACTGCTTCATATAAAGTCAGCCAATAATACAGAAAGACAAGATTGATATAAGACATTTCATTAAACTTTTAACTGTTTTTTCTTTGACAACTTTTATTGAATTAGTAACGCTGTAATTTCTGAAAACAATTTTATTTTAAAGAAGAAAATACATACACACATTTATTCACCTGGATATATTTAATGTATATTTTGCTACTTTCAGAATAAGACTACATTTACAATCCATTTAATACAATAGATTTGAACAAAGTAATTTATTTTTACTATACTTAGTGTTAAACAATACACTGCAAAATAACAAAAATACACTGTGTATTTTAGTCAGGGTTTCTATTTCTATATAAACATCATGACCAAGAAGCAAGTTGGGGAGGAAAGGGTTTAGTCAGCTTACATTTCCTTACTTACTGGCTTGTTACTTACTGGCTTGCTTCCCCTGCTCTCTTATAGAACCCAAGACTACCAGCCCAGAGATGGCACCACCCACAAGGGGCCCTCCCCCCTTGATCACTAATTGAGAGAATGCCCCACAGCTGGATCTCATGGAGGCACTTCCCCAGCTGAAGCTTTCTCTGTGATGGCTCCAGCCTGTGCCAAGTTGACAAGCAAACCCAGCCAGTATAGTGTGTGTTAGAGCAAGGATGCAGCCAAGACAACTCCAGTAACACGTTCTTAGCAGCAACCTCTCCACCCCGCCCCTCTCCACCCCGCCCCTCTCCACCCCGCCCCTCTCCACCCCGCCCCTGCCCCAATACTTTCTCTCTAAATTGAAGGAATTTACCTTTTGTGTTCAATTTTGAGAGCCTGATAATTTTGTTTATGATGTTCACATCGTACCCGTTCATCAATTAGCATATTTTGGAACTCAGGTTCAGGATTCAGCCTGCTGTCTCCTCCAGGTGGGAATATGCTAGGAAATGTGTCCATATTTGTAAGGTGGCTGACATGTAAAGAATAAGTTGTGGCTTTTGTATTGTTTTAGTTTTCTTCCAGGAAATATTTCCAACTTCTTTCTTGCTAAATCCCAGGGGACAAAATCATGCCTGCACAGAGAATCAACATAACCAATACTCAGTAACTTAAGCATTCTGTGGTTTGACATAATTGTTACCAATTATTTTATCATTTTTATTGTTAAAATTCAGTTTTTAGAGTTCTCTCTGTTCATAAAACAAATGCCAAAATAAAGATGATTCACAGGTTCATATTTTAAATTCGCTTCCATGAAGGAACTCTGCAAGCATCACACTCCCATCTTTAGCCTTACTAAATAAGAATGGCCTTTTCCAGTTGGAGTTATCTTTGATTCACAAATTAAGCTGTTTCTAAAAGTTAATGTGGAAAACTTTCAAGGCTGGATCCAAGTATAAGATATATACTCCAATAATTAAGAAGAAATGTATAAAGAACTTGGAAAGTGTCTGGAGAAAAACGACAATCTTCACAAAAATGACCTTTAATAATAATATCTTTAACTCATGTTGTAAAAGGTCTTCTGACACATGGAAAACTGTACTCGGGCAGCAGATTCAAATGGGAAAAATCAATCAGCACACAAATATTGAGGGTTTCCTATGTGTGACACATCCTTTTGCTAAGAACAGATCACTTCATCCATGCCCCCAAATACTGATCCAGCATTAACTACTATTGCAATAACTAAATGTCTATTGCATAAACAAGTTAAAAATGGTGGGAAAGTGTTTCGCTATAAGAAAATAAAATTATTTTCAAATAATTCTATCCCTTCAACATCGTTAATTTTTCTCCAGACCATTTTATATATATGTATATATATGTGTGTATATATATGTGTGTGTGTATATGTATATGTGTGTGTGTGTGTGTGTGTGTGTGTGTGTATGAAAAATCAAAACCTCTTCTTGAATTCAGGTAAGAAATGAGGTCACAAAGTAAACCATACGCACAAAACTGGAGAAGCTGATAGGAAAAGTCAGTAACAGCACACTGGAGCAGAAATGGACATGCACGAGTGTTTCCCAGGCAAAGACAGGAGTGCCTCAAGTGTAACTAAACAACCGTTGAAGGACACATGCTCCACTATGTTCATAGCAGCCTTATTTATAATAGCCAGAAGCTGGAAAGAACCCAGATGTCCCTCAATGGAGGAACAGATACAGAAAGTGTGGTATATTTACACAATGGAATACTACTCAGCAATTAAAAACAATGAATTCATGAAATTTTTAGGCAAATGGTTGGAACTGGAAAATATCATCCTAAGTGAGGTAACTCATTCACAAAAGAACACACATGGAATGTAGTCACTAATAAGTGGATATTAGCCCAGAAGCTCTGAATACCCAAGACACAACTCACATACCAAATCATTCCCAAGAAGGAAGGAAGGAGAGGGCCCTGGTCCTGGAAAGGCTTGATGCAGCATTGTAGGGGATTGCCAGGACAGAGGAGTGGGAGGGGGTTGAATGGGGAACTGGCAGAGGGAAGAGGACTTAGGGGACTTAGGGGGAGGGAGGAACAAGGAAAGGGAAAAATCATTTGGAATGTAAACAAATAATATAGAAAAAAAATAAATGTTAAGCTAAGCCAAGAAGACAGTGATAAAAGTTAGGAATTATTTATTTTTTTTAACAAGCTACTTAAGTTGCATTTTGTAAGTTACCTAAACCATGAAAATATATGACTTTAAAGATAAAAAAACAAATAAAAAAACAAAAACAAAAACAAAGCTAGATGCAGTCAGTTGTCTATGAGTTTGAAGCAAGTCAGACCAACTTGAGTCCCAGGCCAGCCAGGAGTACATATTGAGACCCTGCATCTAAAGAAATAGTTAAATAATGTTTAAAGACGGCTTAATAAAAGAGAAGTGGGGGTAAGGAATATATGACAGAAATCATGCATAATCGAGGAGCCTAAAATATTTTCTATTTCTTAATCCTTTATAATAAAAGGCTCCCAAATTCTTCTCTAGTATGAACATTAAAAGTGCTATATGGAAAATTTTAAAGAAGTTATCTAAAACAGGGTTTTACAACTTCAGCATTACTGCAATGAAAAAGAATACAATTTTTGGTTGTTGGGGTCTGTGTTGTGTGTGTGTGTGTGTGTGTGTGTGTGTGTGTATATATATATATATATATTATTTAGCAACATTCTAATCTCCATCTACTAGATGTCTAGTAGTACCTGGCTGAGCTGTGAAAGCCAGACACATGCACATATTGCTATGTGTAGTCTACCGCTTCCACCCTTGACTCCCACCCATTAATAATGAAAGGCCTAAGAAGAGAAGGAGAAAAACAGACATTGTAAAACAGGAGAGTTAAACCAATTTCACTAACATATGCAGAATAACGTTTGAAATAAAGACAATTTTTTAAAATATATATATAATTTAACCATATGTTCCTTTATATGAACCTTTTTGTTTAATCATAAGGGCAAAGAAAAGTTGAAAGGAAAAGGGAAAAATATTGCAAGAATTAATCAAAAGACAGATGATAAATCTGTATTACCAGGTAAAGTCAATTTTAAAATCCCCTCCCTCCAAAAACAAAAGATCATACTAGAAATAATGAGGGACATCCATAATGATGAGGGTTAAGTGCACCAGGGAGAGGTAATCATTTTAAACTTAAATACACTTATTGTGGCCAATGAGTACACAAGCAGGGCTTGTCAGAGCCGTAAGGAGAGACTGACAAATTTACAGTCCTAGGGGGAAATGTAACCAAAGTTCTTGGTGAGTAACAGATCAAGCTCATTCTTCAGATTGTTTTCTGTTCGGATGAGGAAATGTAGGGACGGTCATTATGTGCATATGTCGAATTTTGTATTTAAAAACTAACAACCCCTTTTCTAAGGTAGTTGTGCCACTTTCTACTCACCAACACACATGAGAGCAAGTTCTGCTTCCTTACACTTTTGCCAACAGTTGGGGCTGCAAATCTAATTTTAGCCATTTTAGGGAGTATAAAGCATTATCTATCTCACTGTAGTTTTAATCTGAAGTTCCCTTAAGTACTTTTTTACATATTTAATAGCCTATCATAAATCTCTTAAATCTATGAAAGAATCTTTGTTTTAAGAACAAAGCAAAAAATAAATGGTAAAATGAGCACTATCGTATATTTTAGGAGGTAAAATCCCAAATTTAAAATTTCTCAGTACATTAATGACATACATAAGCACACATTTCCCATTCATTTGCAAGTACTAACTTCATTTCCAAGAAAGTCTTTCTCATCACTCTATCTGATCTAGTGAAGTCACTCTAAAGCAGTAAAGTGAGTCAGGAATCCCAGCATGCAGCAAGCTAAGGCGGAAGGAACATCATCATCGTCATGAGTCCAGGCTGGAAGCCAGCCTAAGCAACACGCTGAAACTTCCTCAACAAAAGAAAATGCAAAAGGTCAGTGATGTATTACTTCTTCAATGAAGTACTAACTCCACCAAATATATTTAATTTTCTGAATACTAGATTATTAGTAGATATAACATGTAGTTTCACTTTGTCCATGGCAACGAACATCTATCTATCTATCTATCTATCTATCTATCTATCTATCTATCTATCATCTATCGTCTCAACACCTACAACAACCAGAAGCCTATATTAAGACCGTAAAACCACAAAGTAAACAAATGGTATGGCCGCCCACCATTCAATGTCAATTTGGTCTCAATTCATTTTTCTTATCGGTATTCTGAAACTGTTGCTTCCAGACAACTGAATGCTAGTTCCCCAAAAGTTATCTAATGTCTGGATGCTATGAATATGTAATTAAATATTCAAACAGGATAAACTAACCCTAGATTATATGGGTAGATTATATGATCTTAAATATAATCATATTTATTCATTCATTCATTCACTCATTCACTCATTTATTCATGGCAAGGTTTCTCCTATAGACCAGAGATCTGCCTGCTTCTGCCTCCCTAGTGCTGGGATTAAAGGTGTGCACCACCACTGCCAGGCTAATCATGTACCTTTAAGAGAAGGAAAGAGAGAGTTTCAGGCTGCAGAAGATGAAACAAAGGTTAGTCATATAACAAGAAATGTCTGGAGCCATAAAAGCTGAAAGATGCGAAGAAAAGATTCTCGCCTAGAATTCTAGCAACAATCTCATTTCATAGGTCTTGTCTCTAAAACCAAAAAGGAATAAAATCTGGTGTATTTTTAATAGAGTACTTTGGGTAACAAGTACAAGTAAGCTGTTACTACGCTAGTTGGCTGCATGAACCTGGGAGAGGGAAGCCTAAAACTGTGGCCTACTAAAGTCTCATGCAATAGCCATCTTTAGTCAAGGCATCAGACAATCTATACTCTGAGGGTTACACAAAGTCATTAGGAGCAAAGTTCACTTGAGTTGTATACAAGCTGTATACAGTCACAAGGGCTAGGTCACATAAGTTTAGGCTGTTCACAATCACAAGAACAACTCATATTTGGAAACATTGTTCTGAATACTAGATAAGATGATGGGTAAACCCACTCCTAGTTATTACACCTGGGAGGAACACAGAAGCACATTCCAAGAGCAACCTTTGTTATGGTGGATCAGAGGTTACAAAACCTTTTTCTTGTTTACTTGGAGTTTTCTTGCAAGCTCTCAGACTCTCCTTACACAGCTTTATTCACAGATCGTGTTCCAACACAGATTACTAAAACACCAACTTTCTATTTATTTCTAACTTTTTTATCAAAACTAAAAATTTGTACTATAATTTTATATTGGTTAGTCACATATCTTTAACTTTAACCAATGACTCAGATACCTATCCATTTATTAGACACTCAAAACAGACACACATGCGTGCACAGTCATGTATAATAGTTTACCAGCTAAATATATCCATAATGCAAATGTTTAAAGTACATAATTCAGAAGCTGGAGAGAGGACCTAGCAGTTAAGATCACACACTGCAAGTTGTTTTTATAGAAGACCCAGACTCAGCTTCCAGCACTCACATGATGGCTAACAATCATGTCCAACTCCAGTTCTAGGAAACCCAGTGCCCTCTTCTGGCCTCTGCAGGCATCGCACTCGTAGTTCACAATACATACATGCAGGCAACATTCATACATATAAGATTAAAAAATATTGTAAAGATTCTTTTAAAATAAACATATAATTTAAGCCAAAATAAGAAAAAGTAAAGCATCTTAGTGAGCCTCTTCGTGATTTAGTCTCTACAGGATGTCTCTGAAGGAAGGCAGTTTACTCACCGACTTCTAACCAAACACTTCCTTGCCCCTTCTTTACAACTATAGCAATGACATAAACGAGAGAGAGAGAGAGAGAGAGAGAGAGAGAGAGAGAGAGAGAGAGCGCATGCGTGCGCGCGCGCGCACACACACACACACACACACACACACGTGTCCTTATGACCACTTTTGACTGACCCCAGATCTATAGACCTATATATTACATCTTCTCCTACACAGGCATTCAGGGGTTTTTTTTTTGGTTTGTTTTTTTGTTTTTGTTTTGTTTTGTTTTGTTTTGTTTTTTTCGAGACAGGGTTTCTCTGTGTAGCCCTGGCTGTCCTGGAACTCACTCTGTAGACCAGCTGGCCTCGAACTCAGAAATCCGCCTGCCTCTGCCTCCCAAGTTGCTGGGATTACAGGCGTGCGCCACCACCGCCCGGCTTGGCATTCAGTTTTTTAAAGCAGTGAATAGTACAATGTCTGCCCAAACGTGTGGCAACTCAAGACATTCAAAAAGCACAGCTGCTGATGCTCATGGAAAGCTTCCAAATACATTTCATTAAAAAGCACATGCTCTATGCCTTTGAACATTTCAAAACAATACTTTAAATATTTCATTCCCCCAAAGTGAATGTTGTTTTTGTTGTTTTTCAAAATATTAAAAAGTCTAGTGATAACCTTCATCAGGCATTTACTTCACTTATAAACAGAAATTAGAAATTTATTCAAAATCCAAAGACAACTCCGCACTAGGCACTCTACAGGCTGTCGGCTAGCCATCCAATGCTTTGTAAAGCGAATAAATGTCACATTTTGACACTTTGCCAGAACCTGAAGTGCAGCTGGGAGCAGACCCTTCAGAGCCCTGGCAACATTCCAAGCTCAATAATTATGATTTAGAGAAAAACAGGGGAAGTCAGGGAAAGAGGAAAGGAAGAAGATATATATTTGAGTGGTTAGCAATCACCCACCAAACACTAAATTACAATGTTATTATTTTCCTACAATCACACTTTCTACTGCTGTACAACTTAATTCTCGTTAAGATACTCTAACCAGCCAACGTCAAAAACTTATTTGTAATAAATTATAAATCTAACATTGTGATTTAAAATGCAAAGATGTCTCTTAACAAAAGCATACTTCACTTCAAGGTTTCTCAGTATAGGCTCTGTGACATATAACATTGGAAATTATGAGCCAGCAGCACCTTTGGTGTGTATATTACAGTCCGGTCTGTTAGAGTCACACCACATGGCTCATACACAAAATGTTATCCAATGATCCAACGTATCCTGAAATACATTCTTTAAGTAAATCCTAATGTAATTTTATCTGAGCTATACAACATAGCTTGAAAACCTTACAATGAAAAATTTATATCTGTACTGAAATTGACATTAACATCTTTTAGAATTGTCAAAAACTATTTTAAAAACTAGATAGCCATAAATGAGGTAAAAGTCATCTTCAATAGAAAGGTGAACTAAAACAAAAACTGACACATTAATCAAGCAGTCCTTATTTCATGACACCACCACATGTACTGACTAGTCTACTTATAATAAAAGCTTGAGGGATATACCAAAATCAACTCCAGTCAGCTCCTCAGCAAGGAAGGGCTGGGCCATGGTCACAAGACTACAGATTACTTCTTAAGTGCCTATTTTATGCCAGACATTTTGTTGGGTAAAGATAAATGAAAAGAGCACCTAGTCCTCAAAGAAATGATAGTGGTCAGTGAAACAAACATGTTAGCTACAGTTTAGATGTTAAATGTCCCCAAAAGGTGACTATGTTAAAGGACCTTCCAGGGCAGAAGTACTGAGAGGTACAAAGTCCTTTGTTCAGTTCTATGCCGTGTGGCTGGAACACAAAGACTAGTTACTGTCCCTTCATTCCTTAAGTCATCAGGGGCATGCTGCTACAGAGGATTAAACAATTCCAGGCCCTTCTCTTCTTGGCTTCTTAGACACAGCACTTGCTACATCACCCACTACCCATCACTACCATTGGACAAAGGTCCAAGTATATCTGCCCAACTGTAGCCTAGAAACTCCAAATTACAACCCAAAATAAAGCTTTTCTCTTTGAAAGCTAATTAACTCTGGTTTGTTTGTTTGTTTGTTTTTAATCAAGATAGGAAGCTAAAAAAATGTACAAGTCAAGGTTTCTTTATTGCTTTGATGAGACCCCCATGATGAAGGCAGCTTATGGCAGAGTTGTTGGTTTTTTTTGTTTTGTTTTGTTTTGTTTTGTTTTTTTGAGTCAGGGTTTCTCTGTGTAGCTCTGGCTGTCCTGGAACTCATTTTGTAGACCAAGCTGGCCTCAAACTCAGAAATCCACCTGCCTCTGCCTCCCAAGTGCTGGGATTACAGGCGTGCGCCACCACCACTCGGCATGGCAGAGTTTAGTTTATTGGGGCGACGACTGCAGAGGGTGAGTCCATGACAACCATGGCAGTGAGTATGGTAGCAGACAGTAGGCACAAACTGAAACAGTAGCTGTGAGCTCACAGCCTTACCCAAAAGTAGAAGGCAAAGAAAGCTAAATGGGAATGGTGAGGGCTTTTCAAACCTCGGAGCCCCAGCAACACACCTCTTCAACAAGACCATTCCTCCTAACCTTCCCCAAACAGTTCCACTAACTGGGGACCATGTATTTAAACTGGGGGCTATTCTCATTCAAACCATCACAACACATTAACGGCAACTGCAGACTAACCAAGATAAAAGAAAATATACCATCAAACATCTTTGGACTGTTAAAAACCACCATTTGCATATGTTGACTTTTCAAAACATTAATTCAGAAAGCCTTAAAATAATAAACATATGTGTAGGTGGTATGAGGGCAGAGAGGAAAGAGCCATACTTAGCAAAGAAACCTCCCAAAATAATCCAAAACTAAAATCAAGGTAGAGATGAAAAAAAAAAAAAAATCAAGGTACAAAACACAGAAATGAAAAGACAAACATCAGTGTGCCTGGACAGGTAGGGCAAAGCCATATGGATTATGTGCAAAGAATCACATTTTACTGTCAATTATTAGAGTCAATAGAAGACTTTAAGCTGTAGAGAGATGAAGGAAGAACCCAGGGTAAATTCAGATTTGTACTCCAGAAAAAAATAATTAGGAAAGATATTTCTGCATGTGGAAGTCTTTCCAAATTAAGGAACCAGAAGGAATAAAAGAGAAAGAACACAAATGTACAGAAAAATGAGGGCCTGACCTGTGATAACAGGAAGAAGCAGTTCAGAAAATAGTCTTGTAAAAGGAGCAAAAAAAATTGAAGAGAAATTGAAAAAAAAATCAAAAGAAATTGACACCCTTTTCTTCAAACATAATAAAATCTCATTTTAATGTTAAGAGACTAAGTGAAAACTTAAGGGTCCTTTGAAAAGTCAGTTGTGTCATACAGTGTTTCGCTGAAGCAGACACAGGTGAAAGGATGTCTTGCTAAAGCAAGCATGTGAAAGGACCCGTGATAAAGGAATTCTCAATAACGACACACACGTATTGGTTCACCTGACATGCACTGTTGAGCTCCATTTGCCATGACTCCATAGAAACACACCAAAAAACTTCTCAAGAGGTTCCTATGACTTCTTGTCACTTCCACAGACTTGGGCTAGTTGGCAGAGTGATGTCAGCTGATATAGACTCACAAGGAGTTTTGCTAAGGCAAGACTTGTGGAGGACCCATGATATTTGGAGGGAGTATAAATAGGACTCAACAGGCAGTGACTGGGGCTTGGCTTGCTTACAAAGCTAGCTTTGCAACACTTCTTGGTCTCTGCTTCAGTGAAGAGAGGTGTGGCAATGAACTACTCCTGGCAACCATCCCTAGTGGTCCAGGTCCCTCCTGCTGACTCATGCCAATCCGGCTGAGGCCTTGCTGTCTCTGCTAGGTCCTGCCACTGCTGACGATTCCTGTTTGTGAGCGGATCAAGCTGCCACTGCTGACCTGTGAACTGAACTGCTGATCACCTGACAAAGCAGATAGGATTTGCTCCAAAGAACAATTTCTAAACAGGCCCACTTCCCCGGTATCCTAATAAACTTTCTTTTCCACTCCCTCTGGTGGGTGGTGGGCTAGAAGAGAGGTTAAAGCATTTAAGAACCATCATTAAAAGTAGGTCATTGAAAATTTTAAGCCTACTAGAGATGGCATAGTTAGTAAAGTGCTTGCCACAGAGACATCAGAACCTGAGTTCTGACAGCCTGCCCTCCATAAAAAGCTGGGAGTGGCAGCATTTGCCAGTAATCTCAGACCTGGGGAGGCAGAGACAGGAGAATTCCTAGGACTTGCCGGCCAGCCAGCCCAGTGATTCAATGAGCTCCAAGTTGTGAGACTCTGCTTCAAAAAACAAGGTAGAAGACACCTGATGTCAATCTCTAACCTCCAGAGAGATGTGCATACACATGCATACATACAGCATGGAGATACACACACACACACACACACACACACACACACACACAAATAAAAAATACTAAAAAATGATTGAATGAAAATAAAATCAGGCATAATAAGTTTTTCAAAAGCATTTTGATTAACTGTAAATAACACCACAGTAAAATACTCAGAATCCACCTTTCTTCCAAAGGAATTTCATAAGAAGAAAGGTGAACTCTAAAGCTGGCTCTGGCAGGAAAAAAGACTTGAAAATGTGGATTTTTTTCCTTAAATGTCCACCTGCTGCTGTTTCTCCTTATTCTTTCCTTCAAACAAACCATCTCTATAGCAACACACTCTTCAGAAATTTGTGGGTGGAAAGCATATGTTTGTGCAAAAATGTAACAACCCAAGAACATGACCTACTTTATTTTTCGTTTTTTTTTTTACAAAAACACACATACACATGTATATATCTTAAAATCTAAAAAGTAATAGATATAAAAAATATTTTTTAAAACAAAGAAATATAAAAATTGTACAATTGATGTTACACGTGTTTACAAGGAAATTCTTTTTACATGTTACAATGACACCTTGTGGTAAAACTTTTCAAATTATACAAATTTTACAACAGAAATATATAAGGATGGTTTAGAAAATAAGCAATAATACCAAGACCATAGAACTGAGTGGTTTGGCCATATACAATAATCCATTTGGAAACTTGAAAGGCAAAAAAGTTCTAAAGAAGTCTTAATATGAGGTAAACATAGTAAGTACTTTATAACACTATAAATGCAAAACTCTGTACTTTGACAATGCAGAATTAAATTTTTTAAATGATGCCCAAAAAAAAAATCACTTTTATAATTCTGGCCAAAAATTCTAACATTAGTAATTTCTTTACATGAAAATAGTAACATATTAAAAACACTATGTCTTTAAAATATGAAAGCATTTCAATCTTGATTGAACCAATAATTAAGAGGGTAATTTACATGATCTTTCATGCAGTATTTACGGTTTTAAAATATACTAAGGGGCTGGGCATGGTGGCATAACACCCTTAATCTCAATACTCCAGAGGCAGTGACAGGTAAATGTGAGTTCAAAGCCAGCCTGGTCTGCATAATGAGACCTAGTTTCAAAAACCAAAAATAAAAATAAAATATGCTAAGTACTAGGAGGCAAAAACTTATTTAATTTTTGTATGCACACATTTTATCAACCTTTTACATTTTCTCTTCTCTCCGCAACTGTATGTCATAAGCAGCTCCCACTTCTCTGACTGACCCATCTCTCTCTCTCTTATGTTTTCCCTCACCTCACTCACCATGCCAAGGATCTCGTCCGTAGGACCATCCTCATAAGAAAAGCCCAACCGCCCCTCTCAGAGCTCATTTACTGCCTGTGTGAGTCACAAGTACACACCCAAGTTTCTAAATGTCTCTTTAGTACATATCTCCAGCTCAATTCATATGGTCCATCTACAATGGAAGCTTAATGATGGAACTCAGTAACTCACTACTGCAAAATACTGTACTTTGACACTAGGAAACAGCAGAAGGCAAGAGGTTTATGACTCACTCCTGTTTTTCCCACATACTCTCTGGGATTGTGGTTTGAAAGAGAAATGTCTCCATGACCTTGGGTATCCTATCCATTGGTTCACAGTGGGTAGTGCTGTTTGAAAGGCTTAGGTGATATAGTCCTACGAAGAGGTGTGTCACTGAGGGTGGGTTTTAAAGAGTTTGTACCCTTGCCCTAACTCCTGTTTGTTCTCTCTGCTCCCCACTTAAGGTTAGGATGTGCTCTCTTAGCTTCCTGCTGCCGCCACCATGTCTCCCTGCTGCGATGGACTCCCTCTGAAACTATAAACCAAAGAAATCCTTCCCTAAGTAGGTTTTGATCATTGTGTCTTACCACAGCAAGAGAAAATTAAGAAACCAGGGCTGGAGAGATGGCTCAGTCGTTAAGAGCACTATCTGCTCTTCCAGAGGTCCTGAGTTCAATTCCCAGCAGCCACATGGTGGATCACAACCATCTGTAATGGGATCAGACGCCCTCTTCTAGTGTGTCTGAAGACAGCGACAGTGTATTCATATACATAAAATAAATAAATCTTTAAAAAAAAAAGATTGGAGAAAGCAATTATCTGGTTTCCTGTAAGTGGGTCGTAAGACCCTCATTCAACAGGGACCCTGCCTGCTCCTGGCTGGGAGAATGAGGAGGCAGGCATCAAGAAGACCCTGAGCTAACCAACCTTGCTAAATCCCTCTTGGTTTCCAGCCATTAGAATATACCTTGTCCCTCAACCACACTTCTGCATAACTCTATAAATATATGGTTTCCCTGTTTAATTTCACTCTTCATTTCTCAAGGTTCCATGTCACAGAAAAGGTGCATTGGGCTTGGGGCTACAGTTTAGTGGTACACTTCTTGCCTACCATGTATGAAGCTCTAGGTTCAATTCCATAGAATCATAAAAGGGCAAATTTGAATGTTCTTGATTTATTACGGTCCCCTTTGGTACAGAGGGAAGGTCTCCATCATGAACCTAGAATGAATAAAAAAAAAAAAAATGCTCTCCATCCACTCACTCCCTTCAAATCCTCGGTTTTCATTTAAAAAACCAGTCTCTCACTTTGTCACACATAACTTATCCTCAACTCCTATTTGCAGCAAAGTACCACTCTGCTGATTCCTCTTCATCTGCTCATTTTTAAAGTATTTACTCTTTCCTTAAGTGCAGGGTGCATGTGCCACAGCCAGCAGTTTGTTCCTGCCTTCACTTTGTGGCAGGGCCTGTCCGGTTTCTGCTTTTGCGCGGTGCACTCTAGGCTAGCCCTCTAGTCTGTAAGTGGGGCAGTCCTCATTTGCGCCCTTCGTCTCCCATAGGAGTGAGGGAGTGCTGGGATTACAGGTGCCCGCCACAGCCAACTTTCCCTGTGAGTTCCAGGATTGCACTCTGGTCGTCAGGCTTGGATGTCTAACACTTGTACCTGCTAAGCCATCTTGCCAGCCCTCATCTATTGACCTGATCATTCTTTTCATAATGCTGCCCACCACACTCCCAAACAAATAAAA
This sequence comes from Apodemus agrarius, assembly GCA_964023405.1. Classification (NCBI taxonomy): domain Eukaryota; kingdom Metazoa; phylum Chordata; class Mammalia; order Rodentia; family Muridae; genus Apodemus; species Apodemus agrarius. The sequence goes on from OZ030026.1 coordinate 37,507,306, forward strand.
TACTTTACACCTAGCATTTTTTTTTTTTTTTAAAGACATTGTAGTGGGAACAGAAAGCTCAAAGTTCAGCCATGGAAAGCTCATCCATAGAGAGGTCAAAAAAGACCCCCAGGATTCCCTCAGTTTCCCCAGGTGATCTCTGCTGGATGTGTGTTTATAAGTACCCATTTGATGACATTCTAGATCTGATACTTGCTATTTGTGTTTGGAAGCCTTGGCAAAGGGGGAGGTCTGCTCTGCCCACATACTCAGCCATGGCCTCCCTGTCAGTCTCTAGTGTATGATTATAGGTCCCCGATCTAATGCTATTACCTTCTATTTGATCTATCGATCAGGCTACTCCAGCCACCTCTGTGGGACACTGTGAGTGCCCATTGGATGTTTTGCTACCTATCTGCTCATTCTCTCTAATAATTGCTATTTATTCTTTTACTTTTGTTTGATATGTAACTTAAACTCATTCACACAAAAATGGACTCCAAATAAAGTTTTTTTAAAAAACTATAACACCAAAATATAATCCTATATGAACACTAGACCAACGAGAAAAAACTATATTTAAAGACAATGGGAATGGCTCCGTAAGGGATGACACCAGGGGATGACACCAGAAGTTGACCTCTTGTCTCACCACATATTCACATGCACGCGCGTGTGCGCGCGCGCGCGCACACACACACACACACACACACACACACACCGGTGCACGTGCATACATAAACACCCTATTCTTACTATATAATCCTGCCCATACATTTATAGATATTCACACTTAAGAAATGAAAGCATACATCCCTAAAAAAATTTTACACAACTGTTTAGAACAGCTTTGAGAGTTAATACAAATCCATCATGAGGTGAATAGACAAACAAATTGTATTATTTATATAATGGAATATCATTCAGGAATAATAAGTGCATAAATGTCAAAATAAGTATGCAGTGAAAACATATTCAGATATAAAAATTCAAGAAACATATGTAAAAGCAACAAAGAAAAAGAGACCATGATTTTGAGATGGACCAAGGAGGGGAAGGTGACACAGGCAGGCCTGGAAGGGAAAAGAGGAAAAACGAAGGAGATAGCGTGACTATATTTTAATTTTAAAAAAATTACAAAAGAAACAAATGCAAGAAACACAAACCAATTGATAGGTGAGAAAAATCAAGAAACGAACTCAACACAAACTTGAAATAACTAATAAATAACACTGTTCAAAGAATTGTGAGTAATATAAAGTAAGTACAGGGAAGAGAAGAATTTCAGTCACAGCTACACAGCTTTCCTACTTCTAACATAATGGAATAATGCTACAAATCCTTTTCAGAAAAGCAGCCAAAACCAGCCATTTCAATGTTCTGGACCTGACCAAAGGCTTCCCACACAGTCTGACTGTTCAATCATGAAAACAACTGTATGGATAAGAATAACCGAGTCCGCAGTACTCGTCCGTGTGGTTGTTCCTACTGCCTCTCCCTGACAGATCAGTGAAGGAGTTCAGCCCATGAACAGTGAAAACACATCTGTTTTTTGATGCATTGTCAATTAATGTGGAGATCTCTGTAACAAGCAGAGATGGACAATAGTTCCCACAGCCTCTTTAGGGCAAGCAAAGAACCAACTAGAGATTTTACAAAGGTCTAGAAAACGAAGAGAACCATAGGGATTTGATAAACTGTCCACTAACCCAGACAGAGCAAAGACCAGAGCAGGCACAGGTCACCCACATATCCAGAGGAAAGAGACTCAAGAATACCAGTGAAAAGTAAAGCCAAGGCAGGCTTGAAAACAGACTGTATTGAAAGGTGCCCTTGCCGTGCACAGGGCCACCCACGGGTCAGTTTGAACACGTCAAGCTTATTCTTGTTTGCATACAAAGCTATACAGATGCAAGAAACCAACCTTAAAAATAAATAGGCCTAGGTACAGTAGTAGAGTGTGTCATTTAACTTAAAAACATTAAATTACATAAAGGAATGGCTATAACACTGTATGGTTATGCTTATAATATGCATAACTATAATATATATGTATGACAATAGAATAAAAACAGCTATATCAGAGGAAAGTGGTACAATTTAACAGAATTTAGTTTTATTCTGAAACAGATTGCTATAATAAAATACATATTGTCACTTCTAGAAAAAAATTATTAAATTACAGTAAAAAAACATTTTGAAAGGCACACTAAACAATATTTCAAATTTATTGAAAGGAAAATAAAAAATAAGACAAACAGAAAACTTGGGAAAATGGAATACCTCCACAATATCAACAATTGTTGTAAACATTAGTAATCTCCACTCCAAGAATAGAGAATGCTAAACTGGTTCAGTTTTTCTACAACTATATGTTGTTTATGAAATATTTCTTTGATTCAAAGACATAAACAGTTTAAAAGAAATGGGACAAAAAAAATTAAGGCACGCAAATAGTAATCAGAAGAAAGCTAGAATAGCTATAGAAGACAAACAATATAAAACAAGAAATATTACTAATATTAATTATATTCTATACTAATATTTAATGACAAAAGGATCAGTATATCTCATATGACAAATGTTTATTTGTCTAACAGAACCCCAACATATAAGAAAGGGGGAAATAAGATAATTAAAGACTGCAGTAAATGCCAAAGTAAGACAAAAAGAATATAGGAGCTGACTGAGCTTATTAATTACCATGATTATAACTGGCATAATATTCCACCCAAAGACTATTCCACTAAAGCATATACAAATAAATTTTACAAGATGCTCACTACTGAATAAGGCTGGCTGAGAACTCATTATACAGTTCTGGGTGTCTACTGTTTGGGAACCTCTCACTTCAGTTTCCTAAGTGCTGGACCACAGGTGTGTTACCATACTCAGTGTGCATCCTCAGGGAACACAGGAGCATTCTCCAGGACATGCCATGTGCTGAACCACAAACGACTTTAAGAGAGAAAACGGAGAGTGCTAGTCATATAAGCAGAAGGACATGAGTTTGAACCCCAGCACCCACATAAAAAGCCAGGTACAATGATGAACATCTGTAATCCAGAAATGGAGAAAGAGGAATCCCTAGAGATTGCTGGACAGATAGTGTACCCAAAATAGTGAACTCCTTGTTCATTAAAAGACTCTATCAAAAAATATATATATGTATGTATATATGTATGTATGTGTGTGTGTGTGTGTGTGTGTGTATATATATATATATATATATATATATATATATATATATGGCAGAAAGCTATTAAGGAAGACACTAGTCATCAATTTCTGACCTACACATACACAACATAAACACACACACAAGATCATAAAAAGTTTGTCATCTGAATACTACAAAGTAGCTCACAACAGTCAGAAATATGGGAGGGTGCTGGAGAGATGGCTTTGCAGTTAAGAGCACTGGCTGCTCTTCCAGAGAATCTGACTTCAATCCCTAGTACCCACATGGCAGTTCACAAATGTCTCTAAGTCCAGTTTCAGAGATCAACACCCCCACACAAACAAGCATATGCAGGCATAAAATAATTTTTTTAGAAAAAGAAAAATCAACATGGAATTAAATTACTTTTCAAATCCTCAATTATTAGTAATCAACATACTTCTAACACAGGCATCAAAGGGGAAAAAAACCCACAAGGTGAAAAAAAATGTTTTTTTTCTTTTTAAGATAAGAATTCTCTGTGTGGCCCTTTGTAGCACACACCTTGTCTTCTAGGCTCCGGCTGCCTGTACTCCACTGCTGCTGCTGTCCTTGGTGGTCATTGCATGGTACTGGCATCTCCAAGCCTCATTCCTTTGCATGACCCCTTCAGTCCTAGGCCATCAATTACAACTGAGGGTACACTTTCACCAATAGCCTTCCATGGCCTCTCACCGTACCAAGCCTCAGCTGTTCTTCATGATGCCTTCATGCCTTCAAAAGCAGTACCACCTGGGTGACTCTTACACAGTACCAAGTCCTGCTAGAGCACGAGGCACAACCTTGACTATCTGGAACATACTTTCTGTGCTGTCAGAAAACACTTCCCAGAAGATTCCACCTCAGTGATGCTGGTTTCTTCTTAATCACTACTAATTTCTTAGCTCCAGCTAACCAGCATCAATAGTCCCAGTAACACAAAGGTTGACTTTAATGGTTTTGGTATCTTGTTAATTACAGCTGATTCTTCAGCCCCAGCTAACCAAAACCACAGAATCTTCATGGCCCTGATAAGAGTCTTTAATCTTCCCTCTGAAATTTCACAAGCCAGGGCTCCATCTTCTGCACTGTTCTCAACATTATCTTCCAAGCTCCTACACAATGGTCTCACAGAGGTCTCAGCACTGAATGGACCATCTAGCCCAAAGTTCCAAGTTCTTCCACAGTCCTCCCCAAAACATGGCCAGGTTGTCACAGGAATACCCCACTATGCTGGTACCAATTTGTCTTAGTCAGGGTTTCTATTTCTGCACAAACTTCATGACCAAGAAGCAAGTTGGGGAGGAAAGGGTTTATTGAGCTTACACTTCCACATAGCTGTTCATCACCAAAGGAAGTCAGGACTGGAACTCAAGCAGGTCAGGAAGCAGGAGCTGATGCAGAGGCCATGGAGGGATGTTCTTACTGGCTTGCTTCTCCTGGCTTGCTCAGCCTGCTCACTTATAGAACCCAAGAATACCAGCCCAGGGATGGCACCACCCATAAGGGGCCCTCCCCCAGTTGATCACTAATTGAGAAAATGCCCCACAGCTGGATCTCATGGAGGCACTTCCCCAACTGAAGCTTCTTTTCCTATGATAACTCCAGCTGGTGTCAAGTTGACACACAAAACTAGCCAGTACACCCTAGCTAGTCTAGAATATACAGAAACTAGATTGGCCTTGGACTCAGGCTGCCTCTGCTTCACAAGTGCTAAAATCTGAGGCATGCACACAGCCACATGGTAAAAAAATTTTGATATATTTTAGAGATTGTTGTTATTGGAGAATGGGTCTCATGTAGCCCAGGTTGGCCTTCAGCTTGTTCTATATCCTAAGATATCCTTGAATTTGATCTTCTTGCCTCCACATCCTCCATGCTGAGATTACAGGCATGTACCACCCCACAAAGCAGAAGACTGAACCCAGAGTTTTATACAAGTTAGTCAAGTACTCTACCAATTTAGCTATATCCCCAACCCTTATAACCATACTTCAAATAAATGATACAAAATATAGTATGCCTCAAAAGGTACATAATGAAGCTAACAGTATTTAGACTGAAATACACAGGGGTGAAGATCTCACTTCAAGGTGCTCTCCCACCCACACACCTCCACACCCTTGACACACTCACACATCACATTAGAGGTAAGGGGGAGGGTACACACATACCTGTTATACCAGCACTAAGAGTCTGGACTCCTGAGTGCTCAACGACAAAACACTTACCTAAACATGCATGAGGCTACAGGAATGCAATTTTTAGTACAAAAATCCCTAACAACAACAACAACAACAAGCAAACAAGCAGTAAGAAAGCATCTTAACTGATTACCAGGGAATGTTTCAAAAGCTGGAGTTGAGGTATATCTATGAAAAAATTTGACTATCAAAGCAGACCTGACCTCTAGGTTCTCCCAGCATCCTTCCTCCCTACCTGTTACAGACTGAACAGGTATTCCCTGAGCTCTACCCCTAATTCTCTAGCTGGGCTGTCTGTCCATAAGAGGCTCTTCGTTATAATGTGGACATTGTGGTTATCCTCCCTCTTTTGCTCCTTTGTACCTTTGGCCTCCTAGCTGCTATACTTGGTCTTCTCTCTCCCTCTCCTTCCCCCGTATGGTTCTGGGTCATGCGTGACTGCTTCTTCCTATGCTCTCCCACACATCTATAACAAACTTTCTCCTCCACCATACCTAGGAGCAGTCATGCTCTTTCTTTTCCTTTTTATTCACCCACAAAGAAAAACCTGGACCCATATAGTTTTACTGGTAAGACCTACCAAATATGCAAAGAAGTATTAGAGTTCCTTTGTAAAGTATTCAGAAAAAATAAGAGAGAAAATGTATTCTAAGTATGGCGTTAGCCCAAAACCAAAGCCAGGTAAAACCTATCAAGAAATCAACAGTCCCAATATCCCTCATAAACACAGATGCAAAATTCCTTAACAAAATGAATACAAACTATATTCAACAATTAAAGATTTTTTATTAGACCAATTTGGATTTATCCAGAAGTAGTATTTAATCTCCAAAAGTCAGTTAATAAACAATACCAACAGAATGAAAACTTTAAAACAGATGATCATTTCACTGGATGAAGGTGGAAAAAAAAAACTCTGGGAAAAATCACACACACCCATCGACATTAAAAACCTTAAATAAGTACATCAAGAAGAGTCAGCAAATAAAAGTGTTTGTCGCACAAACCTGTGAAAGGTTCCTTCTCCCTGGAAGCGATGTAAAAGTGGACAGAAGAAACGGTTCCACAAAGGTGTCTTCTAAACCGCCACATCTGCACTGTGACATGAATGTGCTCGCTCACACATGTATGTACATAAACAAACTATAAAACAACTTAAAAATCGCTTCTCGGCCTTTTGGCTAAGATCAAGTATAAAACAACTTAAACTAGGAACAGAATGGAAATCCTTCAATTTGATAAAGTATATACGGAAAAGTATGGGACTAAACTACTTTAAACAGTGAAAATGTGTGTGTGTTTCCCTAACCAACAGGAACAAAGCACCTGCAACATTTCTATGCAACATCTTATTGAAGAACCTATACCATAAGTTAAGCAAGTATGAGTGAATGAAGAACAGACTGGAGAGAAAGCTGTAATTCTTTTCATTCAGACACTTGGTCCTCTACATGAAAACCATATGCAAGAGATAACCATATTTTTCTATACTAGCCATGAATTCTTTAAAAAACTAGAATGGACTGAGTGTAGTGGAGCATGACTTTAATCCCAAATATTCAAGGTACCCCTTTGAGTTCAAGGCCAGCATAGCCTATGGCAGTGGTTCTCAACCTTGTTCATGCTGTGACCCTTTAATACAGTTCCTCACATTGTGGTGACCCCCATCATAAAATTATTTTCATTGCTACTTCATAACATTAATTTTGCTACTGCTAAGAACTGTAATGTAAATATCTGTCTTCTGATAGTCTTAGGAGACCCCTGTAAATGAATAGATAGAATACTCTTGCCCCTTCACCTCCCCCTCCCCAAGGGGTTAGGACTACTGATTGAGAACCACTGATCTATGGAGTGTTCTAGGACACCCAGGACTACACAGAGACACTATCTCAATATAAATAAACAAATAAACAAATAAATAAATAGGAAGGAAGGAAGGAAGGAAGGAAGGAAGGAAGGAAGGAAGGAAAACCATAACAAAAGTGCACGGATTTTACACTAAATTTTGAAAAAATGCTGAGAGAAATCAAAGATCTAATTAAACATACACATACTACATGTTGATAGATTAAGATTCAGTTTCATTAAATTAGTGATTTTTTTCCCCATTCAAATCTCAGGGCCCTAATTTTTCTGTGGTAATGCAAAAAAAAAAACATGAAATGCTCTCGAGAGTACAGTATTAGAATAAGGATAGGCATAATTATTAACAGAAAGTTTAAACAGAATTCAAAGTTTAAAAATAAATATTTACATTGCTGTTTCTTCAATTGATATTTTTACAAAGATGTCAAGGCAACTTAAAGAAAAAGAACAGTCTCTTAACAAATGATGCTAGGAAATATGACAGTCACATTAAAAAAAGAGGAAGAAAGCTTGAACCTTAATCTTATACATATATAATTATTTAAATATAGATCCTAGATGTAAATGAAAGTGAAAAAGAAAACCCACACAGAAAATCTTGGAAACCTAGGGTCAGACTCCTCCAAAAAAAATTTTTATAGATAACAAAGAATAGTACACACATGAACACACACAAATCAACTGGACTTCATTGAAAACTTTTGCACTTCAATACATACTAGAAAAGGTATGAAGCCATGCCACAAATATAAGAAACTCTTTGCAAATGATTTCTAATTTTTTGATATCCAGAACATAAAGATTTTTTACAATAATATATAGTATATGATATATATAAAATATATAATATGCCATCTATTATTTAAAATATTTAGTAATACATATATTTTAAAAAGATACTCAACATGACCATTATAGAAAATGTGGAATATCATCCACATAAAAAAGTCAACAATTTTGATCAACTTTTTAATTAATTTAAATATATATATTAGGTTTATATGTATTTATTTTTTGTGAGAGCATTGTGCTGTATGTATGTGAACCATGTGCATGCTGACCCTGACAGTCAGAAGAGGGCATCAGATCCCCTGGAACTGGAGTTATTAATAGTTGTGAACTATGTGGGTGCTGGAAATCAAAACCAAGTCCCTACAGGAGTAACACATGCGTCATCTCTCCAACCCCTGATGGATCTTGAAAGATAAAGATTAGAAGTACAGAAGGAGAGAAAAGAAAAGTACATATCTCACTAGAGTGTCTACACTAGAATGAGTGGAAAGCAGCAGAACATTACCTATCCCGTGCCTTCTTTGACACCGGTCAACTGTTTAAGAACACTGTTTAGGAACATTTTCCACATAAAAACAGTAACAACAACAACAACAAAATTAAGTAACTTTTCTGAAAAGCTAAGTAGTTGGTAACTCTTCCATCTGCTTTACTGCTAACCAGAGGCTTAATTTCTTCATTAGCACGATCAGATAGTGTGACAGTGTCAATATTTCTTGAATAACAACTTCAATCAGTAAATACATGTGATATGCACTTCTTTGGCTTCCAAGATCTGACCCTATTTCTCCTTACTCATCTACACACCACATGCAGGTTTTTAGTCCTATCAGTTATATCCAAGATCTTTACTACCATTATTGCTAGTGACTCCTGATTCCCTGTCTCCCAGAAACTTTTCCTCCATAGTATTCCCTGACTTGACTCGCTCCAGTCCAAGTTGTCTGTATTCCCCCTCAAGCTATATCTAACTAAATTATAGTGTATTCCACTTGTAGATCTATATCAGGTCTCTTTCCTACATGCCCAAAAATATATTCACATTTATCCTTATACCATTTACTATGTTAAGTCATAAATTACTTCATCCATTTCCCCAGTAGACAATATGGTGCTTAAGATAGTAGAAAATAAGGCACTTAAGACAGCCCAGTCTTGCCTGGCAGTGGTGGCGCACGCCTTTAATCCCAGCACTTGGGAGGCAGAGGCAGGCGGATTTCTGAGTTCGAGGCCAGCCTGGTCTACAGAGTGAGTTCCAGGACAGCCAGGGTTACACAGAGAAACCCTGTCTCGAAAAACCAAAAAAGAAAAAAAAAAGATAGCCCAGCCTTACTCACCAATTCTCCAGTGTCTTATATAGTGTAGGACATGTAAAAATTTTTCAAATAACTGATTAAGCCAATTAACAACAAAAATATAAGTTGCATACAAATTTTCAAAGTCTTCAAATGAGAAACAGATGAAGAAAGATTAAGGGACTTAGTATCTTAGTTTGTTTTCTATTGCTGTAATGAAACATTGACCAAAATAACTTGGCAAAGAGTTTGTTTCTTTGTTGTTTTCTGAAACAGCCTTACTATATAGCTTTGGCTAGCCTGGAACTCAGTAGGTAGACCAGGCTAGCCTCAAACTCATAGAGATCCACCTGCCTCTGTCCCCAGTGCTGGCATTAAAGGGGAGAGCCACCATTCCAGCTAGTTTACTCCCGTGTATATACTTCCAGGTAACAACAGTCCATCCTTGAGGCAGTCCTGCAAAAACTCAAGGCAGGAACCAAAGCAGAGAGGCCTTGGAGGAACTCTGCTTACTGCCTGGCTTCTCCTGGCTTGCTCAGCACATTTCAGGATCACCTGCCTAGGGGACGCACCACCCACAATAGGCTGGGCCCTCCCATATCAATCACTAATCAAGAAAATGCCTTACAGGGCTTGCCTACAGCCCAATCTGATACAAGCAATTCCTCGGTTGAGGTTCTCTCCGTCCAGGTGACTCCAGCTCGTGTTAAGTGGAGGGGGAAAAAGAAGCATCCACGGAAGCTGGTCACCTGGACCTGATTCTCTTCTCACAAAACCCGATCTGTGAAATTCTGTTTACTGGTCTAAGGCTTCCATGTAACTCTGGAAGTCACAAGAAAAGTATATTTCAACTTCACGCCATTTTTAGCTAGCAATATAAGCTAGTTAAATATAAACAATATAAGCTGTAGAGAAGACTGATGTTAATAATAATTTTTCTACAGACTTTTGGTTGATTCAATCTTTTCAGAAATTCCTTTATATGTACTATTATTCAAAACATGTATAAAGCATCTCTGAAAAATAACATACAAGAAGTTATGTCAGCAGCCTAAAAAATATATTCAAGATCATACTGTGTGCTCTCTAACCTTGTGTCTGATTTATGTGATGTAGATGAGAGAGAAGAACGTGAACACCAGTGCTAGGACTGTGCCTGAAGTCCCTATAGTGTTCGAGGGTTGCCATGTTTTATTGCAACCAGGTTACTGGGCAACACTTAGAAGCTAGGCTGGCAAGATCACCTAACACTGAACCCAAGAAGATTTATAAAAACATTCAAATGTTCTACTTCACCTTCTTATACCTCCACTTAAAGTCACTCTATGCTCTAAGCATCAGATGTGATTTACGGCAAGTTTATTAAAAATATCTACTATTTTAAAAGTCATAGAGTACTTTCCAAAAAGGAAAAGGTCAGATTATAGGTTCCTCCTAGCTCTAAATTTTAATTCTTAAAGTGCTTTAAAGTCATAATATACAGAAGCAACAATGGAGCATTTTCTAGCTGCCTTGGTTTCTCTCCTCCTAGAATATTGTTCAAACACAAAAGAAATAGCACTAGACTAGACATGGCAGTTAGTGATTATCTGTGATCCAGAAAGGGTAGTCCTGACAGAAGACAGGCAGGCGATAAACACCAGATTCTAACTTAGGAGATGCAGATTGCTAACTTAGGAGAGCAAATCAAAGTATAGACATGGTTTCATAAATTAAGTGTTGACTGAGCAAAATGGAAAATGGAAAAACGTGAAATGAGACAGAGAGAGACCAGGAGAATTCAAGAAGAAAGGAAAGGAAGATTAAAGGTACTCACATTTTAAAACTATGGTGCTTCTAGGGAAGAACCAGGAAATTGACCAAACTCACTATGCACCGTGGAGAAGAGCCAGAATTCCTGAGGGAGTTCTTAGTGATGCTAATGCCATGGGAAATTCTCAAATATTCATTCATACTTTCTAGGAACAAAACTTCCCTTTTGATTTCAGTGATTCCCCCACTTTTTAATTTCCCATCCTGTGATTTACTGCTATGTTCTGACTTCTACTATAGTATATGAATAGTCACAGGTTCAAATGAACATGTGTCAGTCAAGAAACATACCTTCAACAACTTCTGTTTAAAAAAAACAAAGGCTATGCTCATCAAAGAGATTATTCTAGTTAGGAAGACAAGAGCAGTCTAAATATCAAATAAGTATGATTCACAAACACTTACTGTAGAATTTCAAATGTCACAGTTAAATTTAACCTTATAGAAAAGATATAATTTTTTTTTTTTTTAAAAAGGATGAAATAGGGCAGTGTAGAAAGAAATCAAGACTGATACAGGTGCCGGACAGTGGTGCGGGCCTTTAATCCCAGCACTTGGGAGGCAGAGGCAGGCAGATCTCTGAGTTCAGGCCAGCCTGGTCTACAGAGTGAGTTCCAGGACAGCCAGGGCTATACAGAGAAACCCTGTCTCAGAAAGAAGAAAAAGAAAAAAGATTGATGCAGGAAGAAGAAAACAGGTTTAAAGGATAATGGAAGAAAAAAGACGGTTTGGACAAAGGCCCTTTTTCCATAATAAATAAAATAAATAAGATCTTGGGGAGCCAAGGTGAGACAATTTTGAAGAAGTCACTGTAAGTTAAGAGCCTAGTTGCGATGGGGAGGGATTGGAGAGGTGGGTCAGCAGTTTAAAGAGCTGCCCCTCTCGACACAAGTCTCAGCATCCACACAGGTGGGCTCACGATTGCCGATAACTCCAGCACTGGCCAATGGCTCATTACGTCAACCTCAGCATCTGAAGGACACAGTAAGGGAAAACTAAAATGAATGCTAGAGATTTTTAGTAAGGGTGTACGAATCTGATGTTCCAATTCCTATTGCTGTAGTTTGACTTTAAAGACATTATTTGTCACAGTTTCAAATCGATGTCATGGTGGCTTCACACATGTACTCTCAGCACTGGGAAGACTGAGCCCCAAGAATTGCCAGATGTTCAAAGTCAATGAGGAAGACATAGTGGGTTCCAGATCAGCCTGAGCAAACTTACAAGACTCCAACTCCAACTTCAAACAATAAATAAATAAATAAATAAATAATAAAAAGGCCAACAACAACAAAAAGATCATGTAAGCCGATCATTCGGGTTTGTGGTCCCAGCTATGTCCCAAGAAACTCCTTTTCCCAAAGTTTGACATTGAGGGGGGGAAAAAAAGCATTCCCTCAGGGACTTAAATCATTCTTATCTCTGGCAAAAAGGACCCACGGCTGTTCCATTAACCTAAGCCTGAGATGCAGGTCAGGATCTATGCGTGCTAGCCTCTACGCTCCCTCTATGCCTACTCACAAGTACCTGCTACTGAGGCCTCCTGGCTGGCACACCCTCCCCAACACCCCCCCCCATACACACACACACACACACACACACACACACACACTGGCCCCTCCCCTAAACCTCTCCAGTCCGACCTTCCCTCCCTTTCCCCACCGACTCTTGGTTCCACTTCACTCTCCACACCTGGACCTCTTCTCCTCCGGCCTTTCCTGTCCCCTCCTCCTCTCCTCTCAAGGTCCAGTCTAGACCCTTCTGGTTGCCTCTGGCTGTTCTCTCCTTTACATCTAGAGCAAACCCTTCTCCTCCACCATACCTTGGAGTGGTTATAGCTTCATTTTCTTTCCGTCCTGGAATTCGGGAGACTGAGGCAGAGAAATTGCCAGTTCAAAGTAAGCCTGGGATACAAAGCTAGGCCCTGTCTTAGATGCTTTCCCCACCAAATAGAACACGTAATAAAGTAAAGTAAATTAAAAACTTAGTTGACCACTCAAGTTATATCATTAATGGGTCAACAAGTGTAGACCAAGGCTACTGATAAACGTGTACTGTTTCCCAATCTCTCAAATGTATGGAACTCTAAATTGCTATCGTCTTGTTATTTAAGAATATTATTAAATACAGCTTGTACACTTTATCTCATTAGAAAAGAAATACTCAAAAGAGAAATACCCAACATACTCTGGGACAAGTAACAACCAAAAAGAACTCAAATCCATTTACAACTCTCCAAAGAGTCTTGTGGGACAACAGAAAGCATTCAAATAGTTCTAAATAAAACTGATTTGAAATCAGATCTGAACACAAAGGGGGACAAATGTAACCACCTATAAACTAAAAGCATAAATTTGGAGAGCTCCAAACTCAGATTAGCAGGCCACATTTACTTATGTTCTAGCTGAATATTAGACTTGTTTACGATGATGTTGCTTGGTAACAGAAGCACTGCTTTAACAACCTACTCAGTTCTTTAGATCTCAGTTTAGTACTTTATACTAACAGCCTGAATATAAAACGAATTCACTACATATTTAAAAAAAAAAAATCGGAACAAATTCATCCTTATCCTCAACATCTTTGAGACGGAAGTGGCCTGATAATTAGAAGGTAAAGACTTAAAAGACACTTAAATGCCCTTTAGGGCATTTTTTAAATGCCAAGTGTCCCTTCATCCTAGTGAGAAACTGGGAGGAACAACTCGCCAAAGTACCGAGCCCAAAATACACTTCCCATGTTTCAGACCTTACCGCTGCAACATCGCAAACATGACTGCTACAACTATCTTTTAGGACAAGGAAGAGGATGGCAGTGTTGCTTTTCCACTACAAATTAAACTGGGGGCGGGGGGAGTGCTTTACATTAACCCCATTACTCCGCTGGCTACCGTGCCGCAGTGCACCAAAGGGACGCCGAAAGGAGTTTCACGTGCTTAATAATAATAATAATGGTAATATTAATAATAAAAGACTTGCATTCAGAACTCATCTCAGGGCCTGCCTTCCTAACACGCGCTTCCACTACTTCAGCAGGAAACAAAACCCAGGGTTCAAGGGCGGGCGCAGAGGAGGCGTGCTGCAGGATTCCAAGCCCAGCACGCCTAAAAAAGAGCGGTGACTTACCAAACTCACACACGGTCCCTGCGGCTCGCCCCAGCACAGCAGCCGCGCTCGGCCCCGGGGGTCCCCGGCACAACTCCGACCACCGCCACCTACTCCGCTCTGCTCGCCCAGGCATTGGGGCCGCGGGGTCCGGACGGTCCCACCGGCTGGGGTGTGGGCCCAGCCCGCCACGCCGCCGCGGGGCTGGAGGCGAGCGGACGAGCCGGGTTGTACGCGAGGGCACCCACGCCTGGGGAAGGTAGAGGGAGCCCGGGAAACTCGGAGGGCCGAGAGGGCGGCGGCTGCAAGCCCGGCTCCTCCTCCACGGCCCGGCCTCCTCAGCAGACACGCCGCCCCCTCAGCCCGCCGCCCGCCACTCCCGAGCGGACCACGTCCCGGAGCCGCGGCGGCGCGCGAGGCAGGAAGTCCCGCCCCCCCGTTCTACGTCATCGGCACCGCGCGCGGCCCGAGGCCGGAGCCGTTGGGGCGGGAAGCGGTCGGCGGTTGCGCGGGCAGCCGCTGCCACTGTGGGAAAAGTGGGGACGCCACTCTGGGACGTCCCTCTGGGCCGCTCCGAAGCCCGCGAGCCCGGGGAACGGCGGACCTCAGCCCACGCCCGACTCCCGGTGGGTTGAGGGACTCTCTGCCCTCGTCCCGCCCTTGTCACACTTGGTTCTCGGGGGGCTTGGACGGTGCTCTTCGCTGCCACCTCTGTCCCTGCCCGCCCGTCATCGTGCCTGCCGGGCACCCAGTCAGCCTGCGAGTGCGGAGTCGCCGCCCCGGCTTGCCACGGGGGAAGTCAGGTCAGGACCTCCTTCCTGCCCCCCGTCCCGTCCTATAAGCCCACCTGCTCTTAGGGGGGTATAACAGGGTGAGCTCCTGATCTCCAGGCTGCAAACTAAATTGACACTTTGGTGACAGCTTTGATGATATTTGTGACCTAAAGGCTGAGATAAACTAGGCTTTGAGCGTTTCAAGGTAGGCGATGGGAGAAACAGGCGTCCCGTCTGTACCCACGCTTGCTGAGTGCCTTAGATCTTGACAGTGCATTGTGAAGCACAGCTTAGTTTGTCCATTAGAAAACTATATCCGGCCTCTGGGTAAAATGGTAACTGAGCTGTCAGATTTTTCTTGAAATATGTGCATATATATATATAATATACATATATATGCATATTGTTACGGGTAGGTTATATAAAGGAGATACGTGAGCGACACATTCACGATCAGGATAGAGAAAACAGAAGTCCTGTGTGTGTGTGACATTGACAGTAACAATTTGCTGAACACTCCTATGTCAAGTGCCACGGCATTTTTATAGATTATCTTAATCCCAGGTTCTGTAAATTCAGTTTGTCTTACGCTTTCCCCAGATCCTGAAATCACATCAGATCATTCGGAACCAGTGAAAGTTTAAAAAAAAAAAAATCACTGGAAAGTGAGAAGAAGAGAGAGATGACTAGCAACTTGAAAAAAAAGCTTTATTCCTCACACAAGAGTAAATGCTAGATGAACACTTAAACCATTTAAAATAGGGGGAAAATCCGTTGCAGGAGAGATTGTTCAGTGGTTAGAGCGCTCGCTGCTTTCCCAAAGGACCCATATTCGGGTCCCAGAACCCAGGTCCTGCTGCTCAAATCGGCCTGTAACTCCAGCTCTCAGTAGACCTGACACCTTTTGGCCTCGGAGAGCATCTGCACTCATACCTACCCACATAAAGACACAGATTAGTATAAATAGCAATATTTTTTAATAGAATATCAAGGTGAATATATTGATAACCCTGTGGTTAGAAAGGCCTTTTTCCAAGGATGAAATAACCTACAATAACAAAAATTGTCATACATCCACAAAAATTGAAAATAACCATAAGAAAATATATTCCTAGCATTTGCAAAAAAAAAAAATCCCAACATACAGCTTTTAGGATATCAGTTATAAATTACAACACCTAAATAATGAAACTCGACAGAGAGGTGGCATGTGTCTGTAATCCCAGCACTCCAGCCACTGAGGTAGGAGTTTGAGGTCATCTTGGGCACATAAGACTCTGACACAAAAGAGAAAATCGCACAAACATATCGTGACAGTCTCCAAGAAAAACACCCAGTTACAAATGAAAAGGTGTCCACCTTCCAAACATCCTTTGCTTACCAGTATTGACAGGACTGTGAAAATACCATTCCTTTGTGACCACTGATGTGAGGGCGATAATAGAACAACCTGACTTACTAATATAAGCAATATCCTCTGTCTCACCTAAAGGAAAAGAAAGATTCCTAAGGATATTGTTGACTATCATGTTTATATTACATACTCATGGTGTATAATATCACTATAACAGAAGACAGTTATGGTGTGTGCATACTATAGAATAGTCTTGACCTGTTAAAGAGTTCTATTGCTTATGTCCATGGACTCTTGGTCATATTTGTCCAAAAGAAAAAGCAAACTACAGACCACAGTATACAGAATATGAATGCATATATGTTGATAAATATGAGTACAAAATCTAAAAGAATGTGAGGCTGCTTTTTAATCTTTTGGATGTTTTAACTTTATTTAAGATTTTTTTTTAGTTTGTGAATTTATTATTTTATGAAACTGAGATCATGATATGTTTTTTAATTATAAGACGTGCCAGGGAAAGAAGCCGACCTACATAAGTATGCAGCCTTGGGATCTAAGTATAAAGCTTTTTTTTTAATTTTGCCATAAATTTAACAAACTTGTAGACCTGAACACTAACTCACTACATATCTTGATTCTGACTTTTCTGCTTGAACCCTCTCCTGTGTTCTCTGTGTCCCTCATGGTATTTTTCACTGTATCTTATAATTCCTTCTACTCCTGGATTATTTCTGCTCTTTCTGTGCATATATCTTTCTGCTATGCATTACACATTTCCTTTTCTTATCTATCATTTGTTTATGTATTTGTAAACTCACACACTATTATAATCCCAGTGCTAATAGAACTATGTAGAATTTAAAGAGATACTTGGGTTACTTATGCTAGTAATAACTAAAATGAAAGACTTTTTTTTTTTTAAATCTTGCTGCTTTGCCATGGATTTGGGAAGAAGTGAGTGACACTTGCCATCGTGTGTGAGAGCCAGGGGAGGAGGACTGGGAGCACAGCAGGAGTGGACACAGCAGGAGCTGACACAGCAGGAACAAAGCATTCCAATAGCTCAGGACAGAACACATTAAACCCTGACAGGGAACTCCACGCACATACGGCTGTACTAATGAATTTCACCAACACCTTAGGTAAAGAGTTCCAGTGCTACCCTGTTTCAGAAAGACAGTAGTTTCATGAGTTCAACATAATCTTAGTACCAAAATTTGCCAATAACATTTTATAAGAAAATCACAGACCAATATTCTTCATAAACATAGGCGTTTAAATTCTTAAAGATTAGAAAATCAAAGTTTATAACATTGAAAGTTAGATAGCATAACCAAAGAGGATGAAATTTAATACATTTAATTTAATTGTAAAAAAATAGTATATAAATATTCGTAACAGATATAGAACAAGAATAAAAGCCATAGACCCATAGATGCAGAAGAGTATTTTACAAAATTCAAAACTCAATGTTAAGTCTCAGCAAGGTAAGAACAGAAGGGCACTTCCTCGAGTAGTTTGGTTATCTTTTGAAAATTCTGTGGTGAAATAGGAAATCTGATCGCACTAAGATCAGGAATGGCGTTAAGACAAAATTTTCTACAGCAGGTGAGGAGACACTCAGCTGTAGTCTCAGCTACTTAGGAAAGCAAGGTGTGATGATTACTTGAGCCTATCTCAAAAAGGAAAAAAAGGTTTCTGAGGACCCAGGAGACCCCAATCAATGTAATTAACCAAAAAGAAAGTCTGTAGATTAGAAAAATTCAGCTCCCCGTTTCAGAACTTGTTGCAAAGCTACAATAAGATAGTGCTGGGAAGATTGCTCTGGGAATAACGTGCTTTTTGTTGCTTAGGCATGAAGACCTGATCTGTACCACCCATGTAAAAACTAGGCACAGCAGCACACATCTGTAGTCCAGATGCTCGTGGGTTTCAGGCAGATCCTGAAGGTTCCCAGGTGAGCTAGTCTTGACAAAACAACCAGCTTCAGATTTAGTGAAAGGCCATCTCAAAAAATAAGATGGAAATTGGGAGAGGAAGACACCTAACATAAACCTCTTTCTACACATTTAGGCACAGACAAGCACAGGGGAGGGACACACACACACACACACACACACACACACACACACGCGCGCGCGCGCGCACACACGCATGGCAGTACTGTCATAAATATAGATTGTGTAGATAAGTGAAACAATTGAAGAGTTCAGAAATGTATATTTATGATCAGTTGGTTTTCAGTAAGGGTGTTGAGATACGATAAGAGAAAGAATGAATGGTACTGGGAAAACTAGATAGCCACATATTAAGGGAAATTGGGAACCTACATTAATGCAGTTATAAGTGTTTTAAGATGGAACCAGAGACTGACATCCAGCCCCATGTTGCTTCCAGTAACATGTCTGGGTCCATGGCCCTATTAAAGCTCGGGTCTGAGTTGATGTCAGAGGCCCTTGTTGGCACCAAAGGCCATATAGCCCAGACAACAAAGGCTAGTCTGGGCTGTCTGAGGCCATGTGATATCAGCACTGTGCTGAGCTGGCCCCACTCCTTGCCTGCCATCACCTGAGGGTGAGCTTGTACCGTCCCTCACAGGGCTACAGCATTTGGGAGAGCAGGCCCTGCCTGCACCTCTCCTTGGCAGCAGCACAATAGAGCTGGCCCTGGTGTCATGGAGCTAGATGAGAGCCTGAGATCTGGCCCTGCCCCTTGCCAGCTTCAACTCAGAGTGAGATAGTCAGGGCAATGCTGGAGATCTTACTGTGGTGGCGTAGGCACAGGAGAGCTGGTGGGCTGACCAGTTCGGCTGCTACCAAGGCCCAGACCCAAGGCTTTGAGCTGGCCCACCCCAACATCTACCCTTTCTACAAACTGCTACAGCATGTGAATCTGGTCCTGCAGATCCACAGCTCCAGGATCTCTAAGACACAGAGCAACAACAAGATGTCAGAGAAGAGCCCAGTGAAGATCCAACACTGATAATGTAGAAGACCAGACCTCAGGCTAGACCTGTGACTCACTGGAATGGTCATTGCAAACACAGATGTGTGCAAAGGCTCTACTGCATGACACACTGTGACACACTCACAGCTTCCACAATGAGATGGTTTTATTGGTTTTTTTCCTTTGCAAACGTGCAAGAGTGGAGGACAGATTAAAAAGGGACAGAGAGATGAGTGGGTCAGGTGCATAATGTAAAATTCACCAAGAATAAAAAGTTTAAAATTGTTTTTTAAAAAAGACCTAGACTATATGAGATTCTGTTTCAAAAAAAATGAACAAATGACCTAAAACTTTAAATGATTAAGGAATAACTTTTATGAGTATCTTGATAAAGAATGTTCAATAATCTTTAGTGACAAGAAATTTAAGTTTATAGTGTGTTCCATTCCGTTCCATGCATTGAGGAGCTAAAGTCAGTCCTGTATAACCCAAATGTCAGTGATTATATAAAGCAGCTGGGACTCACACATCACTGGTGTTTACTGTAACATATGTTAAAAAGCTGTTTCGCAGTTTCTTTAAAGTTAAACGTCAATCTAACCTGTGCATGACCCACTCATCTCAGTTACTTGACGAAATGAAATTCAAATTCATAAGAAAACTACATGTTAAGAACAGCCTTATTCATAACAGAGTAGCCACATAATAGAGGAACACAGATAAAATATGAAATATATATTACATATAGCCACACACTAGACAAGTCAGCAACAAAAGGAACATGCTTGTCAAAATACCCCATAACATGGATAAATCTCACAAATATTTTTATAAAAAGAAGCTGGGCATAGCATAGTACACGTTACTTTGTTCCACTTGTACAGAATCCAAGAAAAAAAGGTTTTATAAATTTCAAGGTGATTTTTTTTATTTTTATTTTATTTATATGAGTATGCTATTCTCTTCAGATATACCAGAAGAGGGCATCAGATCTCATTACAGATGGTTGTGAGCCACCATGTGGTTGCTGGGATTTGAGCTCAGGACCTCTAGAAGAGCAGTCAGTGCTCTTCTAGAGTGCTCAGTCAGTGCTGAGCCGTCTCTCCAGCCCCAATTTCAAGGTGATTTTAAGATACAGCAGCATGGTATAAAAAGAGTCTAAAGGCTCTGAATGATTAAGAGGTTCTATGTTTTGTCTCAAGTGATTAAGATAATACTGTTGTCGAAATTCACAGAGTAAGATATGTGCATTTTATTCTATATTAACTAAACCATAATAGTTTATATACTTAAAAGTATTGATAGAAATTATGCCTTTCCATTCACTGAAATACTAATGTCTGCTAAGAAGACTACTCCCTTCCCAATATCAAGATACCCCAGAAATCTGATTGGTACTTAGGAAATTGTTTGGTGTTCTTGCTTTCATGGGGAGTGAAACACAAATCAGCCCTCAGAACCAACAGGTAGAAACTCATGGCTTTTTGTGAGATAGGAAATGTCCATTTGAAAGAAAAGTCTGATGAAAACCTAAATTACTTGAGAGAAGGAAAGAGACCAGCAAGAGGGGGAGTCGGAGAAGGCTGGTAAGACAGCTTCGCCAGTCAAGGCATTTGTCACACAAGCTTGAGTCTGACCCAGTGAACCCACCCAAAGGTGAGAGGAGAGAACAGACCCCACAAAGTCATCCTCAAACCTTCGCATGTGTGCCCTGTATGCACATCATGCACACACACACACATGTGCACACAAACACACTTTAATCATAGAAAGGGAGTAGGAGAATGAACAAGGAAGGAGGGGACAATCAAAGTAATAACAAACACACACTTATATGAAAATGCTGCAATAAGAGACATTTATATGCTCTTAACAATTGAAATTTAACCTGTCTATATGCCTTTTCATTAAAAAAATACAACCCAGGGTGAACATCATAAGCACAGTCATACCAACCACTGATCTTTTAATATTGAAAAATAATTATGGGATGGGATGGTATGGGATGGTGGCACATGCCTTTAATTCCAGCGCTGGAAAGCAGAACCAGGTGGAGTTTGAGGCCCTTCAAGGCCAGCCTGTGTTCCAGGACAGTCAGAGGTACACTGAGATATCCTGTATCTAAAACTCTGTGTGTGTACACACACACACATAATATTATATAGTAGGCATAAGTGTGTCATAACAAAAACTTAAAATGATCAAGAGTTTATTGTGCTGTTGGGCAGGGGGTATTGTGGTGCATATTGAATTGGCCTAGTATTGCTTTTGGGCCATAATGAGGTAACATACAGTGAGAAGGAATGTATAGTTCAATGGTTCCCAACCTGTGGGTCATGACCCCATTCATAGGGGTCTCCTAAGACAATCAGAAAAACAGAGATTTATAATAGTAGCAAAATTAGAGTATGGAGTAGCACAAAAACAATTTTACGGTTGGAAGTCACCACAACATGAGGAACTGCATTGAATAGTTGCAGGATTAGGAAGGTTGAGAACCACTGGCACAGCTGAGCAGAATTACTCAAGTTCATATGTGAGAAGTGAAATAGAAATAGGAAGGGATGGGCTGGGGCTCCACTACTCTCTTTAAGGACATACCCTGCCCCCCCCCATACTAAAGACTTCCCAGTAGGCCCCATCTGGTAAAGGCTCTACTATCTCCCAAGGGTTCAATAAACTGTTTGCCAAATGAACTTTCAGGAGAGCATTTAGGATCCAGATTATAACAATAAATAATATAGTTATAATTTTAAAGAATACAAGAGAGTATATACATATATATATGTGTGTGTGTATATATATATATACATAAATATATATATATTTACAATTGTATTTTATAAAAGGGGCATGAACATCTGTAAATTTTCTTATCCATAGAGCATCTGGGACTCAATCCCAGATAGACAATACTACACACACACACACACACACACACACACACACAGAGTATATGAGTACACTCTATCTGTCTTTACACATACCAGAAGAGGGCATCAGATCCCATTACAGATGGTTGTGAGCCACCATGTGGTTGCTGGGAATTGAACTCAGGACCTCTGGAAGAGCAGTCAGTGCTGTTAACCACTGAGCCATCTCCCCAGTCCTGGATAGCACTATATTAACCACAAGAAATACATTCAAACTGCCAGAAAAAAAAAATGAGTACCCAAACAATAAAAAATGGGCTAGTCTACTATGATAGATCAATGGGGGAAATGCTATAAAATTAAAGGCTTTGGTATTATCAATCAAAGTTCACATTACTAATTCATAGAAAAAGGGGACTTGTGAAACCTAATAAGGACATTTTTTTACAAGTTTAAATTTTAAATAAGAAGTGAGGACATTGGAGTATTTGAGCAAATCAGAATGGTTTGAGATATAGGAAATCTTTCAACAAAGAGTAAGGATTGCAGTATTACTCTTTACTTTTAATACTTAGTTGCCAGGGGCAGAAATAATACATGGGGAATCACTTGTATTTTGGAATGTTCAGGAGAAATAGTTCTGTTGTGTGTAGTTCGGTGGAGAATGAAACCATTAAAATGTACACACATTCTCCCTCCATCTGTCTGCTCCTCTCTCCCTCTTCTCTTTCATACCTATGCTTTCCCAATCTTCTCCTCTCCCCCGCCCCCCCCTTTTTTCCCTCTCCTTTAGACTACATTTCTCTGTTTTCATAACTGATACTCAAGAGGCACTTCTGGCACTACCCCTGAGACATACCCATTTTTCACCTCTCATGACCATGAAATCCTAAAACAAAAATCTACTGAATATCTGTTTCTATGCTGTGGCTCCTTGAAGGACCACATGGTACTATCTAAAGGGCTTGTCCCCAAACCCAATTTTTATCCTCTTGGGTAGTATTGTTCTTCCATGAAGATACATGCTCAAGGTAATTAGTTCTTTGAAAGAATAGATAAAATCAAGTTTACCATGATTAGAAAAAAGAGGGGAGGGTCATTTAGCCAGGTGGAGGTGGTGGCACACACCTTTAATCCTAGCACTTGGGAGGCAGAGACATGCACATCTCTGAGTTCAAGGCCAACCCTTGTCTTCAGAATGAATTCCAGGTAAGGCAAGGCTACACAGAAAGACCCTGTCTTGAAAAACCAAAACAGTTTACTTTTACATACATATCTATCAAACAAATATAAACTGAAGCTCTCTATTCTCTTATAGATGATGTTGTCTTCTGTTGGTTACTTCATAGCACCTCCATTTTCAAAGAACATCTTCCTGAGAATAAACTTGGAAAATACTGTGACCTCAAAACATCCTATTTCCAGAGAGTTGGAAGGGTAGGTTACTTACATAAGTGTCTCCATCCATTCGATACTGATTTTTTCCTAGTTTAGTAGGAGATGATTGCTTTCTAACTTTTTTCTCTGAATTCTGAAGCTATACAGCCTCTTTGATACTTACAGCCTATTGTATAAAGCTATCCATTTCAACTGAAGATCAAGAATTAGGCTAGAGAATGAATAGAAAAAGAACCAAGAGAATAAAGAAAGAGGGAATGATCAGTCTTCTCTCTTTTTTAATCTATAAACTCTGCCAACTCTTAAATGTTGTGATCTTAATCACAGTTTGAGTTGTTCTTGAAGTGTTTTTTAAGCCGGGCGTGGTGGCGCACACCTGTAATCCCAGCCCTTGGGAGGCAGAGGCAGGCGGATTTCTGAGTTCGAGGCCAGCCTGGTCTACAGAGTGAGTTCCAGAACAGCCAGGACTACACAGAGAAACCCTGTCTCAAAAAACCAAAAAAAAAAAAAAAAAAGAAGAAGAAGAAGAAGAAGAAGAAGAAGAAGAAGAAGAAGAAGTGTTTTATAAATTACATGTGGCTTCAAGATTGGGGGAGGGGGCAATGCTATGTATAGCATTTTTAAGGAGACTCCTGGAATACTAAACATCCTTCACTACAGAACATTTACTTAGTTTGAGTTCTGGAAGTAAGTAAGCAAGATAGAATTAAGCATGCATGGTATTGAAAGGAATTGGGGTTTAAGAACAAGGGAGAAAGAGGTAAACTGGGAGTCTTCAAACTGGTATAACCCCTACAATACAGCCACAATACAGCTGCGAGAACGCCTTGGCCATATCAACAAGGAGGCTCAGATGCATGAGAAATGACTTTTGGGAAGTCCTAGTTTGGACAAACACAGCTTTGCTCAGCCTTTGTGGGGGAGCAATTCAGGAAGATTACAGCTTGTAGCCGAGCCAGTCCCCAAGACGTAACACTTGGGGAACTGTTGGCTAACTGTGGTGTGTTCTCTCTCTCTCTCTCTCTCTCTCTCTCTCTCTCTCTCTCTCTCTCTCTCTGCAAAGATAAATATGTATATATATAATCTATAAATATATTATATAGATGGATATATAGAGACAGATACACACTACAAGGTGTATACATATTAAATATATTACAACTAATACAAAATAATATAAAATAATTGATATATGCCAAAATGACTGTTTTGATGTTTTCTCTTTTATCTCTTTTCTTTTTAACCAGGATACTGGATACAGAATGAGAAAATCTGAGAGATTAAAATTCAGGAGTCTAGTTCCAGCCTGGAAAACAAGATGAGGGAACGTTCCAGCCTGCACCAATGTTCACAGTTCTGATTGAATTACCAAATTTTCCTTCTTTTGAACTCCGAAGTCATTTGAAAACTTTGGGGGAAATTTTACCCATCCTTTAAGTCTTGCTTATGGTTATCAGGGGAGAGACATTAGGACTTACAGAAGCATCTCAGCCTCCAGTATCAGTAGCCTTGCCACAATCTACCCCTAAGGTTCACCGTCCAGGCTCCACTGTCGGTGTGACTCATGGTCTCAGTTTGACCTTCCCAGCTAGCTATATTTTCCTAGATGGTCTTAAACTATTTGCTGAGTTTTGGGTTTTTTCTTTTGTTTTATTGAATTGTGTTTGTTTGTTTTATTTGTTTATTTTGCAGAGAGATTTTGGACTTTTCCATTAGGTAAATTTTACATTACCCTAAGAAATGCTTTCCGAGTTGTGCATTGCCCAGAAACTGCTTCTCACTATTCTAATTTTGATGGAATTTTAGCCATATTTTTATTTTGTGTCTTGATCTTTGGACATGAGCTCCACCATTATTAGTTTCTACTGGAGATTTTTATGTGTGTGGCATGTGTGCTTGATCATGTGTATGTCTGCACATATGTGCACATGGGTGTAAAGGAGAGAGGTTGACTTTGGGTGTTCTCCTCCATCGCTCTTCCACCTTAGGTCTTGACCCAGGGTCTCTCCCCGAACCTGTAATTCATCAGTTCAGACAGGCTGGCTAGCCAAGGAGTTTCCCAGATCTGAGTTTCCCAGATCTGCCTGTGTCTGCCCTCTCGGGACTGGGGTGATCCGCCTTATTAGATGAGTACTTTACTAGCTGAGTCATCTACCACGCCCTGTGGAAACAATGTATCCAGAGGATTCTGATGTGGGTCTTTCTTCTTCTTCTTCGTCTACGTCTTCTAAGTATCCTTTCCTGCCATTTGTTACATCTCTGGCTTTTATATCTGTATTTCTTGACTCCTTCATGGTTATTTCAGTCCTGCTTTCCCTGTTTGTCATCCTCACAGAGACTCTTAAACCACCGTGTGTGGGAAGCAGCTCTTCCATGACCTCTCTGGGCCTCTCCTCTTGAGAAAGTACTTTATTACGGCAGCCCACAGCTCCAGTCACTTAGTTGGTTTCAGTGCTGCAAGTGCTACTTACCATTCTCTTCCACAGTCAATGGAAGCTTCTATTCCCCTTAGGCGGTTTCTTATATAAGCCGAAGGGCTTAGCTTGTATGACCCAGATCCTCAGTCCTGATTTAAAAAAAAAAAAAAATGTACATTGGTAATTATTTACATCTCACTCTGGAATTGCTGCACCTGTCCTTCCACAGTTACAGTTTGTAATCAGAACGTCCCCAGATTAATAACCTATAAGTTTTTCTCTGCCTAGCATCATTTTGGTTTCCTATTGCTCTAGCTCAGTTACCACTGCCAAGATGGGAAATCCTGGCCTGCTCATACCTGGATCCATAGTTCAAAATGTCCCAACAGTAGCTCTAACTTATAGCTAGTAGGACTCTCATTGTGTCTCCTGGCAGAAATGCATCCCCTTGGGAAGCCAGGACTTTTATACCTTCAGTGTACAGAGTTGTGGGGACTGGAAAGTGTGCCCTAACAAGTGAGTAGGACCCGTGTTCAGTGGGGTCATTTCTGCTTTCTCTGTTTTGTTCTTGGAACCATGTGTTTGTTCTTAGTAGGGACAATAATCCAAGCCGGTGTACATATCGTTTCCTGAAGGATGGCGCTTAATCCTTATGAAATCCTGTTTCTGAATTGGCACTTCAGTTACACCGTTATTACTCTGAAAGCAAGCGTTAGGGTTAAACAGCAAGGTCAGAAACACAGAGGAAGGTAAATAAGAAGGCTTGCACCTGGCTGTGAAACAGCCAACCTGAGCAGGGAAGAGAAGAGCAGAACTCTGGGCTATTTCAATGGGGCCCAGGAGTCCCGCCCTCCCCTGCAGGAACCTGTGCAAGGGATTGTTGCCCTTTCCTTTAGTAAACATGTAAACAGGTAGTTAAACCTTCTTGGGTAAGCATGCATCTAATTGTAACAGACTGAATTGTGGGTAATGGCTTCTGAGAAAGCTTCCACCTTTTTAGGAGGGCAACTCTCCACTGCCCAAGGGCTAGACCAAGGAGAACTGGTGACGAAGTCCAGATGAGAGGCATCCTTGGCCACTGACACTGGGCTCACAGCACCCCCCTGTCTTGCCTTTGCCTTCCCCCTGCTACAGTAAACCTAGACAACTCGTTTGCCTTACCTGGTCCCTAACGTGAATCTCTTTCCTTGAGATTGGAGGACATGTGGGCAGGGACATACCTGATGATATGTCGGCCTGAATGACCCTGTTGATTCCCTGGTCATGAGTTCACATAGTATCGTTGTACTGTGAAGTAGGTCCCGTTTGTATGCTGTTGAATTGGATCCTGTACCTGTGGATCAAGCGTTAAGGCCCTAAGTAATGCTAATATTGGCTAAGGCCCTGAAAAGCAGAACAACAAATCCATACCCAGTATTTATCCCTGTTAGGATGGACCACTAGCCACTCCAAAATGGAAAGAGTCCATATTATTGACCAGGTATCTGATTTGTCTTGAGTAATACTGCGGTATTGGGAACACAATGTAGGCCTCTGTTCCTAGTAGGTTCCTTAGAAACAGATGTAGGTATGGATTGGCTTTTGTAGTTGGGAGTTTATGGTCATGACTCACATATAGCCTCCTGTGCAAACATGACTGCTCATGTGCTGTCTTAGTGGCAGGTCTAGAGTGGGTCCCGACAAACACTTAACGCCACCTGATAGAATCCTTTGTCAGTTCGAATCTTTCTGTTTCTCTTTCATGATGGATGTTCTAGTCAGAATGAACATGTCATTAGCCACTAGGCAAGACAGGCACCTTTAGGGACAGAGTCCTGTGTTGACGCCCCTTCAGGGTATCCTTTCTTTATCTGCAGCTTTATGGCATAGCAGCAGAGCATTCTCTGAGGCATGTCTACTCATTAGTTTTTGTTCTGCAACCTCCAGAACATGTCTACTATATCCTCTTTTAAAACTACGACCTTAAACTGAATTTGCTCAGGGATGTACTCTTTTTGGTTTTTTAAAGGATTTATTTATTTATTTATTTATTTATTTATTATATGTAAATACACTGTAGCTGTCTTCAGATACTCCAGAAGAGGGCATCAGATCTCCTTATGGATGGTTGTGAGCCACCATGTAGTTGCTGGGATTTGATCTCAGGACCTTCAGAAGAGAGCAGTCTTAAGCACTGAGCCACCTCTCCAGCCCCAGGGGTGTACTCCTTACCTAAGCATGCTTATTGCCCAGTCTTGGGCCAGCCCTGCTGTGAATGTATATAGGCTCTCGGGGTAAAATTCCCGTGCTTGCTCTGTTGGAAGAGCTTTGGAAAGGACACCCGTATTCTCTCTCACCTATTGCAAGTAATCTTCCTTTACTCTTTTTATATATATTGACTGTGATTATTTTGGCTTGCACTCAATGATATGAATGAAATGAACGATATATTTGATTACAATATAATAAAAAAGGATCCTCACCCCTTGTGCCTGCATATCTCCATTTCTATACTCTCTTCCCTTCTCCATTATCTCTGACCGGCCAGTCTTCTCTGCTGGGATCCTGTCCCTCGGGTAGGCCATGGCCATTGCACAGGAATCCTCACAACAGAGTCACTCTTATTCCACATAGGGTGAATGAAAAGTTATGGGGTGAAAGCTTTGCAATTAGCAAGATTTTCCCCTCTAACTGTCTTTAGGGTCACCTACGTGTAGCTTCCTTTTGTATACTAAGTGGAATTTTTTATATAACAAGCCAACATCCTCTCTCAGTCAGGGCAAGAAGATGTGCTGGTTCAAGCTACTGAGCTTGAACCATGGTAATGGAGATCTGGGATACAAGTTCATGCAGTTGATTCATTCCTACTGGTACAATACATCACTTACATACCACCAGAACTGCTGCTGGGCCCATCTTCCTAAGGACTTAGTTCATATTGAATTTTTCAAATACATAGTCAAATACATGGTCAAGTTTTTTTTTGTTGTTTTGTTTTGTTTTTTTGTTTGTGTCTGGTACCATATCTAGAATGGTTTCTTGAAAGGAGTTAAATCCTGTTAGAGAGATCACTTTTCTCTCTAAGACATCTATACTGTGGTCTCCACGTATATGAAAGCCCACACTGTTGCAAAGCCATCTCTTGCTCCTGGATGTTCTCTAAATAAAGGGCAGTATTCCTGTGTGACTCTGTGGCTTCCAGATTCCACTGTTAAGTACGGGACACAGTATAGTGTGTTTTATCCTGGAGGGAATGTCTCCACCTACCACTGACTACCGGACCTCTAGAACTTTTCAGGTTGAATTGTGTGATTTTTCTCAGGGTTTATCTTCTACCATCTGGATATAACATGTGCCATAGCAAGGCCTCTGCCCGATAAGTGACCTCTTGCCACCCTTCTCAGTCAGGACATTATTGGTCCAACCTATTTGTGTGTCCAGATCTCTTCAGACTATACTGTCCTAGAGGTGACAGAATAGTCCTTAGAAGAGAAGCTAGAAATACTGTCTTTATAAGACTATGAACTGCTTCTCCTTGTTTCTGATTTAAATATGAAAGAAAACTTAGCAAATCACCGTCCATAAGTCATGTGCCTGAGGCCTTCTGCTGCCCTATCAGTGACAGCGTGCCTGTCATAGATTCCCTTGGGACCAGCACTGGTTTAAGCTTGCCGTCATAATCTGCATGCAGTCTGGATGGCCCCCTCTCCCTGTGATAGTCTTTATTTTCTCTATCAGCTTGTATAGAGGACAATTTTGTGTCTCTTAGTTTAACTTTCTCACTCTATTAGCTCTATATAATAGTCCAAGTACTAATACTTCAATTGCCAATGATGTCTGTCATAATTAAAGACTCCAGGGTCCAGGAAAGAAGTTTTTTTTTTTTCCAGCCAGATTTGAACTATGTAGTAACTACTCTGATAAACTGTGACTGTAATAGTAAGCTGATCTTTCAAGTATCCAGTTATCAAATATAATCAGACTGTGGGCCTGCAAATCCTTGGCTGACTGGGTAATCTCCTTCCCACCGTGTTAAGTATCCTGTAGAGATGCCCAAGGTCTTTTGTAGAAAGACTTGTGGAGTGACTGGAGGAAAATCATCCCAATATCCATGTGTCACACAGGGCTTTTGACAAAGCCTATATAGGATGATCGGGCCGTCAAACACTTGAAACTAACACCATGGAGAAACTGAAGTGGACATGTAAGGGCTCTTTGGAAAGTCAGTTGTGTCGGATGGTGTTTTGCTGGGGCAGACACGTGAAGGAGCAGGCTCCTGAAGCAGACACAGGTGAAAGGATGTTCTGCTAAAGCACGCACGTGAAAGGGCACGTGGGACGTATTCTTCGCTAACTACACACGTGTACTGGTCTGCCTCAGTTGCCTAGCTGGGCTCCTTTAGTTGAGACTCCATAGAAAGAAACGCACCGATAAGCTTCTGGTGTGCTGTGGCTTCTTGCTGCTTCCAAGGACTCAGGCCAATTTGCAGAGTGATGCCAGCTGATACAGACTCACACTGAGTTCCACTAAGTCACGTGCTGAGGCAAGACACGTGGCGAGGCAAGACCTGTGGAACCATAATTTGGTTCCATAAATAGGACGCAGTGGACAGTGACTGGGGCCCGGTGTCGAGCTAGCTGTGGAACACTTACAGGTCTTGAGTCTTCTCTGCCCTTCACTTCACTGAGAGAAGCACAGCTGAGAACTTGTCCTGACATCCCTGCTGCTCCAGAGCCCTCCTGCTGACTCGTGCCAATTGGGCTGAGTCTCAGCTAGGACGTGCCACCGTGCCACCACTGCTTATCCCTGTTTGCTGTCCCAAACCTACAGAGCCAGACTGCTGGTGTATCCGGGAAGTGTCTGTGAGTGGATCGAGCTGCCGCTGCCGACCTCTGGATTAAACTGTCAATTTCCCGACAACACAGATGGGATTTGCTCCAAAGAACCATTTCTAAACAGGTCCACTTCCCCCCATATCCTTTCTTTTCCACTACCTCTGGTGGGCAGTGGGCTACAAAGGAGGTTAAAGTATTTAAGATCCATCATTAATGAGTTTTGAAAAAACTCAGTTATATGAAACAACAAAGTCTCTCTCACACACACACACACACACACACACACACACACACAGTGGCTTCTATGATAAATGAGAAGGTCATGGGTCTCTGTAAAATAATCTTGCTTCTTACCCAGT
Organism: Apodemus agrarius; assembly: GCA_964023405.1. Classification (NCBI taxonomy): domain Eukaryota; kingdom Metazoa; phylum Chordata; class Mammalia; order Rodentia; family Muridae; genus Apodemus; species Apodemus agrarius. The sequence continues at coordinate 37,538,497 of OZ030026.1, forward strand.
CAAACCCATAGATCAAGGGTATTACCAGTCACAATCAATACAAAGGGAAGCATGATCAAATGACAAACAGGGTCACAAATTAGCAAATCCGGAATGTATAAAAGTAACAAATGACCCAGTTCCTCAAGAACACCAATAGCAGGTTATTTGTTTTTGTTGGTGGTGGTGGTTTGTTTTGTTGGGTTTTTTTTCTTTCTTTCTTTCTTTCTTTCTTTCTTTCTTTCTTTCCTTCCTTCCTTGTTTTTGTTTTTTTTGTTTTGTTTTGTTTTGTTTTGTTTTGTTTTGTTTTGTTTGTCGAGACAGGGTTTCTCTGTGTAGCCCTGGCTGTCCTGGAACTCACTCTGTAGACCAGGCTGGCCTCGAACTCAGAAATCCACCTGCCTCTGCCTCCCAAGTGCTGGGATTACAGGCATGCGCCACCATGCCCAGCTAGGTTATTTGTTTTTAAAGTGATTATTGTGTATTTGAAAAGGTGAAACATATCAAGTCAAATCTGATAGCTTACATGTGGCCCCAGCACTCAGGAGGCTGAGGCAGGATCACTACCATATAAGGCCAGTCTGGCTTCATAGTCTGTTCCCTAGTGCTATATGCAGACCCTACTTAAACTGAATCAGAGCAACTATTTTAAAAAAAAATTACAAATAACAGCATGTATGAAACCATGGTTTTGATCTGAAACATTAAAAATACCTAAAAATTAAGCTAGATATCTGATATTAAGAAATGATAAACTCAACCAGCTCGCTGGCCCCTGGACCAGCGGTAGCAGCGGGCCTCCATATTTGCAACCAGGACACAGCTGGAAAGGCCCAGGTAGACACCCCTTCCAGGGCTACCCTCACGGAAGGGGGGGGCATCTGCTAGGGTCTCGGAGCCAAGCAGGCCGAGTTCTGCCTAGGCTCTGTGGGACATCCCCGCGCCCTCTGGCCGAGCACCGAGGCTGCGTTCTGCAACCAGCTCGCCGGCCCCTGGACCAGCGATAGCGGCGGGCCTCCATATTGCAACCAGGACACAGCTGGAAAGACCCAGGTAGACACCCCTTCCAGGGCTACCCTCACGGGGGATCTGCTAGGCTCTCAGAACCAAGCAGGCCGAGCTCCTTGCAACCAGGACACAGCTGGAGAAGCCCAGGTAGACAGACTCCAACAGGGGCTACAATTGCATGGGTGGCAGCCAGCTTACAATCCCTTAAAGCAGCAGTCACACATATTCACCAGTAGAGAAACAACAGGTGAGCCCAGCCTCACAGGAGATTCAAACACCAGCCACTGACAACAAGGCCAACTAAAACCAGAAATAACCAGATGGCAAAAGGAAAACGAAGGAACGTTACTAACAAAAATCAAGGCAACATGACAGCATCTGAACCCAGTTCTCCAACAACAGGAATCCCTGGATACCCCAAAACACCAGAAAAACAAGACTTGGATATAAAATCACTGGTCAGGATGCTGGTAGCTGAACACATAGAAAAATCTCGTAAAGAAATAGAGGAGAAAATGGATCAAAAGTTAGAAGCCTTTACGAGGCAAATACAAAAATCACTTCAAGAAATTCAGGAGAAGATGGATCAAAGAGAAGAAGACAATAAGGAAGAAAGACAAAAGTCACTTGAACTACAGAAGAACGTGGGCCAACAAGTAGAAGCTATGAAAGAGGAAGCACAAAAATCTATTAAAGAAATACATGAAAACACAATCAAGCAAGCGAAAGATCTGAGCACATCCATCCAGGTACTAAAAACTGAAGTAGAAACAACTAAGAAATCACAGAGGGAGACAACATTGGAGATAGAAAACCTTGGGAAGAAATCAGGGGCCATAGATGCAAGTATCAACAATAGAATACAAGAGATAGAAGACAGAATCTCAGAAGCCGAAGATACCATAGGAACCATTGATTCAACAGTCAAAGAAAATACTAAATGCAAAAAGGTGGTAACCCAAAACATCCAGGAAATCCAAGACACTATGAGAAGATTTATAGGTATAGACGAGAGTGAAGATTTACAAGTTAAAGGGCCAGCTAATATCTTCTATAAAATTATGGAAGAAAACTTCCCCAACCTAAGGAGAGAGATGCCCATGAATATACTAGAAGCCTATAGAACCCCAAACAGACTGGACCAGAACAGAAATACATCCCGTCACATAATAATCAAAACTCCAAATGTAATAAACAAAGAAAGGCAGCAAGAGAAAAAGGCCAAGTAACATATAAAAGAAAACCTATCAGAATAACACCAGACTTCTCACCTGAGACCATGAAAGCTAGAAGATCCTGGGCAGATATCATGCAAACTCTAAGAGAACACAAACTTCAGCCAAAACTACTTTACCCAGCAAAACTCTCAATCGCCATTGATGGAGACATCAAGGTATTCCATGACAAAACCAAATTTGCAAGATCTCTTTCCACAAATCCAGCCCTACAAAGGATAATAGGGCGAAAACACCAAGACAAGGACGGAAACTACACCCGGGAAGAAGCAAGATAGAAACCTCCTCTCATCAAACCCAAAAGAAGATAACCTCTCGAATATAAAAAATAAATAAGATAAATAAATATAATTTCAAAAATGTCTGGAGGTAATAATTACTATTCCTTAATATCTCTTAACATCAATGGACTCAATTCCCCAATAAAAAGACATAGATTAACAGACTGGATACAGGAAACAGGACCCTACATTTTTCTGCATACAGGAAACACATCTCAGTGTTAAAGACAAACACTGCCTTAGAGTAAAAGGCTGGAAGACAATTTTACAAGCAAATGGTCTCAGGAAACAAGCTGGGGTAGCCATTCTAATATCAGATAAAATTGACTTCCAACCTAAAATCATCAAAAGAAACTCAGAAGGCCACTTCTTGCTGGCCAAAGGGAAAATCCACCAAGAAGAGCTCTCAATACTGAACATCTATGCTCCAAATGCAAGGGCACCCTCATTCGTAAAAGAAACCTTACTAAAGCTTAAAGCACACATTACACCTAACACAATAATTGTGGGTGACTTCAACACTCCACTCTCCTCAATGGACCGATCAGGAAAGCAGAAACTAAACAGGGACACAGTGAAACTAATTGAAACTCTGGACCAATTGGATTTAACAGATATATATAGAACATTTCATCCTAAAGCTAAAGAATATACCTTTTTCTCAGCACCGCATGGTACCTTCTCCAAAATAGACCATATAATTGGTCACAAGACAGATGTCAACAAATACAAGAAGATCGAGCTAATCCCATGCCTCCTATCAGATCACCATGGAGTAAGAGTGGTCTTCAATAGCAACAAAAACAACAGAAAGCCCACATACACATGGAAACTGAACAATACTCTACTCAATGACACCTTGGTCAAGGAAGAAATAAAAAAAGAAATCAAAGACTTTTTAGAATTCAATGAAAATGAAGGTACAACCTACCCAAATCTATGGGACACGATGAAAGCAGTGCTAAGAGGAAAACTCATAGCTCTAAGTGCATCCAAACAGAAACTGGAGAGAGCATACACTAGCAGCTTAACGGCACACCTTAAAGCCCTGGAAGAAAAACAAGTTAATTCACCCAGGAGGAGTAGAAGACAAGAAATCATCAAACTCAGGGCTGAAATCAATCAAATAGAAACAAAGAGAACCATACAAAGAATCAACAAGACCAGGAGCTGGTTCTTTGAGAAAATCAACAAGATAGATAAACCCTTAGCCAGATTAACCAAAGGACACAGAGACAGTATACAAATTAACAAAATTAGAAATGAAAAGGGAGACATAACAACAGAAACTGAGGAAATACAAAAGATCATCAGATCCTACTACAAAGGTCTATACTCAAAACAACTGGAGAATCTGGAGGAAATGGACAATTTCCTAGACAGATATCAAATACCAAAATTAAATCAGCATCAAGTAGACCAGCTAAATAGTCCCATAACCCCTAAAGAAATAGAAGGGGTTATAGAAAGCCTCCCAACCAAAAAAAGTACGGGACCAGATGGTTTTAGTGCAGAATTCTACCAGACCTTCAAAGAAGACTTAACACCAATACTTTTCAAACTATTCCACAAAATAGAGACAGAAGGGACACTGCCCAACTCATTCTTCGAAGCCACAATTACGCTAATACCTAAACCACAAAAAGATCCAACAAAGAAAGAGAACTTCAGGCCAATTCCTCTTATGAATATAGATGCAAAAATACTAAATAAAATTCTTGCTAACCGAATCCAAGAGCACATCAAAACGATCATCCACCACGATCAAGTAGGCTTCATCCCAGGGATGCAGGGATGGTTCAATATACGGAAATCCATCAATGTAATCCACTACATAAACAAACTGAAAGAAAAAAACCACATGGTCATCTCATTAGATGCTGAAAAAGCATTCGACAAAATTCAGCATCCTTTCATGCTAAAAGTCTTAGAAAGAGCAGGAATTCAAGGCCCATACCTAAACATAGTAAAAGCAATCTACAGCAAACCAGTAGCCAACATCAAAATAAATGGAGAGAAACTTGAAGCATTCCCACTAAAATCAGGGACTAGACAAGGCTGCCCTCTCTCTCCATATCTTTTCAATATAGTACTTGAAGTTCTAGCAAGAGCAATTAGACAACATAAGGAAGTCAAAGGGATACAAATTGGAAAGGAAGAAGTGAAACTATCATTATTTGCAGACGATATGATAGTTTACCTAAGCGACCCAAAAAACTCCACCAGAGAACTTCTACAGCTGATAAACAACTTCAGCAAAGTGGCAGGTTATAAAATTAACTCAAGCAAGTCAGTGGCCTTCTTGTACTCAAAGGACAAGCAGGCTGAGGAAGAAATTAGGGAAATAACACCCTTCACAATAGCCACAAACAACATAAAGTATCTTGGCGTAACTCTAACCAAACAAGCGAAAGATCTGTACAACAGGAACTTCAAGTCCTTGAAGAAAGAAATCGAAGAAGACCTCAGAAGATGGAAAAATATTTCTTGCTCCTGGATTGGCAGGATCAATATAGTAAAAATGGCCATCTTGCCAAAAGCAATATACAGATTCAATGCAATCCCCATCAAAATCCCAACTCAATTCTTCATAGATCTAGAAAGAGCAATTCTCAAATTCATCTGGAGCAACAAAAAACCCAGGATAGCTAAAACTATTCTCAACAATAAAAGGACTTCTGGGGGAATCAATATCCCTGACCTCAAGCAGGACTACAGAGCAATTGTGTTAAAAACTGCATGGTATTGGTATAGCAACAGGCAAGCAGATCAATGGAACAGGATTGAAGACCCAGAAATTAACCCACAGACTTATGGTCACTTGATCTTTGATAAAGGAGCCACAACCATCCGATGGAATAAAGATAGCCTTTTTATCAAATGGTGCTGGTTCAACTGGAGGTCAACATGCAGAAGAATGCGAATTGACCCACTCTTATCTCTTTGCACTAAGATCAACTCCACGTGGATCAAGGACCTCCACATAAAACCAGACACACTGAAACTATTAGAAAAGAAACTTGGGAAGACCCTGGAGGACTTGGGCACAGGGGAAAAGTTCCTGAACAGAACACCAATAGCTTACGCACTAAGATCAAGAATCGACAAATGGGACCTCATAAAATTACAAAGTTTCTGCAAGGCAAAGGACACTGTCAGAAGGACAAAACGGCAACCAACAAAGTGGGAAAAGATCTTCACCAACCCCACATCCGACAGAGGGCTAATATCCAATATATACAAAGAACTCAAGAAGTTAGACCGCAAAGAACCAAATAACCCTATCAAAAAATGGGGCACAGAGCTAAACAAAGAATTTTCACCAGAAGAAATTCGGATGGCCGAGAAACACCTTAAAAGATGTTCAACATCATTAGTCATCAGGGAAATGCAAATCAAAACAACCCTGAGATTCCACCTCTCACCAGTCAGAATGGCTAAGATTAAAAACTCAAGAGACAACAAGTGCTGGCGAGGATGTGGAGAAAGAGGAACACTCCTCCACTGTTGGTGGGATTGCAAAATGGTAAAACCGCTCTGGAAATCAGTTTGGCGGTTCCTCAGAAAATTGGGCATGTCACTTCCAGAGGACCCTGGCATACCACTCCTGGGCATATACCCAGAGGATTCCCCTGCATGCAATAAAGACACATGCTCCACTATGTTTATAGCAGCCTTGTTTATAATAGCCAGAAATTGGAAGGAGCCAAATTATCCCTCAAAGGAGGAATGGATACAGAAAATGTGGTATATTTATACAATGGAATACTACTCAGCAATTAAAAATAATGAATTCATGCAATTTGTAGGTAAATGGTTAGACCTGGAAAATATCATCCTGAGTGAATTAACCCAATCACAAAAGAATGCACATGAAATGCAATCACTGATAAGTGGATATTAATGAGCCCAGAAGCCCTAAATACTCAAGACACAAATAGCAAGTCAAATGATTCCCAAGAAGAAGAAAGGAGAGGACCCTGGGCCTGTAAAGATTGCATCCAGTAACGAAACCGAGGGGGGAGGGGGAATGATTGGGGAATAGTTGGGGGGGAGAGGAACTATGGGAACTATGGTGGGTGGGAACTGGGAAAGGGGAAAGCCTTTGGAATGTAAACATAGAATATAGAATATAAAAATAAAAAAAAAGAAATGATAAACTCTTCTCACAGGACACTGTGGCATGTGGTTATATTTTTTAGATAATTAGATATATCTAAATGCCCATTGAGATTTGCTTTAAAATAATCAGGATGGAGATGTTATGCTGAAATCAGTGGGTCTCAAAGCTACAAATCAGAAGATTAAAACACAAATTCCTGGGCCTTGCCTTAGAGATTGATTCAGGATCTGAGATGAGGCTAATGAAGTCACATTTCAGGTAGTCTTTCAAGGTGGTGCTGATGTTGGCCTCTCTAGCAGAGATGGCTTCCGAAGGCCTTCATTCAGGGACTCCCCTGCCACCTACCTGGCCTCATTCGGTTCACTGCAAGGTCCCTCAGAGGCTGTGACTAAACTGAAGGCCCCTAGAGTGAAGGGTGATTCTGCACTGAAGACCCAAAACCACTGCTGGAATTCAGAAGCACCGCTTTTCAGTCTTAAGACTCATCACCTACAGCCGTGGTTCTCAATGTTCCTAATGCTTCGACCCTTCAATACAGTTCATGTAGTGACCCCTAACCATAAAATTTTCATTGCTTCTTCAAAACTGTAGCTTTGCTACTGTTATGAGTCCTAATGTAAGTATCTGGGCTGTCCGATGGTCTTAGGTGACCCCTGTGAAAGGGTCATTTGACCCCTAAAGGGGGTCTCGACCCACAGGTTGAGAACCACTGACCTAGAGCCTACCCTGTCCTCACCCTGCACCTTTTGATTCAGGAACCCTGGAATGGGACACAATAGTTTCCTTTCTTACGATAGTCCTGGCCCGTGCTGATGCTCTTTAAAATCCAACATCACTTCTGCTGTGCACAGCAAGTTGGAATGGTTGACTCAAGGAGAAGCATTTGTATAATTGAGCCGTTGAGCTCATCGCTTATAGAACACTAGTTTTACTTGAAAGAGCGCTGGCAAACAGTGGTTATTTGGCCTTGGGTATTTGGTAATTATTTCCTGAAGTGTAACCACTACAAAGAAAATAACTGATGTTTATTCCCAATGACAAAATTTGAACTTTTAGATGGAAGCTAGAATTCTGGGGAAACTTGTATCAACTATCGTGAGCGTAACTACATATCAATATTTAAGGATTTTTTTTTGTAGTATAATAAGTAATGATATTTATGAATGAATGTAGCTACTAGCTTAAACTTTGTGGTGCTGGAATGGAACTCAGAGCTTTATGTGATACAGCATGCGAGCCCAGCATTCTAGCTCGGAGCGTTGTGCCCAGCCTACTGGTATGCACTTTTCTGAAGTAATGATCTCTGTCAGCATGCCAGCTTTTGGGGGCTCTGCAAATACATAAGTGACGAGATCATGCAGTGATGACAGCTATGTTAATGGAACAGTGTGGTACAGTGTCCGATTGCACACTATGACAAAGCTTTCTAAAAAACCACCACTAGCAAGTGCAGTGGTACAAAGACTACATCTACCCACTCACGCGAAGAAGACCTTGTTGCTAAAGTTCTTTCCCACCCAGAGACATAAGCAACATCTGTCCCTTATACGGTCAGAATGGCAGACTAAGCAGGATTCTGCTGAAGTTCACTCTGGGGAACCAGTAACTCTACTGGGCTCCTTACAGAGTACAGATGGGACATTACTTACAGGGGTTCGTGCGTTCCTCTCTCCACAGCAGGCCATACCTGCAAAGTCGTTAGCCAGTAGGGATAAGGGCTTCCCTGTGGCTGCATAGATGGAGTCTCCTCCTTACCCACCTTGGTATAGGCCCGTTAGCCCTATACCAAGACCACGTGCATTTAAAGCAGAGTTGCATGCAACAGGTTTAGAGAACAACTGGGTGTTCAAGTGAGAGTCTTGTGATGCTCCTCATCTCCGCAGCCCCACAATGGTGTAAAGAGTCAACAGGACCAGCTGGGCTGATCCTTTTGCAAGGAGTCACAGCTGACCTCCCCAAGCTGATGGTTGCTTGACTCCGGGGATAAATGTTAAACTATTCACACATTTCCAATTACAGACATGTCAGGGGCCAGATTTACTTTGTGTATTATTTTGATATGTGTACATATCACAACAAGAGACTGAGCACAGAATCAGATGCAAGAGTTCAATTGCTTTCTATTAAAAACAGACATTAGGATGCAGTTCCTCTGTAGACCTTTACTGTCAGCCTACCTAGTTTTTAAGAGTTGTAACTCAACAGTCTAATGTTTCCTGTCTGACTTTCTATCCCTGCTTTGGATACTGGCTAAGAGTTGAAGAATGCTTGTCCTGACACACTGGATATCCTTTCTCTTAGGATCACCTACCATGCTTGCGGACTTCCACTGCTAAGCATGCTCTCTTGGACCCTAACTCGAAAGCATGCTTCTCTTCCTCTTCCCCGCCACCCTCCTCCTAGCAACTGCCAAGGTTTACAGTTGGCCTGCCCTGTTGCTCTCAGACACTAGTAAGATGGTCTTTATATTTAAAAAAAAAAAGAACAGAGGGGTTCTAGTTATTTCTGTTTATACCAATAGACTGATGCTCTCAACCTCAGTCATAGAGTTATGAGTTCAAATGGCAGGCAGTGCACATTACTTCATATATATCAAGCACAGCAGTAAAAACACCTGTGTATTTAGCATGTTGGACTTCTCTTCAGGCTGGCTGCTTTACACATACACGCTATCAAAGCAGCTATTAGGGAAATGGTTTGCTCAGAATTATGCCTGTAAAAGAGGAGCTCCATCTCTGTTGGATAACTAGATAATTTCCAAATGAATTATTGAAACACTGAGCGGCTGAAAACAGACTTGAAAAGAAAAAGTGAATGCCACTCGGATCTTTGCTGGCAAACAGCTTTTATAAGTTAACATGTAGGAGAAGCACCGTTATTTGAGGTGAATTAATGTTTGTGTTAACTCTTCATTGCTAAGGTTTGGTTTCCAATACAAACTTTAGGATACAGACCACACCATCAGAGTCCCCAACCACACACACCTGTAACTCCAGCACTTTAAAAAGTGATACAGTAGAGTTCTAAGTTCAAGACCAGTCAGAAAAGGGTAAGACTGTCTAAATACAGACACACACATACACACACACACACACACACACACACACACACACACACAACTGGACATAAGTATAAGCTCATAGGTATAAATACAAGGATACTACCAAGATGGGAAGGAGCCTGGCATTTTCATGTCCCCTGTGAAAGGCAACATTTATTACAATCGTGTTGGCCTCTATTGCACGTCCTTCTCAGATAAATAAATGAAATAGAGGGCTTTCATTTCCAGTCAGTTGTCATAGCAACTTTTGACTACCCAGAGAGGAAGGAATTCTTGTATCTTAAACCCTGACTCCAGAGAACTAAAAAAGAAGCAAAGACTAAAAGGAACATTAAAGAAGCGGTTGCAAGATGTGATAAAATTAGATCTCTATTGTGCAGTACTTTTCCCGTAAATGTATATACATTTCCCCCCGATTATTTATACACCACCTTATAGATCTCAGGACTCGGCAGCAATAGACTAATAATAACTACCACTTAAAGCTTATTATACGCCAGTCTCACAGAACATCACATACCTTATGTTTTCCTTTACTGCTTCCAACACTGTAAGAGCAGCATGGCTTTTGTACACATTTTAAGATGAGAATAGTGAGTGTGAACGGATGAGCAGTTCACTTGAGTCACACAATAAGAGCTCAGCCTTCAACACAACTGACCATTTCTCACAGCGCCCCCTCCCTCTGTGGATCCCCGCCCTCCTTTACTAAGCAAACGTTTTGCCAGCTCCTCTCTTCTACATGATCAATAAATGAAGAGAGGGCTCCTCCTCCCTCTCCTTTATCTAGAGGCTGCCTTTCCTTCTGTGGCTTTGGATGCCATCTGTGTTATGATCATTTGCAAACGTGTATCTCATGTCTAAATTCCTCACAGGTACTCTGGACTCATGGACATACCTGCTTGACTGACATGCATGGTGGTGTGGTGGGACTCCAATCCAGGTCAGTGGGGCTGCACCATTTCACCTTTACAGTGAGTGGATCAAGGCAACCCAGCTGACTGCCTCAGCTCCTAGAACAAAGAACACAAGGTCTCTCCCAAGCCACAGTGGCTTTTAGAGGCACACCCAGACCATGTCCCTTCAGGACACATCCAACTGCATCTGACAATCGCATTATCTACGTAAGCTTTTACATTTGGCTAACGATTAGATTTTCTACGTACGATAATCAAATATCCTGTAACAACTATCTCTATGTGCAGAGGCCACTGTGATGGTCAGTTTTTAAACTATCCCAAGCATTGGTTCTGGGTATGGAAAGATTCAGCCTTAACTGAAGTTTTCAGAGCTGGGAGCTGTATAGATAGATGGTCACACAGTGCCCTCCACTCTGACCCCTCTAGTAGTAACAGTAGTTAAAGAGCCTGTCAGCTGCCAGCACCACGTCAACCTTGACCATGCTCCCTGTCCTCACATTGGTGTAACACTGGTTATAACCTCTCTGAAATGTTCCAACAATATCTTTAGGGGTGAAATCTGCCATCAATGTCTGGCTTGGCAGCTCTCTTCCAGTCAACATCCGTAAGTTTCTACTCCTTTAGTGGTCTAAGGGATGACACATTGGAGTCTTATGTGTCAAACATACACTATCAATGGGGAATTGTCTAGATCAGCTTGGCTCTGAGGGGGATTGTCTTCCTTGCTAGTTGATGTGAAAAGGCAGATCTAGCCCACTGTGGGCAGCACCATTCCCTAGGATGGGACCTGAACTATGAGTCAAGCAGAGAGAGCGAGCAAGCAAGCATCCCTGCTCTCAGCTATGGAGGAAATAACTTAAGCCTCTGCCTTGATTATCTTGCAATAATGGCCCATAACCTGGAAAGTCAAACATACCTTTCCTCCTCTGCGCTGCTTTTTGTCAAAGAGTACTTACTGCAGCAACTGAAATCAAACTAGAAGAGCCACCCGTCTTTTCCTGCCCTCCCAACCTGTAACTTTCTACCCAAGTCCTCTGCTTTTTTTTACAGCATAGCAAAACTGGTCTTTGGAAATTAAAAATCAGATGATGTAGCCCAAGAGAGTGGCTCGACAGTGGCGAGCAGTCTTTCAGAAGACCCAGGTTCAAGTCTCAGAACCCGCATGGTAGCTCACGGCTGTCTATAATTCTAGTCTCGGGGGGATCTGACACCCTCTTCTGACCTCCGCAGGCACTGTACACACATGGAACACATAGATACCAAATACCCATACAAATAATACATTAATTTACCGTGCTAGCTTTGGGGCCTCCAATGGCTTCCTATCGGTCTTAGAATATGATTTATAAGACTCCTTCTTCTTGATCCATCTTCCTCCTTCCCTCCCCTTCTTCCTTCTTTTCCTGCTTCACATTTCTGTGACTGTCCATCCTCCAGCTTTCATCATTCTGTTCTTCCCCTCAAGCATATCAAGATGCTTTCATTTTTATTCTGAAATCTGAGCTGTCTCACGATTCCCTTAGCTCGGCTTTCCACCTGGCTCTCTTTCACTTTTTCAAGTCTCGCCTTAGACGTCTACTTGGATAACATCTAAATTCTGGGAGGGTCGGTTCTTGACTTCTGAATTTTTTTATTTGGTTTATGTGTGCATGTCTGTGTGTGTGTGCATGTTTCTGTGTGTATGCATGTATGTGTATGGGTGCGTGTGTACAAGTGTGCACATGTATGTGGAGGCCTTAATCACTTCAACGTCTTATTTTTAAATTATATATATAATATATTTTATATATTTTAAATATATAATTTTAAATTATATATATTATATATATAAATTATATATATCTTTATTAATTTTTCAAATTGTCTAACAATTGTAGTTTGATTAGTTCACCCCTTTGCCATTTCCTAACTCCTTCCAGAGTCACTTCTATCCCTTCCCAACTTCACGTCCTTTTTAAAAAATGACCTGCTGAATCCAATTTATACTGCTTATATTCTCGTGGGTACGGGGCTATTCATTGAAGTGTAGTCAATCTACAAGGGCCTTTATACCCCTAAGAAAATCTGACTCTTCCCCACTCTACCCCCAGCTTATATTTTTACACAGGGCTTCTCACTGAACCTGGAGATCACTGATTCTGCTAGACAAATTGTTAGTCAGAAAGCCCTAGGAATTCTCTTGTCTCTGTATCCCAAGATGTGGGGCTACAGATGTGCACCACTACTCCCGGCTTCATACGTATGTGCTGGAGACCTGAACTCAAGCCCCAAGCCTTGGGCACAGGGCAACTCGCTGACCGATCCACCTTTCCAGTCTAGAACTTAACGTTGAGAGGGATTCCACGTTATGTTAGCTTTGTGAAAAACATGTCTTAAAAATGTGTATCCAGATTTGTATTTTTGGAAATATTACCATCCATAAGCTTTTCTTAAAAATGAATTCCAGGGGGCTGGAGAGACAGCTCAGAGGTTGAGAGCGCTGGCTGCTCTTTCTTTTTTTTTTTTTTTTTTTTTTTTTTTTTTTGCAATTTCGCAAGAGGGTTTTAATATCCAGAGCTCTGGGGGGTTACTGTCTCCCCAGCAAGGTAAAGATGTAAGCCCGCCCAAGCTGGCTTGCCTTGGTCTTTTACCGCCATGTTAGAACAAGAGACAAAATATTTAACCTGTGAGGCCCCCTAGTGGGGGAAATAATTTCTAACAAGACACTCAAAGTGGCGGATGTAGAAATTCTGAATTTAAGTTACAGATGGCTTATTTCATTTATTTTAAATTGTTTAAGTTATTATAATAGATATACTGTTAAGCTGTGGTTTTATTTTTTCTCTGGGGAAGAGGTCAAAAATAAGGGGGACCTCTAGAAGACTAGATTCTGAAACATTAAGCAAAAACCTGTCTCGGTGACACTAAAATCTTGTTTTGAGAATTATATTATGTTCAAGGCATAAATTCTTAATTGATACTGATTTTATTTTGATACAAAATCAAGGTTTTCATTGGTATAAATACTAAAAATGTAAAAATGCAGGATTTACACCCAGCCCTTTCTTGCTGTTATTGTTATAGATCTGAAATGTTTAAGCCTATGAGTTTGGGGCCATACAAAAATATAAGGCTCTGAGTTTATTAGGGTGTTTTCAATGTTTTAATTAGAGTTGCTTCTGTTATGGCGAGAGAGAGAGAGAGAGAGAGAGAGAGAGAGAGAGAGAGAGCGCAACGAGATTGCCTCTCTTCATTTACAAACTCAATGTGTCTATAGATTATTATATGACTTAATAATTCCTGATTCTTTAAGTCTGTCAGATGTTCTTGTGCCAGAAGGCTAAAGATCAATGTTTAAACATTCTGAAGTATTAACTGTTCAGGTGTTTAGCAATCTCTATCATTTGGCTAAGTCTTAAAAAGTGTGTTAAGCTTTCTATATATTTTCAGTTAATATTGGTCACTCTTGGATTTCTGACGGGGATAAAAACTGTTAGTCTCATAGTCAGCTCAAGCTCTTTAATCTTGAAAACTGATATAGGTTTACAGAAATGATTTTCAGGTGATATAAAATTTATAGCCAAAACATGAGTCAGGTGTTAATTCTTATAGTCTTTCAAGGTAGTAAAGATGGCAAAGGTTCTGTTTGACAGAGATTGGAGGTCTATCTTATAGTTTATAATTTACAAAATGATAATAGTATGCTCAATTTATATTTAGAGAAGACCACAGAATGGAGCAGAAGATCTGAAACCACCTATCCTGATTCACGGTGACACCCTCACTAAAGACATATTTCCCAAGAGACTGATTAATCTCTTTGAGACTGTTTTATTTGTAATACAGGAAGCCAGAAAAGAATACCCCCTCAGACGAAAGGTAAGAGGCACCTGAAGGACGACACCAGACTCCATTGGCAGGTCTTGAGGGCATGATAGCCCACAGATTTGGCGAAGGTATGTAAAGCAGGGACCAGAGGAGTCACTGACAGCCTTTCTAGTGCAGCTCAGAAGCATTTTGCTATACACCCCAGACTAGAAGGACTTTAGTTTGCTGAGAAAGTATGTAGAGGGATTTGGTACAAGTTATTTAGAAGGTCTGTAGAGAGATTTGGTGGTGCAGGTTGTTAGAAAAGTCTATCGAGAGATTTAGTATAGTTTGCTGAGACAGGGAGAGAGAGTAGAAAGAAAAATGAGAGAAGGAAGCTACAGAAAATCCTGGCTAAAAGGCAGAAAGGAATCAATGTGCATACTATAGGGAGAGGCCACTAAGCCAGAGTGTGCCCTAACAAGCTGGGAGCAAGAACTCACAGGTCTTGGGAGAAGTGGCCCCAAATGGCAAAGGTGTTATCCCTGGATAAAGACAATGACTAGGGGAGATGGGTGTTCTGACCACCTCCCCCAACCCTGGATAACTGTGAGAGGGAAAGAGAAACCCACTCAGTTCTTGATGGACACAGGGGCTTAACACACGGCCTTCCAACCCAATGGCCCTGTTTCCAAGAAAAGATCTAGGGTCCAAGAAGCCACTGGCACCAAAATATGTTCATGGACTACCCGAAGAACAATGGACCTAGGGATGGGATGGGTAACCCATTCATTTAAGGTCACCCCAGGATGTTCCTAACTGTTGGAGCAAGGCATACTCTCCAAAATGGTGGGGAGGACAGATATATTTACTGTCCAAAGGGCTGCAGCAACTGGCCCAAAAAAAGAGAGACTGACCCCTGCTGAAAGTTGCTACAGACAGGAGCAATTTTCTCCGTGAAGGACAGGGACAAGCAGGTGCTGCTATGGTGGGCAGCACAAACGGCATCTGGGTAGAAGAATCTTTACCCCCTGGCATGTCAACGCAGAAAGTGGAGCTAATGGCCCTTACCAAGATCTCGGAACTTGGAGACAGCAAGAAAATCAACATCCACATGGGTAACAGGTATGCCTTTGCCACAGCCCACGTCCACAGGTGTATATGCCAAAAGGACTGCTCACATCAGAGAAAACCAACAGGAAATCTTGGACCTCTTAGATGCCCTAATGAAACCAACAACCGTGAGTATCACCCTCTGCCCAGGATGTCAAAAGGAAAAAGACTCAGTGGGCAATAGCCCGGCAGAGCAAATGGCTGCTCTTTCAGAGGTCCTGAGTTCAATTCCCACATAGTGGGCTCAGAACCATCTCTAATGAGATCTGGTGCCCTCTTCTGGCATGCGGGTGTATATGCAGACAGAACGCTGTATACATAATAATTAAAATACATCTAAGAACAAGCACAAAAAGGAGTTTGAGAGTTGCCTCAGTATATGAGAACAGGCTATGAGGACTCAGAGGTCCATGGGATGCTTCTGCGTGTGCTCTAGGTGCCTTATCTAGATTCCTCCTATTGGGACTCTCAGATCATCCTTCTCTTTCTTAGCCGCACCGCCTTGTATCTGACTTCATCACAGCTCTCCCCTCCTACTAGTGTGAAGCTCTGGGGGGGCTAAGGAAACTGACCTCTTTCATTCCTACATGCTTAAGCTGGGCAGGACACTGGAGGTATTTAATAAGTAGGCACTCCTACTCCTCGAAGGAGGGAACAGGGGAAGGGTTTGGCAGAGCGAACCCCTTTTAGAGCCTAGATCATCCAGGAGTTGTTTCATCCCAAAACTGCTTTTTACTCGCCTCCTACTTGTGGGGTTCAGGACATGCTGCTCCAAAGTCCAGCACCTTAGCATTTGAGGAAAACAGTAGAACAATGATAGTAACTCCATCTTCCCCTCAACCTTCTCCCTGGAAACAGGCCATCGAATCTTCATCTCCTTGTCCCCAGAGAAAAGGAATGCTCTTATAGCAAAGAGTTGGGGACATAGAGAATCTCGACAGACCTTGCTAAGTTTACTCCTATCAATTATATTAGATGATGTTCTTTTGTCCGATGAGTTTTCTACACAATCACCCCATTTCCCCCTATGTCTAAGCACACTAATATGCAGGTCTCTTTCTTTTGGGTTTTTGGGTCCAAAGCCTCCCAGGTGAGGTGAAGCTGCCGGTGCCTGAATTTGTATGCTTTTCTTTTGTTAATCTAGGTTGTGAAGGGTGGCTCAGTCACCTCTCAAGCAATGGGTGTGGGCGTGAGGAGATCTATTTGCCTCTACCTAATAACCCAGCGCTCCAAGATGATTTCTAGTCTTGTTACTTTAATCGTAGGCTGATACTTGAATCCAAAACAACCAAAGAAGCCACCAGAGTGTCAGCCGGGGTTGAAAGGAAATACGTTGTCAAAGAATGAAATTAAACAACAAACACAAGTCTTCCCCCTACGAACATCCTTAGCGTCGGGATTGAAAAAGGATAGAGAACTCTATGTTCAGCTTCGATTTCTTTTGTACCCTTAACAAAATTCCCCTAAAGAATGCAAAATAGTCCTTATCGCTTCTTTCCCACCAAAGGCCAGGGTGCCTCAGATTAAGTGGCTGCGTTCAAGCAACGCACATGACCCTTTAATGTTAACCCTGGAGTTTGGGTTAGCCGGGCCGCCGCGTTGTACCCAAACAATGTATGAGGAAGTTGACGAAGTTGGGAAATGACATGGGATAAACCCAAACCTCAGCTACTGGATGTAAAAGGAGACCAGATGAGATTGATAGTTGTTCACCCACAAGTGGTTCAGGCGAACCCCACGCTGACTGGGCCGCTCCGCCAGCTCGTCGGGAAGGGAAAAGGCGTGACAATGCAGACATTTCCCCCTGGAGAATATAGTCCTACATTTTACAAATTTCTAAAAGGTTTGAATCTCAGATATCTCACTCTGCTTCTGGCACCCAGAAGAAGTGTGCCAAGGCCCAAGAGAAATAAATTGTTATAATTTGCATGTTAGTTGGCTTTCAGTAGGCTTGGCTCCTGAGCTTTTTAAATGTCAAGAATTTTAGCATTCAAACGCTTAGCTTTCAACACCCTAGAAACTTGCAATGCTAATGTTTTTGTTTTGTATTTAACTAACAATTTGCTGGCTGAAGGCTTTCATCTTTGCAACACTTAAATTCCTAATAAGTAAAAAAAACTCGCAGGGGGTTTGAAGGGTTCGGACCGTAATGATAGACTAAAAACTCATTTTACTCTTGACCTTTGTATCGGCTGACTGTGACCTTGCAAAGAGGATTTATCTTCGAGCAGTTTTACTTTTCTTCATTATGAAAGCTTTTTAAAAAAAAAAAACACATTATTTGAAGATCGCTGGAGACAATGGACAGGCCCAGTGTGGGCTATTTGTAGATGTACTTATATCAAGTCCAATTATGTAAATGCTATTTTTAAACATCTTTCTAATTCTGTGCTGCATGAGTTCTAAGTTTCATAGAGGGAAAACAAAATTTAATTTGATCCTCTGTCAAAAATCTAATATTACATCCGCAGTTTCCTTTCAATTATTGGAGTGAAAGAGCCTCCGAGAAATTGAAATAATAAAATCTCCAGAGTTAATTTTTTTTCTCTCCACAGAGCCATCCCCCTTAACTCGGCAAAGCTCTCTTTCCTTGCTGCTCTCTGCTCTCGGGCCTCTGCCCTTAGATCTCTATGAACACTACCATTTTAGGTAAAGAGATCATTTATATCAGAAGATACATAGGCACCAACATGAAATTAAAACCACATAATCTCTCTAGTAAGCAATGCAGTCTACATTAGATAACCCTTTGCTTGCTCGGTAAGTATCAAAACTAAAATTGGAAAATATTTGAAAATTAAAGTGTTTACAGGAGAAGGAATAATTGACTGTCTTGTAAAGCAGAAAAAGAAAAAAGAAAAAATATTGTCAGGGCCGTGTGAAAGAGCAAAGGGGCTGCCTACAGATCGGGCTTCCTGGGCAAGTTGTGAATGTGAGATTTCTAACAGACCCAAGGAAGCCGCAAGTCTACAATTATAGTTCAATTGGACAAGTGATAAGACGTGCAAGAAGAGAGAGGAAAGATATTCCCAAGAAGCAGGCTTAATGACACTTGTCTTTAATCCCAGTATCAGGAGGCAGAGTCAGGTAGATCTCTTCGTCTGTGGCCAGCTTGGTCTACATATTAAGTTCCAGGCCAGTTCAGGTTATATAACAACACCTCTAAGAAACATTTTTCCCCCAAAGATACTAACAGATAATACATTATTATCTGTTAACAGATAATATTTTATTTTACAAGGTATATCTACCTTTGTATAACCAATGTTTGTACAATTTTTATTAAATTTGTAACCATTGTGCTAGATTTTTTATTTTTTATTTTTTAGCTTTTAATACTGGCTGAGGTGTAAAAAGTAAAATAAAATAGTTGTTCATATGCTGCTAGTGGTAGCATAAATCAGTAACGCCTTTGTGAAGAGCAATTTGGCAAAACCATTCACAAATGTCAAACTGTGCTTGATCAGCATGATAGCACACAACGATACACAGAGCCTCAAATGTCAGTGGGACTGTAAAGACTTGGGAGCACTGTAAACTGTTAACGAGCAAGGAAGCTGACACGGCCACTTTGGAAAGGGCTTTGGCATTATCTGGTGGTTCTGATGATGTCTGTGTTATAGGGTCCAGCATTTCTACTCACGGGCATGCGGCCTGGTTTGCTTTCTGTTGCTGTGATAAAACACTGATCAAAGAGCAACTTGGAGGAGAAAAGAGTGGCTTTGGCTCACATGTCCTAACCACCATTGATCACTGAGGGAAGGTAGGGGAGGAACTCAAGCAGAGACCCTGGAGAGATGCTACTTATTGACTTGTTTGTGCTTTACTCAGCTAGCTTTTTCCATAGACCCCAGGACCACCTGCCCAGGGGTGGCCACACCCACAGTGGGCTGGGCCCTCCCCCATCAATCATTTTCAAGAAAATGGCCACAGACCCGCCCATAGGCCAATTGGATGGAAGCAATCTCCTCAACCGATGTGCCATCTTCCCAGGTGACTCTAGCTTGGGTCAAGTTGATAAACAAACTAACCAGTGCCGCATGCGTCCGAGAAAAGCTCTCATGCGTTCATCATATCCGCATCATCCACAAGATCAAAAGAAGCAGAAACAATCCCAGTTGTCTACCAACAATCCAAAAAAGAGCGAAAAGCACAATGAAAGGAATGTATTGTTGCCACACACAATGGCATGTGTATCTCGTGAACATTGTGCCGTGAGGAAAAAGCAATTTGCGAGATAATATGTACAGAATTATTCCAATCCCTACATTGTTTGGGGGGGGGAACGAATATATATAATAAACCCAAAAGTAATAGAATGATAGATTCAAGATAGTGGTTGCTCACGAGAGAAAAGGACAATGCTGGACACATAGGAAACTTCGACAGCAGCAACGTTTCCTTCCTCCAGCTTCCTGCTAGGCATTATTGCTGGATATCTGCTTACCAGTACTTGGGAGACTAGAGCTTGTAGGAAGAGAACTGGATTTATTTAATGTCCGGTATCAAGAGAAGATATCAGGGAGCTATCATTCCCCCAAAAGACCATCTTAGGGAGTTCAGGGATACGAAGGGGCTGTTATATGTGAGGAAAAGGGGATGCGGGATCAATAGATAGAAAGATGGCATACCAAGGAAGATCTTTAGCATCGGGGCATCTGCCCATCCATTCCCAATTCCAGCCAGAGTATACAACCGACCTCAATCCCCTGGGACTTGTTTCTACAAGTCTAGACAAACATATTATTTGCCTGCAGGTTAAGCTCCATGGTAATTTATATGCTTTGTGTTAATGCCTATGACTGGAGAGAAAAAATCCAGAGTATGTTGTGATGTTACATGCAGTTGTCCAAATGTTCTGATTTTTTTTCTTAACTCTAGAGGAAGATTATTTAGCAATTAACATTTTATTTAGGTGCAGCTTCTCTTCAGAATTTAGACTCTGGGCAGGGGGAGAATAAGTAACTGCAAATGGAAATTCCTAAAGGAGTAGCCATTGTTAGCATGTTTGACCTTGCTGGATATCATGATCGATACACTGTAGTACTAGAGGGGACTTGAGTTAGATTGAAGGGTTATGGGAATTCAGTGTTTCATTAAAGTGAAAATTGGAAAAAAAATTACATTGTTAACACAGTTCATGTCAAGTGATTTTGCCCTCTTTACTCAAAATGTATTACGGAGTGGATATTGTCTGACCAGGGAGTAGTTCCTTTTTCTACTATGGTAAAACAGAAGTCATTGACTATCAGACAGTATTGATTAGACCTGATAAATGTGAACCAGTGACATTGCCCAATCCCATAGAGATTGATCATTGAAAAGTTTACGATCTCCACTGGGTATGAAAGGCTGCCAATGTACAGATGCATTAGAAGCCCAGCATCTGGTTACTTTATTCAGATTTTAGAGAACATGTGTCCTTTGTCTGGAAATATTCCTAGTTCCTATCCATTAAAAATTTCCAAGAGAATTTGAATTTGAATGAGGTATAAACAACGACAAGCTATGTCTGAATCTGAAATTTTAACATTTCTCTAAGGCGCTGAGTCCTTAAACACATTGAGACATGGTTTTGTAGATATCATATCTACATATAATAAGCATGTGCCTTAGTTAGGATTCCCATTGCTG
This sequence comes from Apodemus agrarius, assembly GCA_964023405.1. NCBI lineage: Eukaryota > Metazoa > Chordata > Mammalia > Rodentia > Muridae > Apodemus > Apodemus agrarius. Next base: position 37,559,637 of record OZ030026.1, read on the forward strand.
TAAAGAGACACCATGACCACAGCAACTCTTATAAAGGAAAGTATTTCATTGGAGCTGGCTTACAGTTCAGAATTTTAGTTCATTATCATCATGGCAGGAAGCATGGTGCTGTGCAGGCAGACGTGGTGCTGGAGAAGGATCCACAAGCAGCAGGAGTGACTGCCCACTAGGACTAACCTGAGCGTGTAAGACCTCGAAGCCCACCTCCACAGTGACACACCTCCTCCAACAAGACCACACCTACTCCAATAAGGCCACACCTACTCCAACACGACCACACCTACTCCAATAAGGCCACACCTCCTCCAACAAGACCACACCTCCAACAAGACCACACCTCCTCCAACACAACCACACCTACTCCAATAAGGCCACACCTACTCCAACAAGACCACACCCACTCCAACAAGACCACACCTACTCCAATAAGGCCACACCTACTCCAACAAGACCACACCCACTCCAATAAGGTCACACCTCCTCCAACAAGACCACACCTACTCCAATAAGGCCACAACTACTCCAATAAGGCCACACCTCCTCCATCAAGACCACAACTACTCCAATAAGGCCACACCTCCTCCAAGACCACACCTACTCCAATAAGGCCACACCTACTCCAACAAGACCACACCCACTCTAATAAGGCCACACCTACTCTAATAAGGCCACACCTCCTCCAACAAGATCACACCTACTCCAATAAGGTCACAACTACTCCAACAAGGCCACACCTCCTCCAACAAGACCACACCTACTCCAATAAGGCCACAACTACTCCAACAAGACCACACTTCCTATTAGTGTGGCTCCTTATGGGCCAAGCATTCAAACACAAGAGTGCATGGGAGCCATTCCTATTCAAACCACCACATCATATATTGTAGAAGTCGTGCTTACATAGACAGGAACATAGGGACCAAAGCCTGTCAGTACCACCCAGCAGTGACCACTGGGATTTTTAGACCCATAATTTTCATTTCAGAGAAAAATAACTAGCTTGCAGCTGGACTCCAACTAGATCGGAGAGCACAAAATAAGCCTTCAACCAGAATTACTTTCATCTTTTGAATGACATAGAGAAACACTTGAAAAAGTAAGGTAATACCTGGGATAATTTCTTAATAAAGTAGGCAGAAAAACATGCTACTAAGAAGCACAGAGAAGACTTCCTCCTCACATGTAGGTATGGTCTGTTTTTCCCCTCAGGGCTGACCTTAGGACAACCTGAGTAGCCATCCAATAACTGGATGAGCGGGGTGTGGGGTGTGCATAGAGCTCTCTATTAACCACCAAAGGGTTTATGGATAGCAGTTGGTCTAAAGAGGTATGACTTGAGTTTCCAAATTGGCATCGTGTCCTCTGCTCCGGTTACTTTATACCATTTTCTGTACTTGCGTCTACCGCCTGCTGTGCAAATCGCAGGTCACAGTAAGTATTTCTTCCCATCCGGAACCATCGGTAATTCCCAGAGCTCCTACTTAATATGCGTGACTTACTAGCCTGTCTGTGTGTGGCAGGAGATTTCACAGGGAACCTACCTCTTAGCCAACTGCAGGCTCTGCCTTTCTTATAAGCAGACACAACAGTCGTTGATGGCATTTTGTCCAACCGAGGGTACAAAGGGAGTATGTCTGGTCCCGGTGTAATGCTTCCGTTTCTATTTATCTCATTGGCACAGAAGAACCACTCAAAGTGGACTGGTATCTGCCCTTGCCACCTCCCCCCGCAAAACAAAACACAACAAAAACAAACGAACAAGCAAACTTCTCACTCTGGAAGCTCCAGTGTGCCATCATGTGTCACATAGGATACCCCTTTGCCCAAGCTTTACTTGCTAATCTTCATTCCAAAGAATCATGGGTCTAGTTTGAGGCCTCTGACTTCTGCTACACTATCAATATTGGATCCTCACCGGGAATCCTCTTCTGATAGCTTGTCCTTGTCCTATGTCATGAAGATCCTGCAGCTTTGGATCTGCAGGAATGGCCCCTCCACATGATCTGGTTCATAGATGGGATAGATGTTGGGGTGGGCCAACTCAAAGCCCTGGATCTGAGCCTACGTGGTCAGCGTGCCGGTTCTCCTGCACCTGAGCCACCAGGGCCAGCTCTCCCACTTTGCCCAGGGAAGGGAGTGGGTAGACCAGTTCTCCCTGGCTCAAGCCATAGGGGCCAGTCTTTCTGCACCCACGCCTACAGGGCCAGCTCTACGGTGCTGCCAGAGGGGGTGTTAGAGTCAGCAAGGGGCAGAGCAAGAGGTGGGGCAAGGGGTAGGGCCAGCTCTCTCTTGCTCAAGACCTTGGTCCAGTCACTCCAACCCCCAACCCCCACCCCACACACACCAGCGCCAGCCTCTCTCTCTGAAAGAAATGGTTTCCGGTGTGCATCAATATGTTTCTATTTTAATGCTTCCCATAAATAAGTCCCTATAGTGATTTCTGTTGGACTGTTCCCTATATGGACACATGGAGACTGTTGATTTTATAAACCATATATAACCATATAAGTCCACTTAGACATAGATGGTCAAATATTGTCATTTCCTGTAGCCGCTTTGGTCAAAGGTCAGGAGATGAGTTGTGCAGCAAAGCACCATTTAGAAGGAAGCTTTTAAGGATGGATCTTCCACAAAGAGAGACTTGAGAGAATCGCACGCGCTCCAGCTTTGAGGAGGAATAGTGTTCGAAGTTTGGCATGTCAGAAGTAGAGACATCTGTCAGAGTGGCTGGAGTTCAGCAATCTGGGGGGAGGGGGGGATGCAAGGATAAAGAGGCATCTGGGAGCCTATGCCATTCAAACTCTGCTTACACTCATTTTTTACAGATACTTTGTGTGCGTGCCATGGTTTTAGGTTAAGTTCATAGGAATCAAATGACCCAGTCGCTGGTGTAGAGTTTGCATAGCCCATGTGAGACCCTAGGCTCAATCCAAGGTACCGTAAAGAAAAGGGTTGACTCTTTAGTATTTCACTAGGCATTTCCTGTTAGCCTTCTACCTAGGACTTAGCAGTTACCACCTTACCAGTAATGTGCTATTTGCAAATCATTAAAGCCCGGAATTTGCCAGTCTGATATTTGAGAGGAAAAAATAAATGGCTGTAATCTTCGCGTGTCCTTTATTACAAACAAGGTTGAGCAATTATCTGTAAATTTCAGAGCCGTTAGCATTTCTTTTCTGGGCCTATTTATTTTGCCTATTTTTCCTACTTGGTCCACGGTCTTTTTGTGGTTCCTCATTGTGTTACAGCCAGGTGAGAAATTTACAGGCCAATGCACACAGAACGCCAAATGTCCTCTATTTGAGCCAGCTTCCAAGAACAGACTCTTTCTACGAACAACCCTCAGTCCCCAAAGCTCAGGGAAATAGCATTTATAAAGGGAAAAAAAATCAGTGACATCATTGTTGGGTGTAGGTCAAGGGAACCTTGTGTTGTTTGTTTTGATTCTCCATCTAGATCATGGTCAGGGTCGTGGAAAGTCCAAAACATGCCTGCCAAGGTGGCTGCAGTTATTCATGGGAGATCAGGCTGGTAGCAAGACACAAAATAAGGTCAGGGCAAGATGGCATTACCTCAGCCTCTTCAGCATGCAGAATGACTCATTGTCTATGACAGAATAACAGTTTCTGAAAATCCCCCCTGGCTGCTATACAAAGCAGGAGGCCAGCCCATTGGGAAGCCACACGCTACACATGACGAAGGGAGGTGGGGCTGGCTTTAAAAACACAGACGCAGGGCCAGCTGTGGTGTCCTACTGCCTTAATTCCAGCATTCCGGGGATAGAGGTAGGCAGATCACTGTGAGTTCAAGGCCATCCTGGCTTCTAAAGTAAATTACAGGACAGCCAGGGTTACACAGTGACACCCTCTCTCAAAGCAAAACGAGGCACAGAAGCAGAGATGATAAAGAGTGGCTAGACTCAGGATGCTATCCTTTATTATTACTATTACTACTACTACTACTACTACTACTACTACTACTATTATCATCATTATTATTACTGCTACTACATATATTACATCCTGACTGGTTTCCCCTTCCTCCCCTCTACCCAGTCCCTCTCCCTGAAAACTCCCCTCTTTTCCAGATCCACTCCTCTCTGCCTCCTCTAAGAAAAGAGCAGGCCTCCTAGGGACATCGTCCAAATGCAGTATAACAAGCTACAATAAGACCAGGCACATAGCACCACATCAAGGCTGGACTAGGCAACCCAGTAGGAAAAGGGTCCCACCAGCAGGCAAGAGACAGCCCCTGCTCCCACGGTTAGGAGTCCCATAAGAATACCAAGCTACTCAGCCGTAACATAGATGCAGAGGACCTGGGCTCCTCTTAGGAAGCTGCTGGCTCCCCGATCGCCAGGAGGCCTCATGAGTCTCGGTCAGTTCATTCTGTGAGCCATGTTCTCATGGTGTTCCTGACCCCTCTGGTTCCTTCAGTCCTTCCTCCCTTTCCTCTGAGGACTCCCCCAGCAGTCCCATCCCACCGGACCATCAAATCATTTTGGAGATAGGAGCCATATGTTGCTTATTTTTCCTAGATATTTGTGTAAAAAAAAATTTTTTTTTAAGGTTTAGAGAATTGGGTTTAGGTAAAAAGGATTTACACTGCACACTTCTGCAATGTTGACTGCAGAAAAATAAGCTGGGTATAGGCTTGTGTTCCAAATGAGGCTAGTCGGCGTGGTGGTCTGCTTTAGAAGGGGCCAGGGAGTGAAGGGGGTGGCATTCGGGGAAACAGAAAATGTGGAGTCTGTTATGGTGGGCCAGCCCCCACTGAAACAGTGAAAAGGTTTGCATTAAAGTTCCCTGACTTCTTTCTGTTCACAATGGAACAGTGAGGTAGGAGACCGGGCCAGTGGCAGTGAACACACGTTCACGGGGACCAGGAGCCAGTCTAGGATGCTTCTCCAGAGACCAGTGGGTTTCACTTGGCTTTTGAAAATACTTTCACTGCCAACAGCTCCTCAGTCCCCCAACTCCCAGACCTCGGCAACCACCATACAAACCTCTACTTTGAACCTGACTTTTTTTTTTTTTTTTTTTAAGATTCACAGAGCAATGAAATCATGTGGTATTTGTCATTTGTCATTCATGTGACATTCTGGTATATTTAACCGAAGTAGTTGCAGATGACAGGATTTCTTAGGGCCAAATAGCAATCCATTGGATTCTTTCTATTTATTTAAGTGTGTGTGTTTGTTTGTTTATTTGTTTGTTTATTTTGAGACAGGTTCACTGTGTAGTTCTGGCTGGCCTAGAACTTATATAGAGAAGGCTGACCTTGAACTCACAGAGAGCCTCTGCCTCTGCCTGTCTGCTGGGGTTAAAGGTATGGACCACGACGCCCAGATTCAGTCATCTGTTTGTGGGCACTTACATTGATTTCTTACTGTAACTATTGAAATTGTGCTTTAGTGAACATGGGCATACAGATATCTCTTCAACAGAGGGATTTCATTTCCTTTAGCTACATACCCAAGAGTGAGGTCACCAGATGTACTTTTTTTTTTTTTTTGGTTTTTCGAGACAGGGTTTCTCTGTGTAGCCCTGGCTATCCTGAAACTCACTCTGTAGACCAGGCTGGCCTTGAACTCAGAAATATGCCTGCCTCTGCCTCCCAAGTGCTAGGATTAAAGGCGTGTGTCACCACAGCCTGGTTGCCCAAATGTACTTCTAATTTATTTTAGGAACTTTTAATACTGTTTTCTTTTTTTCATTTTGCTGTATTTACATACCTACTGTCTTAGCTGGGGTTTCCATTGTTGTGGAGAGACACCATGACCAAGGCAACTCTTATAAGGACAACACTTAATTAGGGCTGGCTTACAGGTTCAGAGGTTCAGTCCATTACCATCAAGGCGGGAACATGGCAGCATCCAGGCAGGTGTGGTGCAGGAGGAGCTGAGAGTTCTACATCTTCATCTGAAGACTGCTAGCGGAAGACTGGCTTCCAGGCAGCTAGGATGAGGGTCTTAACTCCACACCCACACTGACACACCTACTCCAACAAGGCCACAGCTCCTAACAGTGCCACTCCCTGGGCTGAGCATATACAAACCATCACAGTGACTTAAACTTGTATTAACCTAATTACTAATAATTTGAAGCATTTTTATACATTGTGTCCATTAGCTATGTTTGATGACTGATGTCACAACAAAACCCACAGCTCATATCTTGAAGGCAATAAGAGAAAGTTTATTCTGGAGCCATTTTGAACAATATGGCCTGGCAACACAGATTTACATTATTTCCAAAGTTCATGTTCTAATGTGACAATGGATTCCTGAGGTTTCATAGTTTTACAGAACTAAGAAAGCCAGGGACTAGAGAAATGGCTCAGTGGTTAAGAGCACCGACTCCTCTTCCAGAGGCCCTGAGTTCAACTCCCAGCAACCAAATGGTGGCTTACAACCATCCGTAATGGAATCTGATGCCCTCTTCTGGTATGTCAGAAGACAACCATGTACTGATATACATAAAATTACATAAATAAATCTTTAAAAAAAAGTCAGAATCAAGGAAAGTTTAAAATACCTTGGTTAAAAACCCAAAAGAGATAATAATAAAGTAATAAATAATAAAATAATAAAATAAAATAAATTGGTTGGTATAACAGAGATTGAGGAAGCTTTTTCATAGGCCTAAGAGTATATCTGATGAAATTCTTAGCTTTGGAGTTGGTACAAGCTAGTAGACTTCTAAGTTAATAGATTTCAAAGCAGAAAAGCAGGCAAGGAATGTATTCTGGGGCTAAAACTAGCCCAAGTAGAGGCAATTCGCCTCTGGGCTTGCAATATTCCAGTCTTCCCACAGAACAGAACTTCTCATCAGTCAACCAAGCTCTGCAAACACAGCTTCTTCTCAGGGGTTCACATTAAGTCCAATTATCAACTTGATTTACTTAAGAAACACCTAGGGGGATAGCCACAGTGGTACACATCTTTAATGCCTTGGGAAGCAAAGCTAGAAGAATCTTCACTCCATCTTTGAGGGGGTTAGTGAGGGCATTTCAAGAATTTAACTGAGGAAGGAGGCTGGTCCCTGAATGTAGATGGTCCCACTTCATGGGCTGGCGACATGAGAAGGCCAGCCATCACAGGCACTGCACATTCCCTGCGTCCTGACGTGTCCAGATGCAAGCAAGCTCCCTTCACCATAGCAGGCCCCCCTCCAAACACACCTTCCCTGCCTTTGTGAACTCTACTCATAAACCGTGAGCCCACAAAGCTTTCCTCATTTAAATTGCTTTTTATATATTCTGATTTATGTGTAGGTATGTATGTCTGTGTGTATGCTACATGTGTGCCAGTGCTTGCAGAAGCCAGAAGAGAGGTCATCACATTCTCTGGAGCTGGCATTGTAGGCAGTAGTGGGTCCCCTGGGTGCTGGGGATCAAGTCCAGGTCTTCTGGAAGAGCCACACACACTTTTATCTCTCAGCCATCTCTGCAACCCCTTGTTTCTTTTCTTTTTTCTTTTTTTGGTTTTTCGAGACAGGGTTTCTCTGTGTTGCCCTGGCTGTCCTGGAACTCACTCTGTAGACCAGGCTGGCCTCGAACTCAGAAATCCGCCCGCCTCTGCCTGTGCTGGGATCACAGGCATGTGCCACCATGCCCGGCAACCCCTTGTTTCTTGTCAGGCATTTTGGTGACATCAACAAGAGAGCGGTGGATGCCCCACGCCAGCAGTTTCTCCAGTCGCCTCCAGCCGCCTGCCCTTTTCCCATTTCTAGCTATAATTACATATTTATTTGGTTCATAAATATAGCATTAAAAAATCATGGGCTTCTTCCCTTTTCCCATCTTGCATAATGATGATGTGTGCCCCCAAGGAACTCAAGTCTAGGTCCAAATGCTGGCTAGGATAAGAAATGAGAAAATGAACATTATTTTATTCTAAGATTTGGACTTGGTGCAATTTTAGGGACGAGGAGCGGGCTGCTTCTGCTTTCCTTTAGCTTCCTGCCAGCCCCGTGATTTCAGGCCTTTTAAAGGCTACAAATAGGCCTGACCCATCCGACAGATTTCAAAGTCAACTCTCTTATAGTTTGCCACTTCCCAGACAGAAGTTAAGCCCCACATTCTCCCCGATTCCAGACAGCACAGCATTTCCTTGTTAAACCTTTTAACAAGGTTTCAAACTAAGATCCAGTGCTGCAGGGGGTTAGGGAGGAAGGAATTGGAAGATTCTGGAATGGGAGACATATTTCCCCCTCCCCCAAGTCATTTCTACATTGCTGAATGTACTAGAAGAAGAAATTCAGAAGTAACTTGAAACTGAAACAATGTCTGCAAGATAAGTCTGTGTTTTGACTTATCGTCCCTTGGATTTTTTAGTATTTCACTGTTCTGTGGGATGGGAGTGTGTGTGTGTGTGTGTGTGTGTGTGTGTGTGTGTGCTCTGTCAGCTTCTCTTGCAGCCCAGAATGACAGGCTCCCCAAAGGCAAGCAAAGGGCTCTAAGAAGCCTGATCAGATTGCTAGTTGCTTTTCTTAACTGCTGTGGCCTAAGAACTTTAAGGGACAGTCTGAGACTACAGACTCGGAAGGAAGGATGGCATGGTGGCTGAAGGTGGCCAGATGCTGAGGAAGCTGACAGAAGCAATGGTGGCTTTTAAGTGTGCTCTTTTTTTTCCAGGTTTTATTCAGTCTGGGATCCAAGCCCAAGGGATGGCATCACACACACACACATTCGGGGTGGGTTGTCCCTCCTCAGTTACACTTCTCTGGGAATGTCCACCCAGGCACACCCAGAGGTGTATCTCCTAGGTAATTCCAAAACCAGTCAAGTCCACATTGAAGATTAATCACGTGTGGTGGTTCGAATAGGAACGGCCCCCAAAGACTCACGTGTGTAAATGATTGGCTCACAAGGACTGGCACTATTAGGAGATGTGACCTTCTTGGAGTGGGTGTGGCCTTGTTTGCGGAAGTGCATTGCCGTGGAGGCAGGGCTTCGAGGTTTTATAAGCTCAAGTCTGACCAGTGTGTCCCCCTGCTGCCCGAGGATCAAATTGTAGACCTCTCAGCTCCTTCTCCAGCACATGTCTGTCTGCACAATGCCATGATGATAGTGGACTGAACCTCTGAATCTACAAGCCAGCCCCAATCAAATGTTGTCTTCTCTAAGGGTTGCCGTGGTCATAGTGTCTCCTAACAGCAAGGAGACACCAACTAAGACATCACTCACTGTAAGGGGTTCTGGAGAAAGTTCCTTTCTGTATGAAAAAGGCCTCCCTTCCTGCTTATTGGACATGTGCCTGCTTGTGAAGCCCTGGGAATATTGTCTTCGTCCCCAAATAAGGTGCTTTTCCCTGGCAAGCCTGTCCCTGGATCCATCCTTAGAAATCTGTCACTTGTGGGACTTTGTGATGTTGTGAAATATATATTTGGACTTTGTCCCCCTTCCTGACTCATATGTCCTAAGATCCTTGTAATCATAGTTATTGAAAGTGTCTTCTGCCAAGAAAGTGGACACTGTGGCTGCTGCTACCTCTTAGACAAGAAAAAAAGAGTCAAAAGCCAAATAATCCCTCATCGCATCCAGCTAAGGTCTGAAGATGGCCTAGTTTGTCTGTGGACCTCTACACCAAGAACCAAGTTGCAAATTCAATAGGTCATTTTGTATCCAAAGGTCAATCATGAAGCACCTAGAAATTTTCAATTATAAGAATATATCCTCTGGGTTCTGTTGTGGTCCAGATGATAACTTCTTTTTTCTATTGTGGGTTCTGTTGTTTTTTCCCCCCATCCCAGAAATTGGTTTTGATGTACCCAAGTCTTAAGTTTCTCAATAAAGGAAATAAAATCTCTATAAAAGAAAGAAAGAACAAAAGCAAGAAAGAAAGTGTCTTCTATATGTTAGTTTGAGGTCCCTAGGCAACGCTGCGTGGAGCTGGTTGACGAGAAATGCCCCGTGGGGTGCTTGTGTTCTTATCTGTGCCAGCATCGCACAAGGCTTGTGGCTGGTTTCTCTGTCTTCTGGTTCTTCGCACTGACCCAAGCTTCCGAGTTCCTCTTCCAGCACCGCTTTTACCTATTGAAAAGCTGGCAAGTATCCCACCCGATTCCATTCCCTGACGTTCCGTCATCTGCCGCGGGCTTACCTTTCCACGGGCCTCCCTGCCATCATTTATTTTTTATTCTAGATTGTCCACCTCTTCCCTTCCCCTCAATTTAGATCCTGCTCATCTTTTCGTGGCCCTGCTCAAATGCTATTTTCCTTTCCTCCCACCGGCATCAATAGGACTTGACGGTGATTTTTTTTTTTTTGAAAATGTGATTTATTGTCTAGTTTTACTACCTGTCATTTCGTGTGCTTAGTTTCTTTCTCCCTCCAAAATTACCTTGAATAGAATCTGAAGACAAAGCCCGTGTCATAATTATCAGTGTACTGTGTAGTGCTGGTGACAGAGCTCTGTAGAGCCGACACTCAAAATTTTTACAGGGTGACTAATAGACATTTTCCAATTTGGCAGCGTGTGGCTGGAAATGGAGATGAATGTAAGGCTGCAATTTAAATGATGAGAGGGGATCTTGTCAGCAGGGGAGAGAGAGGGAAAAAAACATTTAACAGATGTAAACAGTCTGGTCAAGAAGACACAGTAGGAACAAGAAAGAGAAGTCGTCCTCAACAGAACAGAGTGAGAAAAAAAAACCCATCCGCTGGATGGGGGCTGCAGGGGGCAGCCCCGAGACACTGGACAGTCTGTGATCCTCAAGAGTTTCTGTTTCTTGTAGGGCCCCTGACACCGGTGACTTCAGCAGCAATGTCTCAAGGGACTCAAGAGTAGGAAGATATGGCGGTGACCCTTGGATATAGCATTCCGTGTCCATAAGGCAACTCTCTTGTTAACTCTCCCCCAAGTGTCACAGCTCACAGGAAAGGCTTCCTCGGCGATGTGAAGGGGTCATAAGAGAGAACCCTTGGCCAGAAGTCCAGCACACTGGACACAGGCTTCCTGCCTCCCTCTCTGTGACGCCATCTCTCTTCCCCCTCATCTTTGGGACTCTGAGCTTTCATGATTCTGTTTTCAATGGATTGCCCTTCTTCTCTCTCCTGTTTTGAGGCTTTTGAACACCAGAGGATCTCACACCTTCACCCCCAGAGCTCTCGATGGCTGAGGCCAAGGGCGAGTGATATAGAAGTCCCAAACCTCTAGCTCATCCCTCGGGTGGCTGGGATTCCATTACAGACCTGTGCGTCTCTACCCATCCATTTGAGGTGGTGCTGGGGACCGAACCCTTGGCCTTGGCTTCCTCTGTATGTCTACACTGAGCTAAAGCAGCAGCCAGCCTCTGCTTGTTCATGTTTGCACTCAGGTCCTGGAGGGACTTTTTATCCAGATTCAGATCTTACCATACCTTTTATATGTTGATAATAACCGGATTTTACATCTCCAGTCCGAATTTCTCCCATGCTATATACATGGCCACACGTATGTCCATCATCACTCCAAACTTGACTTGTTCAAAATTGAGCTTTGATCTCTTCCTGGACACTGCCACCACCTCCTCCTTCAGATGCATTCTGGGCCATTTCTATAAAGTTCTCTCTCACTGATCAGTGGTTAGACCAAGCTCCTTGGCTGTATTCTCCTACCCGCTATGCAAGCCATCGATAGATTCAGTCTGCTCTGCACTGACGCACATTGTTGTTGCGTGTGATTTTTTTTTTTTTTTTTTTTTAAAGCACAGTACTTCCTTTCCCGGGAGCTTCGCCCCGCCCTCTGGCCCCTCCCACCGTCCTTTGTTCCTGCCCGCTTAGCTCCACCAAGGCACCATCACTGGACCTGGCTTCTCTCTCTCTCTCTCTCTCTCTCTCTCTCTCTCTCTCTCTCTCTCTCTCTCCCTGTACCTTTGCGCCACAGATAAAAAACACTCAGACAGCTTTATTACTTTAGAATTTGCCTACTAGCACAATTTCTGGACACAGAATTTCCTGCCCTAAATTTACCAGCTAGCCCATATCGGCTTGCCCCCCCGCCAACCTCCTTGGCTATCCATCTACTGGTGGCGGAGGCCTCTGAGTCTATCTTCCCAAGATAGACTGTGTGCTGCTCTTTCCAAAGCTGGGCCGAACCCCGCCCCCACCCCGCCCGTCCCCTCCCCCACTCCGCCCCTCCCCCACACCCTTTCTCTGCATCTCCTTTTCCTCCTGGGACCAGGAGGAAACTTGTCCCTTCTGAGCAGCAATTGGCTCCTGTCCTCCTTTATTGACCAACTCAAGAGCCAATTAGGGAACCAGACCTTAGTATCAGCACCTCCCCTAGACATCGTCCCTCTGAAGCCACCATTGTCACCCTAGCGGTCTTCTTCATTTCTCAGCTGCACTACAACAGTTGCCTTTAAGAAGAGTCAAAAAAGAAAGAAATAAAGGGAGACCATTGCGGAATCCTTCCTCTTTCTATTTCTTATTGATCGAAATTCGCTCACGTGGAAGTGATCGTCACAATCCAGGGTAGAATGCCCGGCCTCTCAGTGGTCATGGTGAGACCAGATCTGACATGGTGTGACAGGTCAACAGAGTGGGGGTGAAGAGGTGGCTCAGCGTGGCTTACCAGTCATCAGAGAGAAAGAAACCTGGAGACTTTGAGAGGATGCATAAGATTTGTGTCAATCATGGTATATTGAAGAAAACTGGGACTATACCACACACAGTTTTTAACTCACTCTTATATCATTAAATTGATCTCTTTAAAACTTAAGTAGCCTTTATTTCCAAAGTTATACGGTCATCGAATTCCTTAACATTCTCATCAACCTAAAGAGTTCCAACTGCCCACCAATCACTCAGCATTATCTCCTTTTCTTTTCTTTCTCTCTCTCACTTGCTCTTTTTCTTTCTTTCTTTCTTTCTTTTCTTTCTTTCTTCCTTCCTTCTTTCCTTCCTTCCTTCCTTCCTTTCTTTCTCTCTTTCTTCTTTCCTTCCTTCCTTCCTTCCTTCCTTCCTCCCTCCCTCCCTTCCTTCCTTTCTTTCTTTCTTTTTTCTTTTTTTAAAAATTTTCAGGCCGGGCGGTGGTGGCACACGCCTTTAATTCCAGCACTTGGGAGGCAGAGGCAGGTGGATTTCTGAGTTCCAGGCCAGCCTGGTCTACTGAGTGAGTTCCAGGACAGCCAGGGCTACACAGAGAAACTCTGCCTCGAAAAAAATTTTTTTTCTTCGCATTACAGCTCCGCTCTCTCAGGCCCAAAGATTTATTTATTACATGTAAGTACACTGTAGCTGTTTTCAGACACACCAGAAGAGGGTATCAGATCCCATTACGGATGGTTGTGAGCCACCATGTGGTTGCTGGGAATTAAACACAGGACCTCAGGAAGAGCAGTCAGTGCTCTTAACCTCTGAGCCATCTCTCCAGCCCCTGTTTTTTATGTTTTAGAAAGAGAGAAGTGCAAAATACTAACAAGCAATGATTTCATTTCAAGAACAATGAAAACTTACACCAAAGTCCACTGTCATGTTATACATAATAGCCAGGAAGCAGAAATAGCCCAGATTTTCATCAACGGATGAATGGCTATCCTGGTATGAATGGTATAATGGAATACCAGCCAATCCTAAAAAGTGATGGTTACGATGATCTCAGAACTCTATGCTAAAGTGAAGTAAAGAGTCGTTCACATAAAATGTCCAAAACAAAAACTCCATGGAGAAAGAATGAGTCTTTAGGCTTAAAGGAGATAATGCTGGGGCTTTAATTTCCAGCAACCACATGGTAGCTCACAACCGTCTGTAATGGGAGCAGATGCCCTCTTCTGGTGTGTCTGAAGACAGCAACAGTGTACTCACATACATAAAATAAGCACGTGAGTCTTTTTTTTAAAACATAAAAATCAGATAGGTATTTGACTTAGGCAGGCAACAAAGGACTGGACACACTGTAGAAGCCCAGGAGCTGAAAATGTGAAGCAAAAGACTCATCTTGAACAGGACTTGCAGGTTCCGGCTGAGGTCCAGGGGAACCGCCAGACGATGGTCTCACCTCCCTGATGCTAACCCAGAGACCAGCCCATATCGTCACAGGTGAGTAGGACCAAGTGCCAGCGACACATCCCCTGGACAGAGTGTAGTGATCCGTCTAGACAATGGATTCTGGGATGAAGTGTGATACCAAAACTAAGGCAGTCTCCATGCTGTGGGTACCACTGAGGCCAGCAAGGACTTCCACCCTCCCCATAACACACACTGGTGTCACTGATTGGAGTGGGTAGCGTGGGGTGCTATACCCTGGAGGGCGAGGCATCCCTCCGCAAACATCATCATCGTAGGGGCTGACAATTCCAGTGCTTAGCTCAGTGCGATTGTGCCAGAGAGCCAATCCCAAAGGTAATTTGTTTAACTCCACCAGGGTAATCCATACCCCTTGTACAGGTTTCAGCTTGTATTGCAAATTGCACCAACCCCACCAGCAGCACAGTTTGCTACAAGAAACATCACAGGGAAGGGGAAAAAAAATTCAAAAAGCCATCACACCAAGGAAGAAATACCGACTCAAGCAATAATGATTTTAAAATTCTAAGGGACTTCCGTTTGACTTTGCCTCTCTGGTTATTATTTTTAATTTGTCCTTAATCTTGCATAAGTTATTAATTTTTAAATTATGCCTACGTGCATCTGAGTGCAGGTGCACACTGGTGTCGGAGCCCTCTAGACAAGTGGTTCCCCACCCATGGGTTGCAACCCCCTTGGGTGAATCAAGTGACCCATTCACAGGAGTAGCCTAAAACCATTGGAAAACGTAAACATTTTCATGGCAATTCATAACAGTAGCAAAATTACACTATTGAAGAAACAGCAAAACTAATTTTACAGTTGGTGGTGGGGGGAGGGGAGTCACCAGTAGATAAGGAACCGGGTTAAAGGTGGGAGCATGAGGGGTTGAGACGCACTGGTCTCTAGAGCTAGGGTCACAGGAGCTGGCACTCAGGTTGGGTCCCCTGCAAGAGCAGCACATGCTTAACCACTGAGCCATCGCTATAGTGACTGCAGAATGCGCTCTCGGTACATCCCCCAGTGAGGCCACATGGTCGCTCTGTGTGCAGTTCCACGCGTTCTATTAGTAGCCACTATTCTTCCTGTATACAACCCATACCATTTTGTCTCATTCCTACCTTGTTTTCTCTCTCTTCCTCTATATAGCTATTATAAATATATATAATTTATATAGCATATAAATATATATAATAGATAGTGTTGTAAATATATAATATATAGTATATTTTATATATTATATATATAATTATAATCTTTCATGGATTGATAATATTTTCCTTTTGTGAGCCTTAATCGTACCCCAATGTCTTTCCAATCCTTCTGGCTGCTTTTCCCACCTTGATTGTTTTCCCTCAATCCCAATCCTATCTTACTTCCCTCCTATCCCTAAACACAGTGACTATCTTTGTTCCACTTATTACACGCCGAGCTATCTTGGGTCCTTTCCCGCCCAATAGTTATTGAAGTTAAAGCAGCGATGTTTTACCTGGCTCCTTGATACTCCATAGGGGACTTATCCAGTGGTTATGTTTACGTCTTCTGCTAATTTACTCTTAGAGTAATATAGAAGAGCCCTCCTAGCACCTGTGCATACAGGTAGAGGGTTAAACTCTGGACTCTACACAGCTCAACTCTACCACAACCCAGTCTCAAATACTTCAATTGAAAAAATATAGCTGATAGGAAAATCTAATCAGCAAAATAACCCTGGATGTGTAAAGTCCTAATGAAGAAATATAAGACATGAAAAATAAAGGTAAGAGGACAATCCCTTAGCCACATTCCCCAAAGGAAAGGGCGATGGCCCAAATTAATACAATTAACAAAGTTAGGAGAAACATTGCAGAAAGCCATTATGTGGCCTCATATAAACATTTACAGTCCACTGAGTTGAAAAACCTAAAAGAGGTGAGTGAATTTCTAGACACACAAGACTTTAAACTAATGTGAGATAAACAATGTAAACAGGCCTGTAACAAGCAATGTGATCAAAGGAGTAATTTAAAAACAAACAAACGAACAAACAAACATGGATTTGCTGCTGAAGTCTACCAGGTCACTGGGAAGTTAACAGTAATGCTTCCTCTCAACTGTTACACACAAACAGGAAGGACCACTACTGAACTCTCCTTACAAAGCCAGAAATACGCTGATGCCAAAACCAGATCAGGGCTCAGCTAAAAAGGAAAACCATAGGCCAATCTCCTTGGTGATCATAGATGCAATAAATCTCAATAAAACACTTGGAAACTGGTTTCAGGAACACACCACCAAAAAGTTTACTAAGTATCTCTTCGCTAGTAAAACACTGAAGAGACTAATGGGGGGGGGGAATATCAGTCAATAGACATAATAAAGGCTCTATTTGACAAATGCACAGGTAACATTGTAATATGTAGAGAAAAATCCCAAAGTATTTCTACTAACATCAGGAAGTAGTCAAGGGTGTCCACATGTTCTGCTTTTAGTTGGTATTGTGCTAGAAGTCTTACCTGCAGCGGTAAAACAAGAGAAGAGAACAAATGTAACACAATTAGGAAAGCAAGAAGTCCAGGAAAACTTATTTGTAGATGGTATGATTCTGGGCATAAGAGACCCCCAAAGACTCTACCAGGAAACTCTTAGAACTGATAAATGATTTCAACAAGAAGGCAGGATACAATATTATCATATAGAAATCTTATAGGTCAACTTAAAAAATTCTTAGAAAGAATCCAGGGAAAGAATCCCATTCAAAATTGCCAAAAATAAGAATAATAAATAAAATAATAATAATAATAATAATAATAATAATAATAAAATAAAAATAAATCTAACCAAGAATGCAAAACACCTTTATAATGAAAACTTCAAAACAATGAAGAAAACAAAGACACTAGAAGATGAAAAGACTTCCCATGCTCCTGGGTTTGAAGAATTAATATCGTGAAAAATGGTCACAGTACCCAAAGCAATCTACAAATTCAATATAACCGCCATCAAAATTCCAATGACACCAGCCAAGAAACAGAAAATAAAATCTTAAAATTTGTATGGACATACAAGAGACCTTGGATAGCCAAAGCAATGCTTAATGAAAAGGACATTGGTGGCACTATACCACACCGGTCAAGTCACGTTAGAGATCCGTATTAACAGAGCAACATGGCATCAGCACAAAGCCCAACACCTCGATCAGTGAAAGAGACGAGAACGAATACAATGGAGCTTTTGTCTAAAGAGCTCCGTGTTCACATATCACAGAGATACTTGCCCACCGATGTAGATTGCAGCACTGCCCACAGTAGCTAAGTAAACCAACTCAGGTGTCCATCAATGGAGAAATGACTGAAGGAAATACGGCATGTATTACACACAATGGAATTTTTTGCCCACCATAAGGAAGAGCAAAGTTATTTGTAGGAAGATGGATGGAACTGTAGATAATCATATTAAGCCAGTTAAGCTGGCCACCGATATATAAGGATCGCATATTTATCCTTTCTTTGAGGTTCTTAGATTTTTTTTTATTAATCTAATAAAAATTTATTTTAAAATAGAGAACTCAGTATTGACATTTTTAAGTCATCAAAATAATTTATAATAGTTAAATGCCTCTTAAATATACATGATAGCTTCTGAAGCTAAAAGGAATATGCACTCAGTCAGTCTTTAAAATTTATTTGGAACATTGAACATGATAGAAATAGAAAAAAAAATCTCTTATGAAGTCCTCTATGAAAGGAAATTGTGACAAGTTTCCGATTAGACAGAAACTATTCCGTCTCCGAGAGAGAATACATAGCGTAACTGTAGTTTCATAGAATGAATTGAGTAGAGTTCCTTCCGTTTCTATTTTGTGGAATAGCTTGAAGAGTATTGGTATTAGGTCTCCTTTGAAGGTCTGATCGAATTCTGCATTAAACCCATCTGGTCCTGGGCTTTTTGTGTGTGTGTGGGGGGGGGAGACTTTTAATGACCGCTTCTATTTATTTAGGGGTTATGAGACTGTTTAGATGATTTAATCTGATCCTGATTTAAGTTTGGTATTTGGTATCTGTCTAGAAAATTATCCATTTCATCCAGATTTCCCAGTTTTGTTGAATGTAGGCTTTTGTAGTAGGATCTGATGATTTTTTAATTTCCTCACTTTCTGTTGTTATATCTTCCTTTTCATTTCTGATTTTGTTACTTTAGATACTGTCTCTGTGCTCTCTGGTTTGTCAGCCTAAGGGTTTATCTATGTTGTTGATTTTTTTCAAAGAACCAGCTCCTGGTTTTGTTGATTCTTTGTATAGTTCTTTTTGTTTCTACTTGGTTGATTTCAGTCCACAATTCTTTATTATTTCCTGCCTTCTACTCCTCTTGGGTGTATTAGCTTCTTTTTGTTCTAGAGTTTTCAGGTGTGCTGTTAAGCTGCTAGTGTATGCTCTCTCCAATTTCTTTTTGGAGGCACTCAGGGCTGAGTTTTCCTCTTAGCACTGCTTTCATTGTGTCCCATAAGTTTTGGTATGTTGTGCCCTCATTTTCATTAAATTCTAAAAAGTCTTTAATTTTTCTTTATTTCTTCCTTGACCAAGTTATCATTGAATAAGGCATTGTTCAGCTTCCATGTATATGTGGTCTTTCTGCTGGTTTTGTTGCTATTGAAGATCAGCCTTATGTGGTGGTCTGATAGGATGCATGGGATCAATTCAATCTTCTGTTGAGGCCATTTTTATGACCGATTATATGGCCAGTTTTGGAGAAGGTACCATGAGGTGCCTAGAAGAAGATATATTCTTTTGTTTTAGGATGAAATGTTCTATAGATATCTGTTAAATCCATTTGGTTCATTACTTCCGTTAGTTTCACTGTGTCTCTGTTTAGTTTGTGTTGCTATGATCTGTCCATTGATGAGAGTGGGGTGCTGAAATCTCCCACTATTATTTTGTGAGGTGCAACGTGTGCTTTGAGCTTTAGTAAAGTTTCTTTTATGAATGTGGGTGCCTTTCCATTTGAAGCATAGATATTCAGAATTGAGAGTTCTTGGTAGATTTTTCCTTTGATGAGTATGAAGTATCCTTTCTTATCTTTTTTTTTTTTTTTGACAACTTTTGATTGAAAGTTGACTTTATTTGATATTAGAATGGTTACTCCAGCTTGTTTCTTGGGACCATTTACTTGGAAATTTGTTTTCCAGCTCTTTACTTTGAGGTAGTATCTGCCTTTGACACTGAGGTGCGTTTCCTGTATGCAGCAAAATGCTGGGTCCTTTTTATGTATCCAGTCTTTTAGTCTATGTCTTTTTACTGGGGAATTGAGTTCATTGATGTTAAGAGATATTAACATCTCTTAACATTAACATAAGAATAGTGATTGTTGCTTCCTGTTATTTTTATGTTTGTGTGGCTACCTTCTTTTAGGTTTGTTGAAAGATTACTTTCTTGCTTTTTCTAGGGTGTAGTTTCCCTTCTTGTTTTGGAGTTTTCCATTTTTATCCTTTATAGGGCTGGATTTGTGGACAGATATTACATAAATTTGTTTTTTATCAGGGAATATCATGATTTCTCCACTTATGGTAATTGAGCTGGCATTTGTGTTTTCTTAGGGTCCGTATGACATCTGCCCAGGATCTTCTAGCTTTCATAGTCTCTGGTGAGAAGTCTGGTGTGATTCTGATAGGTCTGCCTTTATATGTTACTTGATCTTTTTCCCCTTACTGCTTTAATATTCTTTCTTTGTTTTGTGAATTTGGTGTTTTGACTATTATGTGATGGAAGGAATGTCTTTTCTGGTCCAATCTATTTGGAGTTCTGTAGGCCTCTCATATGTTTATGGGCATCTCTTTCTTTAGGTTTACGGCGGGTTTTTTTTTTCCTATAATTTTGTCAAAGATATTTACTGTCCCTTTAAGTTGGGAATCTTCACTCTCTTCTATACCTATTATCCTTAGGTTTGATCTTCTCATTGTGCCTAGATTTCCTGGGTGTTTTGAGTTAGGAGCTCTTTGCATTTTGCATTTTCTTTGACTGTTGTGTCAATGTTTTCTATGGTATCTTCTGTCCCTGAGAGTCTCTCTCCTATCACTTGTATTCTGTTGGTGATGCTTGCATCTATGACTCCTGATCTCCTGATCTCTTTCCTAGGTTTTTTTTTTTTTTTTTTTTTTTTTTTTTTTTTAATCTCCAGGGTTGTCTCCCTTTGTGATTTATGTTTATATTTCCATTTTTAGATTCTGGATGGTTTTGTTCAATTCTTTCACCTGTTTGGTTGTGTTTTTCTGTAATTCTTTAAGGGATTTTTGTGTTTCCTCTTTAAGGGCTTCAAGTTGTTTACCTGTGTCCTCCTATATTTCTTTAAGAGAGTTATTTATGTCCTTCTTAAAGTCCTCTATCATTTTCATGAGATGTGATTTTAAATCAGAGTCTCGCTTTTCTTGGGGTATCCAAGGCTCACTATGGTGGGAGAACTGGGTTCTGATGATGCCAAGTAGCCTTGGTTTCTGTTGTTTATGTTCTTGCTCTTGCCTCTCACTATTTGGATATCTCAGGTGTTCGCTGATCTCACTGTCGCTGTCTCTGACTGTGGCTTGTCCCTCCTGTGTGTCAGCATTCCTGGGAGACCAGCTCTCTCTCGGAGGTATTTGGGTATGGAGCACTGTGGCACAGGACCAGCTCTGGGTGCAGACTGAAGTTCTTAGATTTAACATAGAGCCATAAACGCGCATGTGTTGTGAGAGTGAAAGCCACCTGTTTAGAACAAGGGAGTAACTGGAATGGACAAGAATGAAAAAGAGGAAGAGTATCCCCCATGGAACCCCATGCCATACACAATGGAAACAAAATATAGAGTGGAAAAACCCAGATATTTGACATGATGTCATTACCGGGAATCTTATGTTCCATACTCCCTTACTTTTGTTTCTGTTTGAGGTTGTTGTCATTTGTTAGTTTGTATTGTCACTGTTCCAAACTAACTCTGTAAAATCTACCTGTTTTGCCATATGTAGCTGCTAGAACCTCTGCCTATCTTAGTGGATAGCTAATTAGACAATTTGTTTATGGACAGTTTGCTTGTTTAGACAATTAGCTAATATACACTTTGTTTAAACGCCTGGGCTGTGCGACTCTCCTGGTCACCCTGGTTCTGTTTGGTTTTTGGTCTTTGAGACAGGGTCTCTGTAGCTCTGGCTGGTCTAGAACCTGCTATGTAAAAAAGACTGACCTACTGGGATCAAAGGCATGTGCTATCACGCCAGGCTTTCTAGTTCTTCTATGGGGGCTCTGTGCACATGCTGGGGTTGATTTTCTCAGGCTCTTTACAATTCTGCCACAGCCTTACCCTGCTCCTTCCGTGAATCCCAGCATTCATGGAGGTGGCAGCTTGTTCCCTCCTCACCTTTTCCTCCGTTCACACATCTTTGGACATTTGCACAGCCTTATGCATGGACGCTACCGTCTAGAGACCCAGAAATACGCCAGAGCTTCGATACGCCCCCACAGGCATCTCATTCTCTAGATTTTTCTCACTCTGAGTATTTTAGTTAGCTGCCCTAAGTGTTTGATCTGATTATTATCCATGACTAAAGGCGGCCAGTGACATCACAGTTGTCACAGACTCTCCCGAAAGGCTGTTCACACTGGGTGACCTCTAGGTCAAGCCACATGCAGATGGATGGCCTTGTGCGAGGGCTCTTCTAAGTGACTTTGACTGGATGTAATGTTATTTCCTCGGCACGGGGCTTTGAAGTGTCCCGAAGCTGTGGTAACCCATCTGGTGACTGCCAGGGAACAAATTTCTACTGAAAAAAAAGCAAGAATGAGAACAGGGCAAATAAAAATGCCACAGCGATCCCAGCTTTGAATGGCTGGAATCTAGCCTTTCTTCTTGAATTAACATCTGATACTGACGATTTTTCCAGTTTTCCCACTACTTCTAAAGGGAGAGAATTTTGGAGGTCTCTGTTCTGCCATTTTCTCTGATGTCGCCCATATAGTTATATATGTTTTTTTAATCAAACATGAATATTTTATATAACACTAAACAGTCTCTCAAAACATGAATGTTACTGGATGTATAATTCATCATTGTATTTATATTTTATTTGATAATTCATCTATATTGAATTCCTAGATCGCCCTCTATTTTTGCAGGTAATGACAGAGTCTCTCTGCCTGTAATTTGGATTATTCTCACGCTAAACTGAGGGGAATGGCTCATTCACTAAGATAAAGTCAGGAACACCCTTAAAAGCCAATGGAGAAGTTCTAGGAAGCCAAGACCAAGTCGCAGAAAAAAACGAACAAACATCAGGGAGATTCATGCTTGGGTAACCAGACCTGTAGGGAGGCACAATGAGATAAGCCATCAGATTCTTTTCTTTTTGTACCCCCATTGTGATGTCCTCAGAAGGTTGCCTCTCCCTCCTTACTGTGTCCCGCAGAAAGAGGCTCAAAGCAGCACATTACTACACAAGCAAAATTCAAGACCTCAGGATGAGCAGAGTCAGCGAGAGCAAGCATCTCTTCTTGTGCTAGTTTGAAAGTCTTTGGCAGGAGTCCCGCAGCGGAATTGCCCGAGGGCCACTTATTCATATGTCTGAGTCACATGGCCATCGTGGACTGTGATGGTACCTAGGGAAATGGTATTTGGCTTCTTCAAGACTTAGGAGGCAGCAAGAACTTTCAGATAGCGGAGGCATACCGAGCTGTGCTAGGCAACAGAAGCCGGAGGTTTCAGTCTAACAACCCATCCCACGTTTCTTGGGTTAACTAAGTTCAGTTTGGCCGGGCTTGTCCCATGGGTGGACTCCTGTCTGTTGTTTAGACTTACTTTCATTGAAAAGTAAATTGCAGTCAAACAATATGAAATAAATGTATATTTTACATTCCAAATTACAGGCAGAGAAGATTATCTAGGAATTCAATATAGATGAACTATATCAAATAAAATATTTTAGTGAGCCATTTGAAGCTAAATATCCTTGAATCTCCTGCTCTTATTGAGGAATAGGACTTTGGTAGGCACCCAGAAATCTTACCACAGGTATTAATTATCTCTCCTTCTTCCAAATGTTAAATACCATTTTGACTATACATACATACATACATACATACACACACACACACACAGATTCTGTATCAGATTATAATAATAATTCATTCACATTTGTTTACAATATATACATTTAAATCCACATGCTTTGTAGCCCTTTTGTTTCTAACATATCATCTAAATATCTGAATCTATTGTTTGTCTCTCTGAGCTTTTCTTTGCTTGTAATGCACTTGTTTAAGAACTTGGGGCTTTTTGAGCCATGTATGGTGATACACATATACAGGCCTAGCCACTGGGAAGCTAAAGCAGGATTCTGAGACCATCCTTGGTATCACAGTGAGACTAGGATTTCAAAGAAAAGAAAGAAGGAGGAAAGGTAGGGAGGAAAGAATAAATTTGGGCCTCTTGATGAATAGAGTTTCTCATTTTCTGCATTTTAACAATTGTACATTTATGGTACAACTCAACACATTCCTTTGTCCTGGGCATTTTCTTCAAACAGATCTAAAAGCTTGAGCAGGCTTAGGTCTATAGACAGGGTCTTTCATGGCTTTTTTAATATTAGCGGCATCAATGTGCAATAAACATCCATTAATTCATCTGAATTACACTATGGCAATATTATAACTCTTGTCTTCCTTACTGACTCTGTGCTATGGAGCGCACACACCCTCTCATCTACTTGTGGCTATACATCAAAAGTTTACGCAGGGAACGGAGCATGCTTTCATTCCTTCCTTTCATCAGCTTTATGAAACGGTGACTCAGTGCCCTGTAATTCTCCTAAGGAGACCACTTAGCCTTATAGTATGATGAATTGATTGCTATAAATATATCAGAAGTGCTAAAATCCATGGCAGTCATTATTCTTAATGAATTTAGAATTCTGACCTTTGACCACTGGGAACTTACTTTTCAAGTTGACTCCTAAGTCCTCTCTGCTGTTGCCCGCCCGTCGGCCCACCCCTCCTTCTCTGGAGCACGGGCTGTGTTCTTGTCCTTTGCTTAATAAACACGGGCTTAAACCATCTGATGTCTTGGCTTCATTCTTCCAAGGAGGAGGAAGAACCAAGGAGAGCCGCAGCTCGGTGACACGGCCACATTGAGAGGTCACAGCCTCATCACATCCTCTACTCTCTCCTTTACAGTTCTTTTCTCTTTTGTCTACAAATATGTGATGGTTTGTATATGCTCAGCCCAGGGAGTGGCACTGTTAGGAGGTGTGGCCTCCTATATTAGAGTAGGTGTGTCACTGTGGGTGTGGGCTATAAGACCCTCACCCTAGCTTCCTGGAAGCCAGTCTTCCACTCGCAGCCTTCAGATGAAGATGTAGAACTCTCAGCTCCTCCCGCACCATGCCGGCCTGGATGCTGCCATGTTCCCACCTTGATGGTAATGGACTGAACCTGTGAACCTGTAAGCCAGCCCCAATTAAAAGTAAGAGTTGTCTTGGTCATGGTGTCTCTTCACAGCGGTAAAACCCTGACTAAGACAAAATAGTTCTCCATTTAACACTCCCCACCAGTTCTAGTGATTTTGGCACCTGAAG
This sequence comes from Apodemus agrarius, assembly GCA_964023405.1. Classification (NCBI taxonomy): domain Eukaryota; kingdom Metazoa; phylum Chordata; class Mammalia; order Rodentia; family Muridae; genus Apodemus; species Apodemus agrarius. Next base: position 37,584,199 of record OZ030026.1, read on the forward strand.
CTTGTTCTCTGATACATTTCCTCAGGAGTTTTGGAAGAATAATAAGCCCTATTTTTTTTTTTTTTTTTACATATACTTGAATGTCACAGTTTGAGTATCTTAGTGGGTTTTTCTATTTTTTTTTTTTATCCAGCATGAAACGTTGCAATAAAAAACTGACGACGAAAGTCTACTTTCCCCTGAAAGTCACAGGATGTGTAAGTATATGATTTTTTATCTTTTTTTCCCTGAAAGCTTAAAAATTTTGCTATGTTGTGTCGTGGTATTGGTTGTCTAGGTTCAATAGTCTCTTCTTTCTGTCTGTACATCCAGATTTACTTTCCTTCAGAAAACCCTTAAGCTCTTGCGTTCACTAGTCCTTTGGTGGTCTTGCTTGGTGTTTACTTTGGGCACATCTCTTATCCATATGTCGAGTCGTCTTTGCTTATAATCATTCAGCCTCAAGTGTTGTCCTCTGTCTTGAGTTCTTCTGAAAACTTTCCCCTTATTTTTCTTTTTCTTTTTCTTTTTCTTTTCTTTTTTTTTTTCTTTTTTTTGCTTCTCATAATGCAGTACCATTGTATTTATTTACTGGGTCCATTAAGGTTAATTTGGTATTCGTGTTTATATTCTTGGATTGTGTTACTTCTGAGTTTTTCTCATTCTCCTTTACGTGGTTCTTTCATGGTTTGTGTAAATCTCTTAATGTATTTTCATTCATCCCAACAGTGCATTATAATTTTATTCCCTTTGGAATTTTTGTTATTGTGTTCTTGTACTTTTTCTTTTAAGTCAAAGTTGGTTTTTGTGGCTTGCTTTTATTACCCGCAGCTTTATTGTTCTACCACTGATCCCAGTCTCATAACTTCATGTGAGAGATGATCTCAGTTCTCATCAATACCTCACCCAATGCTGGAGACTGAACCCAGAGACTAAGAAATGCTACAGGAAGGCAAAGCTTAACCCACGGCTTTTGGTTGCTTGTTTTTATACGAGTTCCCTTTTCTTGGACTTTCAGAAGGAATCTTTATTCAGGATCCCTTTACAAATGTCACACAGTTACCCATCCTGTTGTGTTTCCTGAGCTGCTAAAGGCTATCCCATTTTCTTCTGACACAAAGTGTTACAACCAAAAAGCCTAACTAATAATGGGACCTGGGGGAGGGGCTGGGGAGAGGATAAAGATAATCTCATTCTGTAAATTGTCCTCTGACCTCCACACCCCTGCCGTGGCATGTGTGGCTACCTGGCCCACCAGTTTCTGGAGATTCTACTGACTCTCCCCACCAGAGCAGAAACACTGGGATTACAGACTCAGCTCTTCACATCTGTGCAGCAACTGCTACGTCCATCTCCCCAGCCCATGACATTTTTACATTTTTTTGTATGCATTTAAAACATTTATACGTTGAAATTTATAATTCGTTGATTTCTTTATTTTATACTAATAAACTCCCCCCCCAAATCCCAAGGTCTGATAACCTTTCACTTAAGTCTCTGTGTCTGTTTTGTGTGTCAACTTGACACAGGCTGAAGTTATCACAGAGAAAGGAGCTTCAGGTGAGGAAACGCCTCCATGAGATCCAGCTGTAAGGCATTTTCTCAATTAGTGATCAAGGGGGGAGGGCCCCTTGTGGGTAGTGCCACCCCTGGGCTGGTAGTCTTGGGTTCTATAAGAGAACAAGCTGAGCAAGCCAGGGGGAAGCAAGCCAGTAAGAAGCATCCCTCCACGGCCTCTGCATCAGCTCCTGCTTCCTGACCTGCTTGAGTTCCAGTCCTGACTTCCTTTGGTGATGACCAGCAGTGTGGAAGTGTAAGCTGAATAAACCCTTTCCTCCCCAACTTGGTCTTGGTCATTTCTGACTAAGTATCCATTCTTTTGTTTAGGAGTTACTCCTTATTTTCTTTCTTCCCTCCTCCCTTCTCTCCTCCCTCTCCCCTCCCTCCCTCCCTTCCTTTCTTCCTTTCTTATTCTGGAGACAGGGTCTCACTATGTAGCCCCGACTGAGCTGGAACTAGACCCGGTTGCCTGAAGCTCACTGATATCCATCTACCTGCCTCTGCCTCCCAAGTGTCCAATCAAAGGTGTGTGACATCACATCCAGATTGACGTGACACCGAAAGGAGAAAAAGTAGTGTCTTTTCTCACCCATCAATGTATCGTGGCTACGATCCCTATGACAGAAATACATTAGAAAAAAATCAAATTTGTTTAGCATGTTAAGCATAGGCTTTTGCATGATATGTGAGCTTTCAGAAAGGAAGGCGTAAGGGAATGGGGACATCTATGTATTTCTGAGAACAGTTGTACAAAGCATGATGGGAGGACAGAGGGCTCCGATCCAAGCTCTTCAACTTGGGGGCAGAGGAGACAGACTCAGAAAGACCTCTTTATTCAGATTCTCCTGGGCATTCTTACATGATGTGGCTTCTCCAAGAGCCAAGAGGTCTGCTTCAGGGTAGAAGGGGAAGGAAGAATTCTAGTTCTTATGGACCCTGCAGGAGAAGAGGACAGGAGGTTCTCCCATCAGAGAGACCTTATCTCTGCATTCTGTTTTTGGTTTCTTTTGGTTTAAGATCCTCGGTATGCCAAGGTGCTGTGTTCTGAGGCACCACATGTTCTATGTCTCTCTTAGGTGAGATTTTAAAGGCCGTGTTCCCACATGCTCTTAGGTGGTTATACAGATACAGTTAATCCAAGCTTCCATGCACTGGCGACACTATTTTTATCACACAGGGAATAAAGATATGATATAGGCCTTTGGTCTGTTTCTGAACTGCTTTTGTTACCCTGGTGGGTCTCTCAATGGTTCTCCATCCCCAACAAAATCTTTCCTTGGAGTCCAGACAGACCTAGAAATCACGAGATAATCATGGCTGGTCTCGAACCTGTGGATCTCCTGTCTACATCTCCCAAGGTTAGGATTACAAGTATATGCTGCCGTTTCTGGGAATTTACATCTATGGTCAGGGGATAAAGAAATGCCATCATTACGTCTGCGATTCATGTTCTTACTGCCTAGTCGGAAGCCAGAGAGAGCTGAGTCAAGTCTAAATTGGGGACACACACATCGGGAAGAGAAAAGCATTCATCCTAACCCCTCAAGGGCAGAGGGCTCTGAGCAGAGGGAAGGCACTTAAGAAAATAAATATCTTCCCAAATATTTGTAAGAGCAGCAGAAAGCTACAACTACCACTTGTGGTAGGGGGAGGGGCACTCTCTTCTTTGCCCCTCAAGTATCCAAGCTATACTCCGCAGGACTGAACTCAGCAAGCTCCCTAGTCATGGCCCCCGTGAGGAACCAACTGCGGTGTCTGAAGAGGGCCGGCTCCGGTCTTTCACCTACAGAAGAATATATAATATTTATTGATCTGCCTTTGAGTAACAGGGTTAGTGCAGATTGTCAAAGCTCTGGGGAGATAAACATGAAATGTGCGTGTGTTCTTTCTTCCAGATTAATCAATCGATCATGCCCTTCCCACCCATATCTCAGTCTGACTGTTTTGCTTATCAGAATCATTTCTCTCGTTGAGACTCAATTCTATTTTAAATTCAAGCTGTATACTGGATCCGAAGCTATCCTCTTCCTCTCTCCCATAGACTGTAGAAACTCCAGGCTTCGGAAGGTCTGGGGCATGGCAAAGAAACTTTTTCACCGTGTCTATCTCCTTCTCCGCTCCCCTGGGTGCAGATTGTGGTGCCCACTGCTAACCAAGTTACCTGAAGGCTGGCCCTGGCATCCGCGCCCAGCAGGCTCCTGACCTGTTGGGAAGCATGGCTTCCTTTCCTAGCTGCCTGTCAGCTGATGGCAGTGTGTCACTGATACATGCGTCTCTGTGCTCAGTGCATGGCTGTCCTCGACAGGTCTGTAGGCTTCAAATGCAGCCCTCTAGGCTGGAACATGTCCCCTACGCCTTTAGCAACCAGGGCACAAGTCCATTCAATTCTTCTCCTCCTCCTCCTCCTCCTCCTCCTCCTCCTCCTCCTCCTCCTCCTCCTTCTTCTTCCTCTTCCTCCTCCTCCTCCTCCTCCTCTTCTTCTTCTTCTTCTTCCCCTCCCCTTCTTCTTCTTCTTCTTCTTCTTCTTCTTCTTCTTCTTCTTCTTCTTCTTCTTCTCAGCATCTGTTAATTTCTAACTTATAAAAACTTTTTTTCCTGAAGTGCTCAGTCCCTTTAGACCTTAAGATGGTACCCTTAACTTCATCTTTCCACATCAACCCACATTCCTCGGGCATCTCTAACACAGTGGCTTTGATTCTGTGGCCTGTTGAACTATGAAGTATATGTCTCATATACTTCCTTTCAAATCCAAGGAAGATGGAGAGTTTTTATAAAATATCCACCAAGTCAGACAAGGTGAAAGATCATATTCTGGGGCCCAAGTTTCCCTACTGGGACAGGCTTGCTCAAGATTCTAGTAAGACGGGAACTAGGATGCTACCAGAGTTCAGTCTGAGGCTGCCTGAGCCCTTCTTGGCCAGCCCATCCTAGACACCTTTCTCAGCTCCTCCTGGAGTTTCTTTAGCTATAAAACACCTGGTGCTCAGGCCACGGGACTGGCTCAGTGGTTAAGGGTGCTAGCCACAGGAGCCTGGTGGCTGAAATGCAGTCTCAGAACCATGCAAAGCCAGATGTGATAGCAGAAACCTACAATTCCAACACCCCTAGGGCAAGATGGGAGGTGGAGACCAAAGAGTTGGGTATCCTGGATGCCCATTGCTGGTTCGCCTGCAGTATACACCACAGCAGCAGAAGCAAGAGGGGCCCTGCTTCAACTAGGGGGGAGGACAGAACCAACTTCTGAAGTTGTCCTCTGCACTGTACATGTTATGTGTGTTATTACACACACACACACACACACACACACACGCACACGCACACGCACACGCACATGCACACACACACTATAAATAGTAAAAAAGCAAACATGGATAATTATATATATGTATATATACATATATATATATATATATATATATATATATATATCTTAAATGATATTGATAAGAAAATCCCAGTGCCTGGTGTGTCTAAGGAATTCTCATTAATAATTCTCTCTCACCAAGAGCATATCTACCGACCACTGCTAAATTCAAATTGGTCCAAATGTCACTTGCAGATGGTTGAGTTACGCATTATTGGGGTTAATTCCCAAGCAAGGAATTGGCGAGCTGTGTGTTCTGACTGTGACCGCGTGCGCTCCTGCCTCAGTCAGGATCTGTCCCCGGGCAGGTCTGGGGGTGCACACAGCTTAGTGGGCACCATCGAATTCATTTGCCAATAAAATAACAACAAATCTCTTGCTTACGTTTGCTGCACTCTCGCTGCAGAGTCTAAAGACTGGATAAGGCCATGTCGATATTTTTAACCCCTACTGCTTTGTAAGTCCCAAGTTGCTGGGGTGGGTAGGGGTGGCGGGGTAGGGGCGTCAATTCACATTGAAGGAGAACAAAGATTCTGAGAGAGCTGACCCATAAAAACAGCTCCGCGGGCTACTCATTTGTCAAACTGTATCCCTCTCACCCCACCCTCCGGGGGTTCCGATGTCACACTTACTTCCAGATTAATAGCCCAATTAGAATCCTATTGACTAAGGTTATATTAAAGGCAATGACCCTTCACACTGCAAGCCGGGCCTTTTAAAAATCACCCTCACAACCAAAGGCAATCAGAGGTGGACTTCCCATTCTTGGATACACTCTGCCCCCTAGCGTTCACGCACGCGCAGCAGCGGAGGGAGGGCTCCTTTGTTTTTCCAATTTTCCTCTAGGGACTTGAGCAGGCACCCGGGCCTGTCACCCTCTCACCAGTCAGTCCTTTGCGGTGCGGCCCAGCTCCCTTCATTGCTCCGAGAGACATTTCCCGGAGATTCTCCAGTGTTTCAACTTCATGTGTTTGAAGTTAATTTAGCACATCGATCTTCCTGTATGTTTAAAAGTGCCGGGCGTGGCGGCGTGTGCCTGAAATCCTAGCACTTGGGAGGCAGAGGCAGGAGGATGGTTAGTCTGGGCTACCTTGGTGATCTCCAAATCTCACTTCTCCACCTTCAAAGGATCATAGTGTTTGTTTGTTTGTTTTTTTGGCAGATTACTAGGCTTAGTTCTAGAGGGAAAGAACATGGTGGGTGGGTCTCTCTGGGTTTCCTGGGTAAACATGGAAGTGTGTGTGGGGGGGGAATCAGTCTTGGTTTCCTGTTTACAAGACAGAGGAGTGCCCCCCTCCCCACACATACACCTCAGTAGTGGGTTATATCGTTCACTTTCTAACTGAGAGACTCAGGACTGGAAAAACTAGCCTTCCCTACTGTGGGCAAAGCTGCCCAACTGTCTTGGAGGTCCCCCACCCCCCACCCCCTCACCCCCCACTCCCTCATTCCCCCAAGCCCCCCACCCCATTCTCAGTGGGGACTCAGATGCAGTTCCCTAGATAGCTGGCCAGGAATCTGTTTGTGGAGGAGCAGCAGGGACAACACAAACGAACCTGCAGATGTCCAGGCCAGACCTTTGGTCACGTGGCTTTCCCACAAGCCAAGAAATACAAGCGGCCCTACAGCTGAAAAGAGGTCCCGTTCTCCCCTCTAGCCCTGGGAAGGACTCGGGTTCCTAGTTCCTCGGTTTCAGTCTTTAAAATTCACGTTAGGACTTCTCATCTCCATCCCTGTGGATGATAAATTCTGCAAAGTCTGAGGTAAGTCATTATAGTCCCAGGAAACGAATAGAAAGTAGAAGACGGTTTGGGGAATCTTAAATCTGCATGTTTGATGGACTGCGGGTAGATTCTCAGGCACACTAAATTTTTGAGTATAGTGAAGACTGAAGATCTGGATTCTGTCTGACTCTGGTGCTGGGAGTGGTCTGCTGGGACTCAGTTTCCCCAGCTGTAAACAAAGGCAGCTGTGTGGGAAGGTACTTTGAAGGACTCTGATGCCTCTGGCTTTGGGAGAGCCTGAGAAATGGCACGGTACCCCCCAGACAGAACAAACGCAGACCAAGAGGTCTCTGTGCCCTAGGGAATCCCCCCTAAGAACATTTCTTTCTCAGCTCATTTTCATATAGTACTTCCCAAGTGCCAGGTCGTGCTCCAAGCATTTTACTTTTGTGAACTATCCGCGGGGCTATCTAGATACAGCAATCAGCCCGATGTGCAATTAATAATTAAATGCTTTAGGGAGAGGGTTTCTAACAAGCTGGTGGGGTGGGGGGTGGGGGGGTAGCGCCAGGGTGCTACCATCTTCTGCTAATGAAGGGGGCAGACTCCCTGTCTCTGCTGTGAAAAGAAAAATGTCACAAACATTACATGCAGCCTGAGGGGTATGGATAGAAGGGGGGAAGGGGCTGCCGTTGCCAGGCAACCAGCTCATCACTAATCATGTGCATAAAAGCTGTGGGTCTCCTTTTCCAGCACAGCCAGTGGGCCTTCCTCCTTGCCCCGCCCCCTGCCGCTCCCTACAGCTGCCCTTTGGGCTCTCGAGCCAAACAGATCCCGGACTGGCTTGGGTCCTCCTCCCATCTTCCAGGCTTGGGTTCTGTCGCCGCCAGGACACAGAATGAGAAGAAAAGCCTGTTGATGGTCGACCCAGCTGAAGGAAGCCCGGCACCCACCTTCGAGGGCACCCTGTCCACCACAGCTCTGAATGAGCCGTCACCCTGGAGGCTCGCTTAGATTTGAGGAGAATCCTTTCTGACCCTGGCGTTCAAGGGAGGCTCTTGCTATTTGCTGTGTGGATACTGAGCAAACATATGGGTCCCTGGGCTGGCTTCTGATGTACTCAGTCAACATTGCCGCTGAATGCAGCCAACTGTCCAATTACAAAAGACTCAACACTCTCCCCCTGGGGCTGTGCTGTCTTTTAAAGAGCCAGGACCTAGGGTGACCGGAAGAGTTTGCATAGCACGCTTCATACAGAGAGTACTCACTCTGGGGGAAGCTCTGGCCCCACAGGGCCAAGCCAGCTTTTGGAAGACAATCACAGAAGGCTGCTTCTGGACCATGCAGGTCAGGGAGAGCCAGTTTCAGTAAAGGCGTTTGCATTCTGCTAAGATAACACGCTCTTTAGGACAACAGAGCAGCCGGGGTGGGGGTGGGGAGGGATGGACGCAGAGACGTGTCGCTTTGGAATTGGAAGGTGATTTCAAAGAGAAGTGGTGACAAACCCTGGCTGAAAGTTAGGTATATGTGCCAACTCCCTTACCTTCTGTAGTTCCAAAGCTGATTTGTCCCATGTGGGCCACTCGCCTGAGCTTGGGAAAGGGAATCCAGGAGGGGCTGGCCACACTCCTGAAAGGCTGAGGTTCCTAAAGAATGGCTGACACAGGGACATAGCTCAGTACCTGGCCTCCCCTTGCCCACTCTTCCTCAGAAGGGCCCAGGGCACATCTTGTCTCCTAGAGTTTCTACTGCAGAGATCTATATGACTGCATGGATGACCTACCTCTCCATCTAAAATAAGACCATGGCCTCGTTTACTCTCATCTCCTGTGTTTAAATTTCTTTTAACACCTGCCTACCTTCCTTTCTTCCTTTCCCCTACCTCCTTCCCTCCCATCTGTCTCTCTGTCTGGCCATCACAAGTCCTCGCAGTGCATGTGCTTTATGTCGTTGTCATCCATCTTGCTGACCGGATTGCGGGCTCCTTGCAGGCAGACACTTGTCTGTTTTATCACCTCCTGCACCCCCACCACCCTGCTGTGCCTGACACTGGCAACCACTGAATTAACAGTAGTCCCCGTGGCTCCCTGTGATCCTCAGAGGTTACAGCTCATCGCTGAGAAGAAGTCAACGTTGGGATTCAAGCCGTTAGCCACATCACATCCACAGTCGAGAAGCAGAGAGCCAAATGCACCCATCTTGCCTGCTGCAGCTTTTACTCTTAGCTTTCTTCATTCTTAAAACACTGGGTTCTCTACTTAGGGCAGTTAAGTACCAAAGCGTCCTCATATCCCTCTAGAGGTTAACTGCTGTCATTGTCATAGGCATAGGTTGTTTCTTCCAATCCATACACGCAATTCTCTCCAAACCCAGCCCCTTCTCATAGGGCCTTGTGATGGTCAAGCTGGCCTGGAACCTGCTATGAAGCTGAGCATGACTTTGAACTTCTGGCCTTCCTGCCCCGATCACCCAGATCCTGGGATTATAGGTGTGCACCATCACACCCTTTTCTGTGTATGCTGGGGCTTGAACCCACGGCTTTGTGCATGGAAGGCGTGCACAGTACCAACTGATCTACAACTCCATCTCCCTGTAAGTACTGTCTTTCTGTACGTACTGTGTGTGTGCTAACTGATTGTGCCACTGGAAACACTTTATATTTCTCCTGTACATTCTTGAAACCTTCACTTGCAGTATCTTGAAAATCACGGCATGTGTGTTCACATAGAGCTTCCTCCTACTTTTATACAATAGAGTAATATTCCTACTTATGGATACAATGTATTTATTCCCTCTGGGTCTAAGGGTGGCTTGTCTTTCATTGTTGGTATTCTAAAAGCAGAGCAGAACTTGGGATGTGGTTCATTTAGTAGTGCTTACCTATCATGCAGGAAGTCCTAGGGGCAATCCCCAGCAAAACATAACCTGGGTGTCACGGCCCATGCCTTCAATCCCAGGACTCAGGAGGCAGAGATGGGGGGATCAGAAGTTCAAAGCTAACCTCAGCTACTATCCTAGATCTGTTACTGTCACCATGAACGCACATCCTGACTGGCTTCCGGTATCTATTTGCTCCGTGACCAAAAGCAAGTTGAGGGGAAAAGAAGGGGTTTATTGGGCTTACACTTCCATGTCACTGTTCATCACTGAAGGAAGTCAGGGCAGGAACTCAAACAGGGTTAGGACCCTGGAGGCAGGAGCTGATGCAGAGGCCATGGAGGGGTGCTGCTTACTGGCTTGTTCCTCATGGCTTGCTTGGCCCAATTTCCTATAGAACCCACAACTCACCTGCCCAGGGGTGGCAGCACTCATCATGGGGTTGGCCCTCCCACATTTAATCCCTAATTAAGAAAAATGTCTCTCAGGCTTGCCTCCAGCTCGACTGCTGTCTTAACTGAGGTTCCCTCATTTCTGCTGACTCTAGCTTGGGTCAAGTTGACATCAAACTAGCCAGCACACTGACCGAAAGCAGCACAGGGAACAACATAGTTTTCTTTAGCTTAACAGTTTCAGGTTGCAATCCATCAGTGAAGGGAAGCCATCTTGGACTCAAGCAGCTCATCCTGTCCCAGAGCCCAGAGCAGTGGAAGCGCTCAGGCCGCCTGCTGCTGCTGGTGCTTGGCTTGATTTCTTCATCTTCCACAGTTCAGGACCCGGGCTGGGGAATGGCACCCCCCACAGTGGGCTGGGTAAATTAACCATCAAGACAGGCCCTCAGGCCAACCTGAGCTAGATAATCCTCCAATTGATTCCCCTGCTGATTCCAGGTTGTGGCAAATTGACCTTTAAAACTAATTAGCACAGGTTCATACAAAGTCAGAAAACTGGGCTGCACAAACCCCTGTGTCAAAATAATAACAAAATCAATAAAAGGTGTTGCAAATAATCCTTTGTTTTTTTTTGTTGCTGCTGGAGATCAAACCCAAGGCCTCAGGCCTGCTAGGCAAGGGCTGGACCGTTGCATTGAGTTCTGTCCCCTACCTATCACATATATACACATATATACATATATATACACACATATGTACACACATATGTATATATGTGTATATATGTATATATGTATATGTGTGCATAATTTATATATATGTATATGCATGTGTGTATATATGTTGTATGTATATGATGTATATGTGTATACATATGTATGCACATATGTATATACACACATACATACACATATATTAATATGTATATATATATAATATGTCATGTCACACATATGTGACCATATAACAAATTCACAGAAAATCAAGTTGCTGAACGCCAGGGTAGGGGTATGTTCTTGTGAGCTGAATCCACACCATCAAATCGCTCGCCTCCGACACTGAATCTATATGCCAGCAATTTACTCAAGAGCTTGCTTGATTCCTCCTGATTTGCCAAACTTCTTTTATCTCTGCAAATCTGATAGTTGAAACTGCACTGTGAATTCTATTCTTCATTTTCTTACTGTGAATAAGGCTTAATCACTTTCCCTCCGAGAGACATATGTATTTCCTTTTGGTGAAATGCCTATTTTTCTATTTGACTGTTGGTCTTTTTTTTTTTTTTTTTTTAAAGATTTATCAGAGCTTTGATATATTAAGAAAATTACTTTTTGGATGTGGTAGGAGTAGCAGATATTTCTCCTGTATGTCATTTTGATAAAAAGGAAAAAAAGTCTACGTTTTCCACCTTAAAGTATTGTTTTAGTCTAATTTATTCTTCTGTGTATGTAAGTGCATGAGACTGTCGTTTTGAAATTTTCTCTTTAAATGCTTTATCGCAGTGTAGAGGATTGTGGAAAGCATCTTTCATTAGTCCTGGTGGTGCTATTGCCCAGATGGGTTTTTCATACATCTCTCAACTCCTGATGGATGGAGGGGCTGCCTTCGTCCCCCAAGGCCTCTTGGGAGTGCTGGGAAGCGCCCAAGCTCTGATCAGGCCCAGTCATTTATCTGGACTCTTATAAATCTCAGTTCCGGAGACTGACACGTTTTTGACTCCTTTTCAGGATTCTGGAACGTACCACCTGGTTTAGTCTTTAATCATCTCGCCGCACTCCTCACAGGTGCAGAAGGTTGAAGCTGTCGGGAAACATCTGTTCGGTAGGAAAGGGACCTCTTCCTCTTGGCAGGAGCCATTGTGCGCCCATCTCGGAGAGTCCGCCTCCCCGCACCTGGCTGCCCACCCACCTTCATCAGAATCCTCACCTGTCTCCAACTCCGCCTCCCTCTCCCTGGTGGGTCTCGGTTCCCATGCTAGCTTCTCTGGGAAGGCTGGCCCTTCTCTCTTCTTCAGAGTGACTTATTCATTGGGAATGGGTCCAGGTAACGAGAGTACCTGAATAATAGGGCGTTCTTTAGAACAAATCCATGGAAATTTAGAAATACAAAAGAAAAATAAAAAAATTAACAGAATGAGAAAACATATTGCAGCAAATTATGGATACTTAAGAGCTAGCAAATGGCAGAACACAAAATGTAGAAAAACAACTCATGTCTATAATACCACTTTTTTTTTGTTTGTTTGTTTAGAGGTGAGATCTGATTTATTTTATTTTTGTTTATTTGTTTTAAATACTGGAGGGCCTTAAACATGTAGCATGCCTTCTACTACTAAGCTTATGCATCTTCAGCCTTCTTTCTCCTTTTTATTTTGAGGTAAGACCTCAGTTGGTTGCCTAGCCTGGCTTTGAACTCACTCTGTAGCCCAGGCAGGCCATGAATTTGCAGTTCTCCTGCCTCAGCCTCTGGAGCAGCTGGGATTCCAGGGTCTCTGCCCCTGGCTTTGTCTTCACTTGTTTCTCCGAGACAGTGAGGTTGAAAGACTGTTGTCTAGATGGGGATTGCACAGAGAATGTTTTGGAGACTAGAGAAGCTGACCTGGGCTTCACAATCGGTCTCAATGACATCTCGCTGCAATCGGGGCCAGTGCCTCAGGATGCTGGAATCTGCAGTGCCTTCCACACTCGGCTGCTTTAGCCCTGCAGGCTTGTTTGTAGCTCCACAGTGTGGTAGTTAATATTGAATGTGAACTTGATTCTAGAATCACCTAGGAGGCAAACCTTGGGGCATATCTATAATGGATTCTCTCTCTCTCTCTCTCTCTCTCTCTCTCTCTCTCTCTCCTTTCTCTCTTTCCTTTCTTTTGTTTTGTCTTTTCTTTTTCTCTCTTTTTCTTTTTTTCTTTTTCTTTCTCCCTTGTTCTTTTTTCTTTTCTTTTCCTTTTCTTTTCTTTTCTTTTCTTTTCTTTTCTTTTCTTTCTTTCTTTCTTTTTTTTTTTTTTTTTTTGAGATAGGGTTTCATTGCATAGCCCTGGCTGTCCTAGAACTCACTCTGTAGAGCAGGCTGGCCTTGAATTCACAGAGATCTATCTGCCTGTCTTTCAAGTGCTGAGATAAAAGGCATAAACCACCACCACCCGGCTTGTTTGCTTGCATTCTTTCATTCTCTCTCTCTCTCTCTCTCTCTCTCTCTCTCTCTCTCTTCCTCTCTCTCTCCCTCTCTCCCTCTCTCCCTCTCTCTCTCTCCCTCCCTCCTCCCTCTCTCTGCCTGCTTTTCTCCCCCCTCCCCCACCCTGCACCCAAAGGTCTCACTGTAGCCTTGGATGTCTCTACTAAAGCCAACATCACTACAAAGGCCTGTTTTTTGCCTCTGAGATTAAAGTTATTCATTACTATCCCTAGCTGGAGTTTTTTAGCTTAGGTTAGCTGAGATTGGATGATCTATCCTAACTGTGGGTGTCCCTTTCCATGGTGGGCTGGAGGTCTAGATTGAATGTCGAGGAGAACAGGAAGTGAGTGTGAGCTTTCCTCTCTCTGCTTCTTGGCTGCTGATGCAAAGTGGCCGGAGGCCTGGAGTACCTGCTGCCCCGCCTTAGTGCACTGCATGCTGGGATTGTGAGCCCCAAGAGACCCACCCTAAGTCACAGCTGTCAAGTGTTCCACAATCACAAAAAGAAGAGTCGCCAACGCATGTAGGAATCCTGATAAGTTTGAATCTGTGCAACTTTTCACTAAAACAGGGAAAGACAGACGTTTACATAGTGGTATCTGGCATAGTCCTCACTGTGGAGAATCCAGTTCTGACCAGTAATAAAGAATCCAGCCATCCACTTGACAGCTGTACATGTGTGATGACCAGACGGGTTCTCAGCAACCTGCCTTGGCTCTCTGCTGTTCCACGTTTTATCTCCCTTCTCCATATTTCTCCTACGGCAAACTCCAGAAGGCCCCTAAAGATGTTCACACAGTACATGTCAATGTCCTCCTTCCTAAAAGCCACCACAGCACCCAGCCAGCCTTACAAATGTAAGAGAGCAGCTGGGAATCCTCTAAGCACAAGCCTGTCCTCCACTCACTCCCACCAGCCCAGCTGAAATGAGAGAATGGTTGTAACCACGGTAGTCATGGAGCGTCCTCTACAGAGTTTACCAGACCGTAGAAGCATGATGCTCATGGAGGATCTCTGTGGGACATGGATGTGGAGAGGCCTGGAAACTTTAGCTTCTCCATATTCAGGATGACTCATTCCTGTGGGCTGTCTCCCCATGCCCAGGGTCAGGCCCTGTTTTAATGTCTATCTATGCTAAGATGACTTTGGTTTACAGGGACAGAGACTCACAAGAACAAGGAAAGACACACCCATTTCCTCAGTGCAGAGTCAGAAACTGAGGGGGAAACATTCAAGGCCTCTTTGTCTCTTTGCTCCCCCCCAGTTCCCATCTCTACAAGTGCAGACAGAACTTCCATCTTCCAGAAGGCTAGCCCTCGGCCTCTCTGGACCCAGAGCCTGTTTTGTGGGCACTGTAGGGGGTTAGTGTGGGCCATGTGACCACTCTAGTGAAGTGTTCTGATGGACAGTTCCCGCTAGGTCTTCAAGGCGAGTAGGCATGGATGCAGGGGTTGTGGTAGACAGAACAGTGCCCGCCTGTGTACATGTCTGTCTTAGACATCATTCCAAGCATTCACATCTATGAGCCTATGAGGTCCATTCTTATGCAAGCCCTCACATTCCTCTCCCTGGCCCCCCATAGGTTTGTAGCCATATCGTAATGCAAAAAGTGTATTCAGTCCAACTTCAAAAGTCTCTAGGGTCTGCCACAGTATGAAAACTGTTTAAAAGTCCAAAGTCCAAAGTCTCTTCTGAGATTCATGGCGATCTCTTAACTACACCCCCCCCCCGGGAAAAAAATCACAATTTAAAAAAAATCAGATCACATAGTTCCAACATATAATGGCACAGAATATATACTGCCATTCCCAAAGGGAAGAATAGTGAGGAAATACTGGACCAGGGCAAGACAGAAGATATCAGGGAAGACTCCAGATGCTGGGTCTTCATGTCTGATGTCAAAACTATTAAGTCCTCAACTCATTTCGTCTCTATTGACTGCAACGCACATCCCTGTCGGTTCTACACCAGTTAGCAGCTTTCCTTGGTAGGTATCGCATGGCTTTAGCATCACCGACATCCTGGGGTCTCCAACGCCATCTAGGATTTATGTTCACAACTTCACAAAATGATCTCTTGGGGCTTCTGTGGAAGGACACCCTTGACCCAGGCCTGGCCTCGGTAGATTTCCTTATCGACAGAGGAAGATTCCACAATTTCACATATCCTTGACTCTAAAGTCAGAACTGAAGCTGCCAACATCTACTACTCGATGGGGCTGGAGCTTGGCCGTCTCCTTCAATTACATCTGCCTCAGCTTTCTGCTGTTGATAGTTTCCTCCACTGCTTTAGCTTTTCTGTAATTCCTTTTCACAGGTCGGAAGCTGGGCTGGATGGGGTCTTGGCTTGGGGTCACCACTCTCTTTATTCCATTTAGCACCAGGCTGTCTTTTAAACATTTTATTTCCTTGAACACAGGAACTGGCTCCAACAAAGCATTTCCTGGTGTTCCTTTTCCCTTCAAATTGTGCATTTTGCATTTTTTTTCTTGCTCAGCGTGTTCCTTTTCATAGTAGATCAGCATAAGAGGGATCATTAAAAACCACACGACACAGTCAATATTAGGCTGTCTTGAAATCTCCTTTGCCAACACTATTAATCTAAAACTTTTCAATTTAGACTCAGGCAGATTTTTAGGACAAGAGCAAAAAATGAAGGCCACATTCTTTGCTAAAATATCACAAGAATAGTCACTTTTCCATTGCTATGAAGAGACACCATGGCCAAGGCAACTCTTATAAAGGAAGGCTTTTCATTGGGGTTTGCTTATAGTTTCAGAGGTTTAGTATTATCATCACAATAGGGAACATCAGCAGGCAATGGAAGAGCAACAACTGAGAGCTACATCCTGATCCAGAGAGAGAGAGAGAGAGAGAGAGAGAGAGAGAGATTGAGATTGGATCTCCATTGGCATGATTCCTACAACAAGGCCACACTTCCTAATCTTTCCCATCTCTTTTCCATCCGGGAGTTCCATTCCCTGATGTCTAAGCATCCAAATATATTAACCTATGGGGGTCATTATTATGCAAACCACCACAGTGTCCTACTCTGTAGGGAGTGATTCTGATGCTAAGGTCCTGTTCTCCGGTTGGTTGATCTGTCAGTAAAGAAAGCCATGGGCCCATTGCTGAGTGGAAGGAAGAGGCGGGACTTCAAGGTCTCTGGAGGCAGGGAAATACAAGGAAGGAGAACGGAGTTCATCTTGCTTTGGAGAAAGGAGAGCCAGGTAACTGTGTGAGATCTCAAAACAGAGTGGCCACACAGGCCTGTCCAAAGGCATGGGAGTTTAGCAACTGAAGTTTAGGGCAGGTGGGAGAGACTGAGATAAGAAATTGGTAGGGGCACACTTCTCTAGGTAGGAGATAATAGCACCCAGCAATTGTGTCCTAAGGCAAGTTGAAGAGGAACAACTGTGTGCACCTGTGTCTTTTTATTTGAGGATTCAAGGGAAGCTGGGAGGATCCTGGTAGTGTGACCACTTCTGGGAGCAAAGGAGGGTAGAACATAGATCTACATGCAACACTACTCTATGACCTATGTTAGTTATCTTACATGGCCAGAGGGCTTTGCAAATGTGGTGAAGACTCTTAGTGTGGGAAGATTCTTCTGGGAAATCTGGGTGGGCCAATGGGACAGGGAAGAAGTAGAGGAGATGTGATTGGAGCAGAATTCAGACTCATCGGGATTGCAAACCACAGAATGCTATGGGGCTTCTAGAAGCTGACAGGGGTAGAGGACTGGCCCCTCCACTCCAACCCCATCCCTGCCCATACTTGATCTGAGTACTCTTCTGGGGGGGAAAAAAAAAGCAACTTTTATATTTCAACTAACACTTGTGACAATTTGTAATGTTAGCAACATAACGGGTACTGAGAAGCTAAACTCCAAGGCCACCATGTCTCTCCTATCCCTCCTTCCTGTCCTTTCCATCTGTGGTGGGCTGAATCTTTTCAATGATTCTCATTCTGGAAGCCCCAAGCATGTGGAGGCTGCATCATGCCAGACACAGTTAAGGTACGAAGTCTTGTGGGTGGGCCCTAATCCAAAATGACTGACCTCTTGTAAGTAAAGAACACTAGAACACAGGCCCAAGCTACAAAGCAAGATCATGAGGGGACACCAAGAAGGAGAACCTCTATGGGTCCGGCAGCCAGGCCTCAGAAGATAGTCCTGCAGAGGACTCCATGTTGGACTTGTAGCCTCCCGAGCTGGGAAGCAGCTGACTTATGTTGGTGAGGCTCAACTCTGATTGACACATCATATTTCAAGTGGAGGTGAAACTACCTCCCTTTCCAAAATGCCTGATAGGTCCAGCACACAGCACAGTCCTTGTCTGGGAATACCTCCCAGCTGAGTTGTTTAGCCAGGACCATAAGCCAAGTGCCTACAGGGCCAGGGAGGGAATAGGTCAGTCTGAGAAGTGGTGTTTGTGGGTTAAATCTCAGCAGCCTCCCTCACCGTGTGCTGGCTGTCAGTGTTCTTATTGGTGTCTAGCTTTCTCTGCTTTCATGAAGGTTAGGTATATGAAACAGCTCTCTTTCTTCCTAACTGTGCTACGGAAAGCAACAATACTGGCAGGAGAGGCATTGCCTTGGCCCTGTGTGCGGGAGCCCATGCAGAGAGACAGTGAGGTGAGCTGGCTATGCAGACCCAGCCCATGCCAGAGGCACAGCTGCTGCTTGGCTCCAGACATTTGTCACCAGGGGCGAGTGCAGGCTGAGGCTGGCCAAGAAAACCTTAAACATTAGCAACTACATAACATTTAAAAAAGCAACTGCTGGCCACGTTGCACCTATTATGATGGCTACCATCAAAAAAAAAATGAAAAAAAAAAAAGCTGGGAAGTGCTGGCAAGGATGAGGAGAAATTGGAATCTTACACACAGCTGGTGGGAATCTAACAGGAGGCAAGCCAATCTGGAAACCTGTGTGCCAGTTTCTCCAAAAACTAAAAAGAGTGGAGTGTGACTTAGCGGCTTTAGCTCTGGGTAGCTGAGCCCTACGTTTCTTAAAGCAGAGTCCTGAGGATTTATTTGCACGCCTGTGTTCATAACAGGATTAGTCATAGGAGGCGAAAATACAGAAGCAGCCATCTCTACTGCCAGACAAACAGGTAACAAGGTATGGTGTGCATTTGCAAAATAGTCTTACTTAGCCTTAAATGGGATTAGAATGTGGATACAGGCTGCAGCGTGGATGAGCTTAGAGGACTGCTCAGTGAAGAGTCAGTACAGAAGGATACACATTGTGTGTATGATGTTCTTAGGGTAATCATGGTCACAGAGATAGTTGAATGATGGCAACCAGGGTGGGCGGACAATGACAGACAGCGACTACTGAGTAGGTAGGTCTTGGGAGGTAGGGTTTTGGTTCTGCAGGATGGGAGTTGGAGTTGGAGATGGTTGCCTAGCAACATGGATGCACACAAAGCCACTGGACTCTATACCTTAAGATGGCCAATTAGTAAATCTTACATTATAACACAATCTTAAATTTGAAAAGCAGTGCTTGTGCTGGCTAAGATGCCCTTAAGGGCTTACACCATCATGGGCCCCAGTTTGCCCCATGTTTGATACATACACACACACACACACACACACACACACACTCACTCGTTTAACTACTTTCTAGCTGCCTCACGTCTTTGCATAAAACTTCATGAATGTGGGGCTGTGTCTTAAAGTTCCTCAATGTTCTTCAGAAAAGTCACTCAGAGCAGGTCACAGACAGCTTTCTAAATGTTATCTCACATACATACACACATACACACACACACACACACATGTACTCACTAACCCATACTCAGTCACTCACACTCAATCCACATACAAGCACACATATTTGTGTACATGCACACACACATAGTCATGCACACAGACCTGCATAGACATATAGACATATATGTAAACGCAGATATACACACAAACACACAGACACAACTCACAAACACACACAGACACACATGTAAACACACAGATAAACACACACAGATACATACTTACACACTGACACACACTCACAGACACACACACAGATACACACATTCAGACATACACACAAAGACACACAGACACACAGAGATACACACACAGAGATACACACACAGAAACACAGATACACACACTCACAAACACACACTCACACACACTCACAGACACGCACACACCTAGTTGTTAGAAAGGACCATGAAGTCCACAGAGTCTCAGTTCTTAGAGGATGCTGCTGTGGAGGATCAGGTAGGACACTGGAAGCTCTGAGAGAATTCATCCCGGCAAGAACATGGAGTCACGCTCAGGGAGCAGAGCGGGAAGGGGGCCTGTGCTGTGGAGTTTCCCATTCGCCCAGGGTAACGAGTGTGGCTGAGCACTCTCACACCGAGAGTGACGGGATTAGATCCGATCTTGAGATAATCATCTTGAGATAATCATTAAAAACTGGAACCCGAGAGCTGAGGAGAGGGCTCAGCGTGAAGTGCCTGCCATGTGCGCATGAACACTTGAGTGTGATCCCCAGAACCCGTGTCAAATACACAAATAGACAAACGGCTCAGCGATGCATGCATGGTGAGTGGAGACAGGGCTTTTCAGGGCTCTCTGGCCAGATGATCTAGCTGAATTGGCAGTCAAGGGTCACTGAGAATCCGTCTCAAAAGAATAAGGTAGAGAGAATAGAAGGAGATGCCCAGTATTGATGTCTGAACTCTACATACATGTACACATGTGTGCATGTGTGTGCACACATGTATGAGAGCACATGTGCACACACATGCATGCACACACACATGTAGGCACACACATGCACACACTCATAAAAGAAAGAAGAAAAAACGAGAAAAGAAAATAAAAAGAAAAAATACTGAAAAGTGACAGGGGCTACTGATAGACTCTGGAGAAAGCAGACCCCCTTAGCACAGCCCTACAGGGTCCCCATGCCTGTATCTGGACACTGAAGAACTTAGGATGGGAGCAGGAGCTGCCGTAGCCTAGGAGGATGGGGCGGGGGGGGGGGGATGTGATGGTGTGGCCCATCAGAGCAGGTGGCCGTGAATCTGCTTCATTGTGGTGTGCACATACACTGAGAATGGGGGCAAATCTTAGCTGCACCCAGTCAAGTTGACTGACCGCAGGTCCAGCCTGGATCCCTGACCCTTTCTCTAGCCATTACCAGGTTCCCATCAGCCAATGGGAGCCTGGCTGAGGTCCCGCCATCAAACCCACTGTGCTCTCTGGCGACGCCTGGAGGAATTATCTAGAACTTCAGCTTCAATGATTCCAGACAAGGTACCAAGTACTCAGTAACCCATGGCAACCCCTAGAGGCTGCTAGAGCTTCAGCAATGAGGAACTTTATCCTAAGGAACCTGCCAGTTCCCCTGAGATGGGCCAAGCCTGGTGATCTTAGGATGACCTTCAACAGTCTACACACGCCAGGGAATGCTCATAGCAACAGTGTCTGGAAGGGACAGTGTCCACCCCTCTCATACCT
Organism: Apodemus agrarius; assembly: GCA_964023405.1. Classification (NCBI taxonomy): domain Eukaryota; kingdom Metazoa; phylum Chordata; class Mammalia; order Rodentia; family Muridae; genus Apodemus; species Apodemus agrarius. Next base: position 37,604,749 of record OZ030026.1, read on the forward strand.
CCCATGGGGTGAGCCGTAGTAGAAGGAATGATATGAACAAAGCCGTGATGTCTCTAGTGGCCAACAGCTGTGGGGATTGTTCTATTTGCTTACCTAGTATACCCAGTTTTTAGCATCAAGCCCCCAAACTGCAAGTTCAGAAGTTACCAAAAAGCCATGATGGGCAAAATCTCTCTGCCCTGGTTAATACGATTGGTAGGTCCCCCTTGGGGGCAGCTTGAGTAAAGGTAGAGGAAGGATGGATGTCTTTGGTTATCTCCTGGTTATTAATCGGGAGATTCTGGGCGGTTGGTTCCAGGGTTTTGTACTTGGTGATAGAGGTTCAATTCTTCTTTCCAAACCTTGATCATTGGTAAAGGCACCAGGATCCTATAGGACTGCCTCCAGTTGGACTCAAATCAGCCTATACTTCTTAACCTAGGTGGACAAAGGTCCCTGTCTCACTTACATTAGCCTCCAGGACCTCTAGCCTCTCCCTTGTCTAAACCTTGGCTTTCTGCCTCCTATGTACGTGGCTAGCAGCCAGTCTCTGGAAACACAGACAGCTCTCGCTAAGCCCTGTGATCTTTTCAGCTCCATTATCATGCCCACGCCCTGGACTTTGAGCCTCGGCAGGTGGAGCCCATCATGCTCCTTGGGCCATAGGGGCAACCAATGAAGGGTTCCACAGGTCTTGAGTAGAGCTCCTAGCTGATGTCTGAAGGTTGGGATGAGTGGAATGGAAGCCATAGATACCAGTTAACTAACTGCCAACTCTGAGAGGCCAAATCTTTTAAGTTCAGACTCCACTTTAGAGAACCCGACCTAAGTTTGAACTCAGGTAAACTCATAGGCTGGGTTAGTTTCCAAGTTAGTGTCCCCCAACAACACCCGAGCCTAGCTCCCGGTCTCTAGGCTAATCCCCAATAAGACTAGCGTTTCCAGGTTACACCCTCAGCAAGACCAGTGTCTCCAGGTTACACCCTCAGCAAGACCAGTGTCTCCAGGTTATTCCCCCAACAATCCTGCACCCACAGGTTACAAGCCCACCCCTTGCCTAACGACCACCAATGCAGAGGGGAGCAGAAATTAAGTTTATGATCTGACTCCCAGCACCGGCCAATTATGTTAAAGGCCACAGTTAGCTTTCCAATGCAATGCTTGCACACATACTTCCTGCTGGCTGTTTACTAGAAAGCCTTGCCCCATAGACATTCTGGGCTCTCCCACCACCAAAACCTTCCTGTGTGTGTGTCTTAGTGAGCTGAGAGGCCTGAGTTAGCTCGAATAGAATAAAGGCTCTGCTGTTCGTTGCATCAGATCGTCTCCTGTCTGGTTTTTTGAGGATCGCTAACATTTTCCTGGCATAATACCTCCAGGAGAGGAAGAAGTTCCCTCATCCCCAAGCCTTGTGTATGGACTTTACATTTTACTTGCGACTTTAGATAGATTTAATCGTCTATTCTCTGAGCCCTGACTATGTTCCAGCACTCATTCTCAGGATCAAAGCAATGTGTACTTGGGAGACTGGACATCTGCTCATAGAAGGCCACAGAGCCGTTCCTCCCACATCTGTACTCAAAACAAGCTGTGAGGCTACAGCGACCTGTGGGAGAAAGGTACTTTTGACTTGGAAGGGTCCGGGGTGACCATTCTAAGACACCTCCTGAAAAATTACTATAAGCACTGATTTATATCACAAAACAAAGACGTTGGGGATATAGCTTAGTAGTAGGCACTTGCTTAACATGCCCCAGCAGATAATTAATAATAATAATAATAATAATAATAATAGCAGTCATAACGATGATGATAATAACAATAGCAGTGATAATTGAAAAAGACAAATGAAGATGGATCTTTTTGTTCAAACAGATGGGCATAATATCAGTTGAACATGTCACAGGCGGCAACAACAAAAATGCTAAATAATTAATAATTTGTCTTTCCCCCTAAAATATGTCCCTTGCACTAAAATAGCTGCCTTGACACTGACACATCAACACGTCATCGATTTGTCCCTACTGTTTTCTCCTTCATCCCTTCAGTAGCGGGTGTTTTGTGATACAGTCAACCAGGGCTCCTTATGTAGGACAGATATTTCTGTGACCTCATCACGGCACAGACAGGTGATTGGCAGCACCGATTCAGCTGCTCCTTGAGGCTGACAGGGAGGCAGCTTTCTGTCGGTCGCCCCACTGCCATCCCCAGCATGTGGGTTTTTAGCCGTGACACTCGTCACCTCTCGGTGGTAAAGTGGCTAGCACGGGTTGCAGGCATTATAGTCGCACACAAAGAGGACCAGAAGGCAGTGGTTTGGAACCATTCAAGAGAGAGTGGAGACGGGGCATATGTAGTGTAGCCGAGACGGCAAGGGCTGTTCTGAGATGTAATTAGGAGGTAGAACTGACCGGGTCTGACGGGGAGGGGGGGGGAATGGTGAAGGCTCCAGCTTCCGGTCCAGATAGGTGGAGGTATATGGAAAGACCAGATTCAGGGTAAGGGGAAAGACCTTGATGTTTTCCCCCTACGGCTATGTATGCAGAGACATTACACAGAAATTAAAAGTGTGGAGTTGAGTCACTGCACACCCCTTTCATCCCAGCATTCAGGAGGCAGAGGCAGGGAGATCTCTGTGAGGTCCAGGTCGGGCACCAGTCAGCCTGGTCTACACATCAAGTTCCAGGATAGCCGGGGCTACATTGACCCTGCAGAAAAGAAATCAGTACTAATGACGCATTTCTGTTCTCGTACCTGTCGCCCAGGCTGCTGCTGAATGCAAAGAGAGCTTGTGTAGAAAGTGAGCGTGGGGGCTTGGAGGGGCAGCTCACTTGGAAAAGTACGGTTCATGGATCCCCAGAACCCACACAGAAGCTGGACGTGGCATCACACTTCTGTGATCCCAGCGCAGGGGCGGAGCCCTGGAGCCCGGGGCATGGCCAGGCTAGTCCAATGGCTCCAGCTTCAGCAAGGGAACTTGTCTCAAAAATAAAAATGATCCAGGACTTGGGAGGCAGAGGCAGATCTCTAAGTTCAAGGCTAGTCTGGTCTATAAAGTGAGTTCCAGGACAGTCAGAGTAACACAGAAAAACCCTGTGTCAAAAAACCATGATGACCAGCAGGAGCAGGAGGAGGAAGAAGAAGAGGAGGAGGAAGAGGAGGAGGAAGAGGAGGAAGAGGGGGAGAATGATATCTAATGTTGATCTCTGGCCTCCTCTCTCTCTCTCTCTCTCTCTCTCTCTCTCTCTCTCTCTCACACACACACACACACACACACACACACACACACACACAGAGAGAATGAGAGAGAGAGAGAGAGAGAGAGAGAGAACTCTGAAGAGAGATGGATAGGTAGGAGACCCCAGAAAGGAAGCTCCCCTGTGATGGCACAAGCCTCACAACCTCAAGGGGCAAGACCTCAAGGGGAAAGAAGAATCCGACAGCACCTACTGATTTAGAAGTCAAGGTGCACGGGGGCTGTGAAACACCACACCCGCTTGGGCAGTCAGGTAACTGATGATCTCATTGGGATCAGTTCATGGGTGGAGACACCATTTTAGTTTATAGTGGCCCGAAGAGTCTTGGGAAATAAGGAAGTGAACATGTTCGGGGAGATGTGTTGCAGGGTGGGGTGGTTATGTGGCCCAGCTCTGGCCCAAGGTCACAGGTTGGTCTTGTGGAGGGACTTTCTCTCTCTCTCTCTCTCTCTCTCTCTCTCTCTCTCTCTCTCTCTCTCTCTCTCTCTCTCTCTCTCTCTCTCTCTCTCTCTCTCTCTCTCTCTCTCTCATAAGTACAGAGTGCGCAGCGCCTGCAACAATGTGCCCGGACGAGCTAGAATGCACAGCCTAGATCTGGGGCGGCCATCTTTGTAGCCAGGCTGGGCAAACATTGCTATAGTGCGGCCAGGCTGGGAAACACTGTTTAGGTGGGGCGAGGTTGGGCAACACTGTTGCGATGAGGCCAGCAAAGAAAAGGATAGATACAGATGAACTTGGCCCTCGCTGTCACTGAGGAACTAAGGCTTCACCCAGGAGAGAAACAGGGATCCCCCTGCTTACTCCATTAAGGCTGTACTGACAACCGTTCGCAAGCTGTCAAGTGTCAGCCGGCTGCTGTTTCTCACACCCCTGGGAACTCCCTAGGACAGAAATCTCCCCACACCTGGGTGAAGACGCTGCCAGTTCTATGACTTCATCTTGGGAAATAGGCTGAGGTCACTTTCGGTAGCAAACACAGACCCAGTTCTGGAATTTAAAATGGCTAAGCCTCGGGCGGGGGCATGATGGTCTGAGCTTTCGATCCCAGCATTCTCGAGGCCGAGGCAGACATAGCACTGTGACTTTGAGGCCAGCCTGGCCTACAGAGTAGGTTCCAGGCTATCCAGAACCAACCATATAATGAGACTCTGTCTCAATAAAATAAAATAGCCCACGTTGAATAATTAAAACAAACAAACAAACAAACAAACAAACAGAAAATCCATGTAACTGATTTTACATCTAATCTCCCATCTGCCACCAGGTCTATGTCTGGCTCATGGATGAGGTGTGTGTGTGTGTGTGTGTGTGTGTGTGGTACCAATGGCTGGCTTCTCAGCTTGCCAGCATGTTCTTCTCTTCCTGCTTCCCAGTTCTTCCCGGAGAGTCTGCTTGGTCAGGGAATGTGGGTAGCAAAGGGTAAGCAATAGGCTTGTATGGGAGCTCATGCTGCTGGCCTCAACTTCCTAGTCTCCACAGATGACAGGGTGCTTCTGGGAGACTCCCATTCCACTGCCATCTTAGATTCTTTGCAGTCTCTTGACGTGGTTGAGGTGATAGGCATAGCCTGGAGGTCTTCCCCGAGCCTCACGGAGATGCTGTGTCCCCGGGCTTCCCGCTTCTGGGATCCCCCTCCCCCACCCACATACACCCATGGAGTGGATGTTCCAACTCAGCCCTAAAACACTTCTCTCCTGTGTGGTCCACATCTGCCCAGAGGAAAACACTTGATGGCCCAGAGGCTGTCCCACACACCTTCTTCCTGAACAGGTCCATGACTACAAGTAGCTTGAATTCTCAGTTAGTCCAGGGACCCAGACAAAGCACTGATTTTGTCCTGGTGGGGGTTGGGGGATGGGAGTGTCAGGGCAAGGGGTGCGAGTCAACTTGGCCAAAACCCAAAGGAAAGACAAATTTAAAAAATCCTTTCTTTATTCCCCAGTCTCTTGATTCTTTCTTGATCCCGAGGAGAATGAGGGGTCCTAGGATGAGGGCCTCCAGTCACACTGTCCAGACTCAGGCTCAGAACCCCGGTTTAGCCCTCCTTTCCCAGAGTATTTCTTAGTAAACAAAACACACCTGTGACTGTTTCAGCCAATTACACACAGCTGAAGATGTGTAGCGCTGCTTTTGCCACACCAAACGCCACACCAAGTGTCCCCCTTGGCATGGTAAGGCCAAGGTTGCTGATTTATAATAGTACAAATGGCAGTCAGCCAACAACAGATTCTATTGATCAAACATGTACGTGATGGGAAGCAATGAGGTCACCTAAAATGACCTAAGGCTAGAAATAGGTAGAAAGCTTATCTGTTGTAAAAAATAAACAAAGCAATGCTTATAGGAAGTAAACCCGACAGGTCAAAGTTCAGGTGTGCAGAGCGCGCAATAATGCACACGCGTAGAAGCTCCCATGGCAGGCACAGATGCGGCGGCTGAGACTGGGTGGGAGGAAATGTGACCTCTGACCTTTTCAACCTCAGCCGCACAGTCCTCTTGCAGCAGAAGAAACCGTAGCTTTCCCCAGTACCTATCTGTTCGCTTTGTTTTGTAGGGAAGGTGACAGTCATGGTTTGCTCTAGTTGGAAGGCTCAATGGAGATTTCGAGCTGATTCTTTGCCCGTATGTATTTCCCAGTGTCTCCTGGTCATTTTGTGCCGCTCCTAGGAGAAATGTGCACAGTAATCTTGCTTTTCCTGTCCCTATTGTCTTCCTATCCCTTCCTGATCTTTATAGTTCTAAATTGGTTGGGGGAGGGGCAGAGCCAGGCATGGGGCTGTGGAGAAAGAGTTGGTAGCCTAAAGTGTATAGAGCAGGGCTCCACTAGGGCGGTTAAACAGAGGGAAGGATGGGTCTGGGTGCAGGGAGAACGATGCGTGGAATGAAAGGTCCTAGGCACATAGGACAGGGGCAACCCGCTGAGGGTTTTAGAGGCCCCAGCAGGATGAGGCAGGTAACCCCGACACACCAGCAGCCCAGCATGGCACGTGAGTAACCAAACACTAACGCACTTCAGGACAACAGAGACGAGCCGTGACTTGTACACAAAGGGCTGGACAAATGAGTGAGCACAGATGCTCTCCGAGTTCCGCGGTTCCACTTAAAGTCTGTCACCTCTGAATTGGCATCGAAGCAACATGCCTTCAGTAGACCTGCAAACTCCATGTTCTGCGTCTAGATCTTTTCCTGGGCTCAGGATACGTTAAGGCCAATGTTTTCGAGGTGAAGGGGTATTAAATGCATTTCAGCTTAGGATATTTTCTGCTCAGTGATGGATTCGATACAACACAACTCCCCCAAGGAAGCCGGGAAACATCAAAAGTCATCGCACCTTGAAACAATGGAAGTTGATGGTTTCCTTGTTGGAGACGGGAGTTTCAAGTCCAGAAAGGAGGGAGGAGAGGATAAATTTAGACGTGCTGGTTGATGTCAGAGGTGTGTACCCTTGACTGCCAACATATAATCAGACTCAGAAATAAGTGTGAGTTTAAGTGCACATCTGTGTGAAATTATACATACACAAATATAGATATTCTCTTAGTCATTTCCGGCGGCGGCTATGACAAAAACTGCAGATTATGTTGCTTAAAAGACAGACATGTTTTTCCTACAGCTCTGGAGGTTATGGGGCCCAAGACCAGGTTGTTAGCTAAGTTGGCTCATGCTGACACCTGTGTCCTAGTTTGTGGGTGATTGCCTTCTTGCTGTGTTCTTGAATGGTATATACAAAAAGCAAGTTCTGATGGCTGTTCTTATTGTTTTTAAGGTTTAAAAGATGTTTAACTTTGTGTGTGTGTGTGAGTGTGTGTGTGTGTGTGTGTTTGTGAGTTCATGTGTGCATGCATGTGTATGTGTATGGGTGTGTGCATGTGAGCATGCATGTGTATGTGCATGGGTGTGTGCATGCCTGCATATGCACACTTATAAGTATGGGTGTTGCAAGATCCAGAAGAGGCTGGAAAATCTCCTGGCATTAGAATTATAGGTAGTTGCAAGTCACACAGCATGGTTGCTGGGCATTGAAGCCGGGTCCTCTGCAAGAGCAGTACATATTCTTAGTCCCTGAGCCATCTCTACATCTATGTCTTTTCTTAATAAGGCTATTCATGGAGATACCACCCCAATGAAAAAATCAACCACTAGTTACCTCCTCCAAAGCCCAGTCTCCAAGTACACCGTATATTCATTGTAGGGGGACATTTGGTCCATTCAACAGATGCACTTGTATATGTATCATGATACACTAGCACACATGCATACACCCATCCAGACGCTCTATGTGTTCCCTGCTCTGTCTGCTAGGAGGATCTGGGAGTGCTGAGAACAAAGAGAAGGCCTAGCACCAGATATTGTCTTTTAAATACTTGTCTTAGTCAGGGTTTCTATTCCTGTGCAAAACATCATGACCAAGAAGCAAGTTGGGGAGGAAGGGTTTATTCAGCTTACACTTCCACTAAAGGAGGTCAGGACTGGAACTCAAGCAGGTCAGGAAGCAGGAGCTGATGCAGAGGCCATGGAGGGATGTTCCTTACTGGCTTGCTTCCCCTGGCTTGCTCAGCCTGCTCTCTTATAGAACCCAAGGCTACCAGCCCAGGGATGGCACCACCCACAAGGGGCCCTCCCTGCTTGATCACTAATTGAGAAAAATACCCCACAGCTGGATCTCATGGAGGCATTTCCCCAACTGAAGCTCCTTTCTCTGTGATAACTCCAGCCTGTGTCAAGTTGACACACAAAACCCAGTTAGGACAATACTGTTTCTCACTAAAGAGAATCTGAGATCCCTGCAAGAATGAACAGCTTAGGTATGGGGCAAGGGACGTGCATGAGCGTGGAGTCCCTTGTGCCAAAAGGCAAGGTGATGGCTCGAGGTATAATGGTGACATGCTAAAAGCTCACTGAAGACAGCTGGGATGAGTCTGTGCGAGCCTCCACATTGATCCAAATAAGGACACGAATAACCCTAAAGCATGGGGAGGAAATGCAGGTCCAGAGCCCCGTAGGTGGAACGTCTGAAGACTAAGGGTCTTAACTGATTGAGCAAAGCCAAGCCATCAGCAAGGGAACAGGTAGAACCTGCCCCATCCGAGAAGAAGCAATGAGAACACGGAGTCACTTCCGCAGTGCTGACCAAAGATAGATAACTTGCAGTTAGTCGTGAGGAAACATTAGACCGAAGACCCTGAAACAACGGAACTGGCCTAAACCCTTTGAAAATGCACAGTCATGACCATGAAGGAGAGAGTGGGGGAACTGACTGGTGATAAGCAAGATAAGCTGTAATTCTGAGCAGCTTCCTTTGCCTGCAAAGGGCACTGTTAGGGAAATTTGAAAGGGATCTGGGGTCAGTTAGACATCTCCTGTGTGTGTGTGTGTGTGTGTGTGTGTGTGTGTGTACAGAGGCCAGAAAAGGATGTTCAGTAGCCTGCTCTATCAAAAATCCATCTCATTCCTCTGAGACAGGGTCTCTCGTGGACTTCGAGCTAGGCTCTCAGGGAGCAGGCCTCAGCGATCCTTTGTCTCCATTCCCACAGTGCTGGGGTTCCAGGTGCACCAAGCCTGTCTGTTTTACACAGGTGCTGGGGATTTGAACTCACGGTCCTCACGCTCCCACAGCACACACTCTTAACCACTGAGCCATTATCTCTGGCCCACAGAAGATGGTCTTCAGTCTTAGGAAGTACGCATGACTCATAAGTCATGAGTTACGCCCGTGTATAATCACCTATGAATATCAGATTGAATACCTGATTGGCAACGTACTCTCAAGCAATCGTTTGCATACAATGAGCGGCTCCCCGCAGCAGGATTTTTCTGCAGATAGAAGGTGGGTCTCCAACTCACTCGTCTCTGTGTCTTGACTGCAGAAATGTCTTGACTGCAGAAATGTGGCCAGCGTTTCACTGAGTGAAAAATAGCAGAAGTGACAATGTTTTAGCCACAATCTATTTCAAAATAGACGAGGGAGCTGAATGGTCAGAGAGCTCAAAGAGATGACAAGTGCTTGAGACATATAGCATTTCCAACTGGTCATCACACGGTGTATGCATACCTCACATCACACCGAACCCCAGAAATGCGTCCGTTACAAACATGTCTTGGGCTGGAGAGATGGCTCATCGGTTAAGAGCACTGACTGCTCTTCCAGAGGTTCTGAGTTCAATTCCCAGCAACTACATGGTGGCCCACAACCATCTGTGATGGAATCTATTACCCTCTTCTGGTGTGTCGGAAGACAGCTACAGTGTACTCATATACATAAAATAAATATTAAAATAAACAAAGCCTGGCAGCCAATAACTAGCCCAACTTTAGACCTAGCCCATGGGCAAGCAGCTATCCCTGACACTGATATTTCGTTATGCTTGCAGACAGGAGCGTGTTGTCCTCTGAGAGGCTCCACCCAGCTGCTGTCTCAGACAGATGCAGACACCACAGCCAAATCATGGATGGAGCTTGGGGACTCTTTTTTTTTTTTCAAAGATTTATTTATTATTATATGTGAGTACATTGTAGCTGTCTTCAGACACACCAGAAGAGGGCATCAGATCTCATTACAGATGGTTGTGAGCCACCATGTGGTTGCTGGGATTTGAACTCAGGACCTTCAGAACAGCAGTCAGTGCTCTTAACCACTGAGCCATCTCTCCAGCCCCCGCTTGGGGACTCTTATGGAAGAATAAGAAGAAAGATTGTGAACCCCAAAGGAGATAGGAACTCCGCAGGAAGTCCAACCAACCAGCCTGGACCCCTTGGGACTCTCAAAGTCTGAACCACCAACCAAAGAACATACATGGGCTGGACCTAGGCCTCCCTGCACATATGAAGCAGGTGTACAGCTTGGTCTTCATGTGGGTCCTGAACAACTGGAGCATGGGCTATCCCCGAAGCTGTTGCCTGTACGTGGGTTATGTTCTTCTAGCTGGGCTCTTTGGCCTCAGAGGAAGAGGAAGTACTTAGCCTTGCAGAGACCTGAAGTGTCAGGGGTGGGGGAGATACCCAGGGGGCCCCACCCACTCAGAGAATAAGGGGAGGAGGGATGGGGAAGGATTGTGGGAGGGAGTGACCGGGATATAAAGTGAATAAGTTAAATAAATAAACAAACAAACAAATAAAATTAAAAAGAAAAAGAAAAAGAAAAGGCAGGACTTCTGGGCTAGTTTCTGGGGTGTGTCTAGTTTCACTGAGATGAGATTCTGACGATGTTTTACTAGGCCTACTTTATGGCCCCACATTTCCTTTAATGTGGGACTGAGAGGAGGATGGGAAGGGCTGGTGAGTGGTCGAGTCTGTCAGGGGAGTATAGTTGAGGGGGAGTGCTTCCCACGGCGCCAGGCTCTAGTCAGGACCTTTCTCCCTCTGCACCAGCAGAGGTTTCTGGTTGGAGGTTTGGGAAACACAATTCATACTGGAGATTCCTAAACACCCATAGGTGTGGCAGATAAAGAATAGTCCAGGTCCCATGGAGTGACTGGTTCTTAACCTGTGTGTCGAGACCCCTTTGGCAGCCAAATGACTCCTTCGCAGGGGTCGCATATCAGATATCAGGCATATCAGATATTTCCGTTATGATTCCTAACAGCAGCAAAATTACAGTTATGGAGTAGCAAAGAAAATAATTGTATGGTCTGGCAGGGGGGTGGGTCACCACATCTCGAGGAACTGTATTAAAGGGTCATGGCATTAGGAAGGCCGAGAGCCACTGCACCAAGTGCTCACAATCTAGGGGAGAAGGAAAGGCACTTGCATGGGAACCTTACTTACACAGTAATGGCTCATACATGGACGGAATGCTACCTGCACATCTGGTGCCTGCCCAGGTCCTGGGAAAAGCCACGGGTGAGTGGGTCGTGGCTCTGGCCACTAGGAGCTGCCCATGCAGATGTGCAGACACACAGACCTGAGTTAGGATCCGTGGTCCCCACATACATTCCCATGGGCAGTGCAGCCCGTTCAGCTGAAAGGCCCTTGCAATGCAGCTGCAATGCAGCTAGGGAAGCCATGCCTGCAGCCTCTGGCCTGAGGGATGCACTAGGGGAGGGGGAGGGCACTGCTGCAGGCGGGTTTTCAGTGGATTAAGGAATCCAGAGGTGGAGGGTAGAAATTATTTCATTAATAAACTTGGTAGTAAAGGGGAAGAGAGAAAAGGGGTTAATGAGGGAGGGAGGAGGAGGAATGGGAAGAGGGGGAGGAGGAGTGAGAGGAGGGGAAGGACAGGAAGGAGGAGGAGGGGGAGGAAGAGGGGGAGGAGGAGGGGGAGGAGGAGGGGGAAGAAGGCGGGTGAGGAGGAGGGGAGGAGGAGGGGGAGGAGGAGGGGGGGAGGAGGAGGGGGAGAAGTGGTATTGTTCCTTCAGGAGAAATGAACTTCCTGGAGGGGGGTCTCCCCCCTCCTTTTTTTTTTTAGTTCAGTTTCCCACCCAGCCATGTGGGCAATGC